>CM017762.1:9768417-10368417 GCA_008009225.1 Acer yangbiense
TTGTTCGTGACGGCTCCGCTCTGTCCTCTTTGCCGACGAAACCCTTCAACGGTACAAACTGAGGTCCTTTGGATATGTCATCGTCAATGCCCCTCCAGTAGTCCTCTTTTCCTCCCTTCGATAGGCCAGAGCTTGGCTAATCCAGTGAGCTGTAAAATATTACCCTTTGAAGTAGTAACAAAATAGCATACAATTCAAAACAATCTACCATTCTACATTTACCGTTCCGTCAGCCTTTTCTCCAACCATGTTTGAGACATAGTTGAATCCCCATTTGATAAATTCCCAATTTTTAAAACGGGGGCATCCGTGATTAGCGACCTGTTGCCCAATTTTCTCCGCATCGAAGGGATGGCCTCCCTTGCCCGAACTACCAAGGAAAAAAACTAGTTATTAGATGATAAGATGATATTTTAAAAAACTATAAGAATAGTGAGACATATGTCAACTTTGCAACGTACCTGAACTCCCCAAACAAAAACCGTATAGGTTGTATCTTCTTGTAGGAACCAACGGTCCGGAACCTTAAAACCAGTTCGGATGTAGTGCAATGTCATCTTGAATCCGTAATGACCCCATGGGAACGAATTGAATGCCTCTATGTCCTTAACCAATGTCATTAGCCAGTACGTAACTTGTCTCCTGTAATCCTGGCGAAGAGAATGGTGTCGCAACAACACAAGGTGCCATCTTCAAAGCATACCCTCTCTCTTAAAACTCCGTCTTAAGAACCTGGATAGCACATCTTCCAATAATAAACCTCCCTGTCCACCAAAATATCGGATGTGGATCCATCCGGCATGGGTATGTAATCTTCAAAAAGATATCCAGCAAAACACTAAACCTCAATCCACTGCAAAAAACAAAACTCTCTATTTCTATCTAACCTTGTTCTTACCCAAAGCAAACCACATCTCATCCTCACTGGCACCTGGGAACCGAATTTGGGGAGTATAATAGGTTATGTATGTACTGCGCTTGAAATAAAGCCTGCATGTGTCTGGTAGATCCAAGTAATGCCCGAAACATCCTCTCTTGAAACGTGCCAACTCACATTCTTTTCCAACACCCTCCTGATGTCAGCGATAAATTTTAGTTGCATGCACTGTTATGGTTATGTCATACGCCCACGTATTCCTCGGGTATACCAATACTGATCTAGGTCTTCGTTCTCTGATGCATGTTCAATCTGTACTACGTTTTCAGTCTGTTGTATATGCTCGTCATTCTGTTTACGTAGCTCACCACTGCTAGGTTGTCAGTCTCTGCTACGTTCACATTCTGTGGTTGGTTCTCAGCTTCTGGTACGTTCACATTCTCTGTTAGGTTTTGGTTCTGTTCAAGGTCTTCATTCTATGCCATTGCCTGGTCGTTCTCACTCTTTTGTATGTTCTCATTATCTGCTTACAAACTGAAAATATTTCCAGGATTATTACAAACTTCGTTACACGATGACACACATACAAAGTAAATAAAAATGAAACCATTAATCTTTACACGCTGTAGTATAAAATTCTTTACAAGATGAGCTATACAAATTTTAAAACGCGCTCAATTGCAACGTCATTTAGGGTATTAAACCAATCTGGATAATTTCCAACATAACATCAAACCCAGATTCCTTACACGTTGTAAAAAAACGTAGGTACCGATGATTTAAAAGGGTTTACACGCTATGTCTAAAGTAATTTTACATGTAACCATTCTCGATAATACAAAGTTCAATAAATGAAATCCAGATTCCTTACACGCTGTATAACAAACTTCTTTACTCGATAATTTGTACAAGGTTTACACGCTCAAATGTAAAAAAGCGTGTAACCATCGGGGTAATACAAATCAATAAATCAAAGGGAATCCAGATTCCTTACACGCTGTATATACAAACTCTTTACACGATAATTTGTACAAGGGTTTACACGCTCAATGTAAAGTAGCGTGTAACCATTCTGAGTAATACAATTTAATAAATCAAAGGGAATCCAGTTTCTTACACGCTGTATAAAAAACATAGTTACACGATGATATAAAAAGGTTTACACGCTAATTCTAATGTAATTTTAACGGTAAGCATTCTGGGTAATTTACAAGTTTTTCATTCGAACCCAGAATCCTTACACGCAGAATAACATCCTCTTTACATGAATACTTGTACTAGGGTTTACACGCTCAATCTTAAATTCATTATCGTGTACCATTCTGGGTAATTTGAATGTCTAAATAAGAAATCAATCATAAAAAACACAGTATGTTCACAACAAATAAATTAAATAAAACCCAAAGTTCAACAATCTGTAATCCAAGTGGTACCTACAGTTTGTTGATGAACAGTTCTTGACCAATTTGTTGATGACAGTTCGTCCGCGATGAAAACCACTTTCCCACTCAACAATACAACTTCCTGTAACCTCTTTCTCAGACGTCCTTTTCGAGGTTTAAAGGCCAAAAACGTTTTTAATTCATTTGAGTTTTATGTATTTTATTGTTTTCAAATTTCAAAATTACCCAAATAGCCGTAAATAAGTGCCACGTTGGAATTGCAGTAAGGGTATACTAGTCCAAGAAACTTTCTCTTAGATAAAAAAGGGGTTAATGCACTAACTTACATGACGTTTATCAATATCACAGCTATATTGTACTTTTCCTTTAATTAACAGAACATACCCTTTCATCGGTTTGACCAGGGTTAGATTTAACGGAGACCTAACTGTGGCAATGGCATGAATGCCTTTCCATTAAAAGAAAATAAAAAATATAAGTTATTTATTATAAAACTAAGAAATATTAAAAATCTTCATTACCCGTCACATCATCATCAAACATTCATTTTCATCGTTATCACCAATCATCATCTTAGACAATCAAACTCAACCCTTTCATCAATTTTCGTCTTCAGTCCAATTCCATAAAGAAAAAAAAAAACATAAATCATTTATATATATAAAAATTCATAAAGCATATCCACTCCATATTCAATCAAATTCCAGAAATCTCCATCTTTTTAAATAGGCAATAGATTCCTTTCAAAAAAAACAAGGCAATCAAAGTCCACCTCCCTCTCCCTTTTCTGCAAATACACATCACTCCCCATCTCCAAAACACTCTGCCTTCAATGCCCACGGATATCTCCATCCCACAACACAAAACCAAAAATAAAACCAATTTTGTTTCTGTTAGAAAGAATCTTTTAATTTTTTATAAAAAAAAAAAAACACAGATGAAGTGAGCACTCGGCCATCTGATATAGATTCAATCAGAAAAAAATAAATTAAAACTGTTAAAAAACAGATGGAGCCTCCATCAAACGCCAGTGGGCTCCATCGAAGATGTAGCGGTGCTCCATTTGAGATGGAACCGAGCTCCATCCGCTCCATCTCAGACGAGTTGCGCACCATCACCGGCAGATGAAGCGGCCTCCATTTGACGCGCGGCAAGCCTCCCCGCTTAACAACAGAGGGATACCAAAACCACCACCACCAAATCCCTCGTCGTTTTTGTTTCTTACGCCGGTGATAAGCTCCATCGGTCTCCTCCCTCCCCCCAAATCAGAAGCCATTTTTTTTTTGGAGAGTGCACCATCAGATGTGGGGCACTGAGTCTTTTTCACTAAATAATAAAATATTATTGAGGGCATTTTAGTCTTTTTAAGTCAACTGTTCAATGTAACATTTGACAGTTAATAGCAAGGGTTGTTTGTGTGATTAAAGCATTTGTTGAATATATTGCTACAAAGGCAAAACACATGGTATGTTTGTGCAATTAACCCTAAAAAAAGTTAAAATTGAGATGTGACAGTTGCACAAAGGCCCATTAGTAAAGGTGACTTTTCATTTCCCTGTTAGGTATGTTCATCTCGTTCCACTTGTACTTAGGCCTAGGAGATTTGTTCCCTGGCCCGTAAATAAGTCGTTGCTTTTCATTTTCAGAAAGAGCTGAACAATAAACTGGTGGCTTTCCCTAGTGTACCGACCATTCAGTTTACAATAACAAAATAATAAATGTTCATTTAAGATAAGTTTAATGGTTCAATTAAGATTTAGGCACAATGGTTCATTTAAAATGTCAAGGTATTGGAAAGGTTACAATGGTTCATTCTTCAATGAAATTAATGTAAGAGGTGACTCTTCAGTTTTCACTGATATGGGTCATATTCTTCCACTATAAATATGTCAATTGCTGAGTTATATTTTAGTCAGAAATGTCTTGAAGCTTACAAGTGGAAATGGAAGCCAACGGCAGATCTTGCAACACAGGATGAATGCCATTTCAGAAGTGATGCGTGAAAGGATTGCAAAGGCTGAGAGACCATCACCATGGAGCGTGAAAAGCAAAACGGTTACATGATGATTATACTCTTCTGATGGGGAAATGTCATAATCTGGAAGCTGAAATCATCAACTTAAACGTTGAGATTGAAGCAAGGGACAACGAACTCAATGGCCTCTACCAACTTGTTGAAAAAATGCAGAAGAAGTTGATGGACTTCAACATTCCACCATCACCCTGAATTCAATGTTTTTTTTTAATGTTTTTTCACAAGCTGTACCCCCCGTCTATATAAATGGAAGTTATTGTTCGTTTCACATGCTTTACAAATTTCACATACGTCATTATATCCCTTCATTACTCATACCAGTATAATAGACTAAATAAAATGGTCCTTCATTACTCATACAAGCAGCACAGAACAAATAAAATGCTCATTCATACTCATACCAGCAAAACAGAACAGAACAAACAGATCTTTCAAACAACATTGCATACTAAAACTCCCAAAATAACACGAATACAAATAAAAAATATGATAATATATAAATATAATATATATATATATATATAATATTATATAATATATTATAAAAAAATATATAATATATATTAAATATATATATTATATTCTACATTATTATGATAATATATAATATATAATATAGAAAATATATTATATATATATATAAATGGGGCAGGATCCATGGCCACATCTTTTTACACAATTTTTGACACAATTTCTTGGCCATTGGATATTGCTTATTTCAATGGAAGAGATTTATTCTATATAATATATTTAATATTATATTCTATATTATTATGATATATATTATATATATATATTATATATATATTATTAATATTATATATATATATATTATAGGAATTCTTCTTAGGCCTTACAGATCTTACCCGTTGATTAAATTATGGGGGCCCCGTAAAAATCTCAATGATCGGCACCGTCCTACGATGAAGGGGTATCAATGGAAGTATGTACATGGAGTTTCGAGATAATCAAACGGTCGAACAAGTACGTCCATACCCATTACACTATACCATATACCAAACAACCCTTTCAAATATTAACCCTTAAGTGCCTAAGAGTTTTTTCACAACCTTATAAGTTGTTCTAGTTGCTTGAATCGATCTCCCATAATAGATTTACACTTCCGAAATCGAGTTTGATGGGTGCACACCGCCTTTTTAAAACATTCCGACCAATCGGAATAAATAAATTAAATATTAATTTTTTTTATTTAAATCGAAATTCAATCCACAATGGGCCTAGGAGTTGTTCTTAGGCTTACAGTACCTATTCCAAGGCCTTTAATATCCTAGGCTTAGTTCCTTCTTATCATCACAAATACTGATGACGTGGCGAAGGAAAAACATGGTTACACACTGAAAAGTAATCATCGTTACACACTAATATTAATGCATCATGTACGGATGATTACTTTACATCGTGTAATCGTTGACATAGTTTCATCTGGATATTTGAACATGCAAATGGTCCATGATTACACGCTAAAATGTAATCATGTTTACACGCTAATATTAATGTATCGTGTAAAGATGATTACTTTACATCTTGTAATCTTTGACATATTTTCATCTGGATATTTGAACATGCAAATGGTCCATGATTACACGCTGAAAAGTAATCATGTTTACACGCTAATATTAATGTATCGTGTAAGGATGATTACTTTACATCTTGTAATCTTTGACATATTTTCATCTGGATATTTGAACATTCAACTGGTCCATGATTACACGCTGAAAAGTAATCATGTTTACACGCTAATGTTAATGTATCGTGTAAGAATGATTACTTTACTTCGTTCAATCGTTGACATAATTTCATCTGGATATGGTTTAACATGCAACTGGTCAATGATTACATGCTGAACAGTATATAGTATTACAGATGACCCATTGAAATAATCGAAGGACACTTAGAAATAAAACAAAGGACTTTTAAAACTTTCTAGGTACATTGACACAGGACTTTAATCTCCCAAGATTCATAAATAAAGTTCAACTTTCCACGGTTCATCACTCTTGGAATATGCAAAGTTGATTTATCTTTCCAACAAGTGAAAATATATTGTTTTTTAAGTGAGGGTGGGACCGTCCAAGAGATTCTTATATACAGGGGTTGTGGTGGTGGTTGTAGCCAAAGTGGTTTTTTTTTTTCAGAAATGAAAAAGTTCATGCTCTGAACTTTTTCCTTTTTTTTTTTCTTTTCTTTTAATAGATCTATTTTCTTGTACTTGGTAGGTCTCTTTGATAGTTTCAAATTTCCAGACTTCAAATTCTACTACTAAGCATTCTCATTCTTCCGTTGTCAAACACAGACAAGGCAGGAAATTCTAAGGAATTACTTGATAGATTTGGCAATACAAAATCTGGTGTTGGACATGTTGAATTTGTGCTTGTTAACACAAATTCCAACAAGTCTCGTTGCACACGATCTAAATAAGAAAAAAATTATCCACTTCCTTCGTCATGGTATCAGGGTTAGATGGATCGATTCTGTTCAGAATTGTCACAAACTCATTCTGAAAATGCAATCATCTGAGTTCATTCATCGACAAACTTCAATCACTGTCCAAGCTTATGTTCTCCCGAGTTTATCATCTTCGCGTTTCACGTTACACTCGTAGTGTTAGTGTTGGAATGTGTGATGTTTTGTGTATTTATGTGTAAGAGGATTATGTCTGTGTATGAAAGCTGAGCAGTCCTAGTTGCTTCTCCCGCTCCTCTAATTCTTTTTCCTTAGCTTCCAGATGAGACAAAACCTTGTCAATCTCTAAAAATATCACATCACATTTTTGCTTTTCCTTCCCTCAGTTCCCTCATGATATCAATTTGTGAATATCAAACAGAGATAGGAAACCAAACACACAAATACAGAAATCATAGCTTCAATGCTTTGATATCTGCCTCATCACCTGTAAATTTTCTCTCATTGCAGCAATAAATGGTTTCCTGTCAACTGGACACCAACATCACTACAATTGGTCATGGGGATGAGGTATGTTTCAACATTATTATGTAGAATTTCCTGCCTTGTCTATGAAGATTTTAAAAGGATAAAATATATTGTTCAAATGTAATTTGCAATCTTGTAAATGTGAGATTGGTTGCAGGAGAGAAATCTCTGGCCAACTAATGTCTGACGGTGTTAATAATTTCCTTTTTTATATGTGGGAACAGGAGAGAAATCTCTAGCCAACTAACGAAGAACTCATCGGCAGTAGTCGACTTGACCCTGATTGTTCTGTCCAATTAAACGGAAGTTGTTGATACGTCTTCGGTGGAGAGGTTTAAGCGTCGGGGTGATGCTCTCTTATGGCATTAGTGTTGTTTGTGACCAGTATCCTTACTAAATATGTACAAATTTTTTAAAGGTTACTGGATTAGAAGAGCTTCACGCCTGCACCCCACGAGACATGAGGCGGAACAAGATTATTAGGCGGACATTGACGTTGATCTATCCAAATGTCCCCAGTTTGTTCCCAGTCCGAACGGTGTGCCCGACTTCCATCTCCACCTACCGAAACAGATACACATGCAGGGTCACACCTACTAGATTCCAAGAGCAATTCCCATTTGATGTTGCTTGCTGTGATGGAAGTTCCTTCCATGTTAGAAATATGAATTATTTGTAAATATATATATATATATATATATATATATATATATATATATATATATATATATATATATATTATGAAATGTAAATATACATAAAATGTATTAAACCTACTTTAATATAAAGAATGAAATGTGATTCATGTGAATCGTTGTATCAGCCACGCAACAATTTCAAAGACTACATTTAATGTAGCGTGTAAGCATAGTTACTTTTCATCGTGTAATTGCAATATTAATGCTTGAACATGCAATTTGGTCAATGGCTACACGATTTAAAGGAACCATGATTACACGATACATTTAATACATCGTGTACTCATGATAACAAATTAGCGTGTATTCATTCAGACTGTGACCATGTTACGTATAATCAGAGTGTTCCCAGTTATCATGTAAATATAAAACTGTAAAATAGCTATGCCTGATAAACGACCATTTTAATGATTCAACATGCAAATTGGTCAATGGTTACATGATTTAAAGTAACCATGATTACACGATACATTTAATATATCGTGTACTTATGGTAACAAATTGGCGTGTATGCCCATTTTAATGATCCAACATGCAAATTGGTCAATGGTTACACGATTTAAAGTAACCATGATTACACGATACATTTAATATATCGTGTACTTATGGTAACAAATGGGCGTGTATTCCCATTTTAATGATTCAACATGCAATTTGGTCAATGGTTACACGATTTAAAGTAACCATGATTACACGATACATTTAATATATCGTGTACTCATGATAACAAATTGGCGTGTATTCATTCAGACTTTGACCATGTTGCGTATAATCAGAGTGTTCTCAGTTATCATGTAAAAACTAAGCGTTATTACATGCTACATATGAAGAATAGTGTAATGATGATATGTTTGCAGCGTGTAAACCATTCACACTGTTGCTTGTTGAAGGATAACACATGCAACAGAGTCAAAGATTATACAATGGCTCGTTCTACTGTTGGCAGGTATTGCCAGTCTGGATGTAGATTCTGCAGAGATTCGCCTGGGAAACTTTTTTCTTTGGATAGGTGTTTCACTGTTTGATCGAGGGGACAAGAGGGAGCAAGTCTGGATATGGAGAAAATCTTGGCTGGGACGGTCCCATACACGTGGCCATGGGACCGTCCAATGAGATTTTCTCCTGGATATGATGTAGATTCTACAAAGATTCGCAAGGATTTTTATTTGGATAAGTGAAAGGTTGTTTGACTTGATTCATTGATGGGACATCATTACAAGTGATATATTTAAAATTATTTTTTAAAGGGAGAGGGTCGGACTTATTAATTGTTGCAGATAATTCGGTGGCCGTCTACAGCCACTCAATAAATGTTTTTAATTTTTTTCCTGTGTTGTTTTCACTCGAGGTTAAATCAACTTTGCATATTCCAAGATTCATGAACCTTGGAAATTTAAACTTTATTTATGAATCTTGGGAGATTAAAGTACTGTGTCAATGTACATAGAAAGTTTAAAAGTCCTTTGTTTAATTTCTAATTACCACTTATTGGTCGATGATTACACGATGAAAAGTAACCATGGTTACACGATATATCACTTTTTATCGTGTAAGAATGCTTACTTTTAATCGTGTAATATTTGATACTGTTGTTTTGGATCAACAGTGTCAAAGATAACACGATGCAAAGTAAGCATTATTACACGATTCATTTATTATATCGTTTAAGGTTTATTACTTTTCATCGTGTAATCGTTGACACTGTTGATCCAAAATCAACATTGTGAAATATTACACGATTAAAAGTAAGCATCCTTACACGATGAAAAGTAATCACGGTTAATTTCATCGTGTAACCTTTGACACTATTGATTTTGGATCAACGAACATGCAACACAATATGATTACACGTTGGGTCGTGCAACTATCGCCAGATATTGCCAGTCTGGATCTAGATTGTACAGAGATACGCATATGAAAGTTTTTTCATTTTCGATACGTGTTTCACTATTTGATTGATGGGACAACAGGGAGCAAGTCTGGATGAAGTGAAAATATATGCTCAAAATATATTGTTTCTGACTTTGTGGTGCTTGTTGTAGCCTGTAGGCAAAGCAGTTGTTCTTTGAGAAATGTATTTTTTATTTATTTATTATAATCTATTTTCTTGTACTTGTTAGTTCTCTTTGAAAATCAAATATCCAGACTTCAAATTCGACTAAGCATTCTCAGGCTCCATCCGACGGCGTCTTGATAATGATCATCGTGTAATTGCATTATTAATGATTCAACATGCAACTAGTCTATGATTACACGCTGAAAAGTAATCATGTTTACACGCTACAATTAATGTATCATGTAAGGATGATAACTTTCCATCGTGTATTCTTTGTCATTGTATCTGAATCAAATTTTCAGCGTGTAATTATTGACATTGTTGCATGTTGAATCAAGTTTTCATCGCGTAATGATTGAAAATGCAACAGTATGAATGATTACACGATGAGAGCTAACCATGCTTAGACGATACATTTAATGTAAGCATGGTTACTTTTCATCGTGTAATTGCATTATGAATGATTGAACAGTCCTGTGGTCAATGATTACACGATACATTGAATGTATCGTGTAACCATGTTTAGAAAAAGGCGTGTATTCATTCAAAATGTGACCATTTTACGTGCGATCAGAGTGTTCCCAGTTATCATGTAAATATATACCTATTAGCTATGCCTGATAAACGACAACATCATATACCAAATTTATATCAATATGTAAAGTGGAAATTACGTTTCTGATAATAGCACTTTTGGAAATTACAATGTCTAAAAACCACAGAGAAATAAATTTACAACACTTATGGAATGATAGTAGGAATAAAGTGCTATGTGCTGCTTGTCTGACCTTGTGGGCAACTGGGCATTCACATTGTTGCTTGTTGAATGATTGAACATGCAATAGTATGAATGGTTACACGATGGAAACTAATCATTATTACATGCTACATACGAAGGATCGTGTAATGATGCTTAGTTTTTTAGCGTATAACCATTCACATTTTAGTCTTTTTGAATGAATGAACATGCAACAGAGTCAAAGATATTATACAATGGCTCGTTTTACTATTGGCAGATATTGCCAGTCTATATGTAGATTGTGCAGAGATTCGGATGGGAAACTATTTTTTGGATAAGTGTTTCACTGTTTGATTGAGGGGACATGAGGGACGAAGACTGGATATGATGTAGATTCTACAGAGATTTGCATGTGGAACTTTTTATTTAGATAAGTGAAAGGCAGTTTCATTGATGGGACACGATTAGAAGTGATATATTAAAAAAACAAATTCTTCAAAATTATTTTCTTCGGTGCCGGTTGTTTTTTTTTTTCCTGTATTGTTTTCACTTGTTAGAAAGTTAAATCAACTTTCCATATACCAAGATTCATGAACCGTGGTGGGAAGTTGAACTTTATTTATGAATCTTGGGAGATTAAAGTACTGTGTCAAAGTACCTAGAAAGATTAAAAGTCATTTGTTTTATTTCTAAGTGTCCTTTGTGTAATACCCCAATTCCCGAAATTTTCCCAAGTCTGGAATCCAAGCCCAAACTCATGACCCAGATCCGAGTCCGAATCCAAGCTCGAGATAAACATTCACCATTGTGCAGAAAAGTGTGAAGATTAAAATAATAAGTAACAATGTTGAAGCGGTGCATGATGATTGATGAGGAGAGTTGGCAAGTTGGGTGATAGGTGGCGTGTGATTATGAGTGCATGTGTTTGGTGGTAAGCAAGCGGTGGATAAGAATTAAGAAACAAAATATAAAGAAGAGATATGTGAGAGAAGGAGAGACTGGGCAAGAGACAAAAAACAAAATCAGAAAAACAGAAAATAGAAAGAAAAAAAAAAGAGAAGTCAGGCGGTGGAGCTTGGGGAAGAATACAGAGAAAGAAAAGAAAGAACGATGGGAGGCGATAGATTGAGAGATTGATAGTGTGAGAAATAAGAGAAATATCAGAAATTAAGAGGCAGATCGGGTGAGACAAAGATAGAGACAGTGAGAAGATGAAGATGAGAAATGTGGTGCAGCTGTTGAGATTACAAGTATATTGGATACAGATAAGTGATTTGATGATTTGTTGTGTAAACAAGTTAATTATTAGATTTCCAATAAATCCTAAATTGAATATTATGTGATTTAGGGTGAATCCAGATATAGATGAATCCAGACGGAATCCAGTATCAGAAGCGGATTTGAGCACAGGAGTTCTGTGAGTGGAAACTTTTATTAAAAGTTATTTATTTTAGAATTATATGCTAGATTAAGTATTTAGAGATTATTAGAAATAAATGATTTATTCATTTATTTAGAAAATAGATTTCCAGATTACGTATTTATTTAGAAATCAGATTTCCAGATGAATTGAGATGTTTTAAGAAATGTTTAGATTTCTAGAATTCAGAAATAGATTTATTAGAGAATAGATATATTGAGCAAGACTTTATAAAGAAGATTAGTAAAAGCATTTTCAGATAGATTTTCAGATTGAATTCCAGATTCCTAGATTTTCAATATTTCAGACAGATTTCCAGATTTTCCAGATTTCAGTTATTTATGAGATTTTCAGAAAAGAAAACAATATTTATGCATGTTTTAAAGAAAAGTATTTATAAAGAATTATACGTATGTTCAGAAAGAGATTTCAAACACCAGATGTGTACCCGTCCCCAGCAGAACAGATTCAGATTGTTAGCCTTTGGGGCTTATGCACATGTGTATGTCAGAGTCAGAGTCGCTCTGCACGTGTATGACCAGATGTTCAGTCAGAGTTAGAGTCGCTCTGCACGTGTATGACCAGATGTTTATCCTCCGCTCTGCGTGAGCCTACAGAGATCAGGGACACGTATGACCAGATTTCCCCTGGGTATTAATTTGGTGTAGATTTTCAGATTATATATATTATATATTACACTGATTACAATCAGTAGAGAAAGAAAAGAGATTATCAGATTTACACCAGATATTTGAGAATCAGAAGTTCAGCAGTAATTGATTTGCAGTACTAAATATTTTAGAGAAAAGAGATTTCTTCTTAAAGCATTCCAAATATATTTCTAATGGTTTTATTGCATAATTTGTAAAGATTTATATTAACATAGATTTGATTGGAGCAAACCTTTTTCTACAGAAGCATATTACTATTATATCAAACAGTTTTGTAAAAGATATATATATATTAGATTTATAAAGAAAGAATCTTCAAAGTTTCTTAAAGAAAAGTATTATTTGATTTTAAGTTTGTAAGTTATTTATAAAAGGAAATGAGAATTTTACTATAGATTTATAGAAATGCAGTTTATTTATAGAGAAGATATTTAGTTAGTTCTTAGCTTGTATTACAGAACAGATTCAGATTACAGAACAGTTTCAGAATAAATCCTGATTAGTTTCAGGAAGTGATAAAGAATTCCGAAAGAGATAGAAAGAGACACAGAACCAGAAAGAGATAGAAAAAGTTACGGTTTCAGAAAGAGAAGTAGAAATATAAATAGAATTCAGAATGAGGTATAGAAACAGATTCAAATAGTTTTTCTCCAGATTAGATTGAGGTTAGTCAGTTTTAAGTTAAATGAACTACGAGGGCTTTGATCCTTATTGGGTATAAGGTACGTAGGCGTTTGGGATGTAAATCTCTAACTCAAGCCCACCAGAGAAAGAGAAGATAAGATTCTAGTTAGAATAAGTTCATTAAGTATTAATGTTTCAGAAAGATAGATATTTAGTGATTTCAGAAGCTTTGAGAAAATATATGTTTTCAGATTTATTCAGAGATATTAATTTTAGTAAAGTTTCTAAGAAAAGATGTTTTCAAAGCTTATTTCCACTCATTGGGCGTTAGCGCTCATTCTTTTATTTTAAACTATTTTTCCAGGTGATCTCCAGGTTCGTGCATATTCATTAGTAATGTGAGATGGGCCACATGTGATGAAAGAAATGGTAGTTCATGTTTTTAATTAAAGCATGCAAATGTGTATATTTTTAGCAGCATTATGCATATCGATTTTGCATGGATTTCAGATACCATATTTTTCATAACTAGTTATGAATATGCTAATATTCAGCAGATGGGTCCAACACAAGAAAAGCAAATTTCTTATTTTAACTGAATGTATTTTTGTGGTGGGCCATAATCCACAGATTTAAATTGCACTTTAGAAAAGCCGAGGTCATAGTTTTAAAGATTTTGTTAAAAGCCACCTTGAGATTTATATAATTTTCTATAATATTTTCCAAAAGATTCAGTTTTCAGTTAGAAAGATCGAGTTCCCACAGGATTCTCTCAAACTCAAGATAGGAGTCGGACGGGTCCTGTCCTTTGATTATTTCAATGTGTCAAAAAGATGTAAAGCAATATATATAGATAGCAAACAAACAACATATCCTATTATCCTTGTATCGTGTGTAATTTTCAAGGCATGAAGTTGAATGACAAAAAAGAATAAGCCTTTAAAATACAAATATTTTCTTCTCTGTTTTGTTCTTAGTTATGTAACAAAATGTGCTTATATTTCAATCCAACTCTTCAGTTTTGTGATATTGTTAACAGTTTCCCTTTTTTCGGTGGTTACCAGGAGAGAAATCTCTGGTTTATAACGAAGAACTCATCCACACTAGTACACTTGACCCTGATTGTTCTGTCCAATTATACTGAGGTGGTGGCCGTGACGCCGTAGATGTCATTATGGGAGAGATCAGCCTTTCCCATGGAAGCACTGAGAAGATGATTATATGGCTGTAAATATAAACAAACACTCTCACTCAACCATGGAATCATATTTTTATCAATATATTGGTCAACCAGAGTGAGAGTTGAGGGCACAAACAGCCTTCAAACATAGTTTATCATCCTCTCCAAGTGCAAGAATGACGTCTAATTCATACTCCCAATTTTTATCAACTTGCTACCGTTCATAATCTTGCCATGCTGAATTGCCATCATCTTGTGTATATTCTGTAAAACTAATAGGTTTACATACGGAAATGTATAGATTTTACGTACTTTGATGTAATGGAAGCACTGAGAAGATGATATTATGTCCTTACTGTTGGTATATACATGAAAAGTTTTTGGATTGAATCATTCATTCCATGTAGAAATATTGATTACTTATGACCTACTTTGCTTTGCTTCCAAAAGTTTTGGATTACTTTGCTATTATGTCATCAGTATTGGGTCTAATAAAAACGGAACTAAGCCCAGGAAGTTGTAATTCACACTGTTGATCAAAAATCAACAGTGTCAAAGATTTCACGATGCAAACAAAGCATACTTACACGATATATTTAATATATCTTGTAAGCTTTATTGGTTTTCATCGTGTAATCATTAACACTGTTGAATTGTGATCAGCAGTGTGAATGATAACACGATGAAAAGTAATCAATATTACACGCTATTATTAATGTATCGTGTAATCATGTTTTCAAAGTGACATGAAATTATTCATGCTCTGACCATTTTACTTGTAATCATGGTTACTTTTCATTGTGTAGTTGCCTATATATGTTTCAAGTGTGCCTCTCATTGTGTGAATTGTGTTATTCACCAACCGTTCTGGGTAATACAAAGTTCAATAAATCAAATCCAGAATCCTTACACGTTGTATAACAATATTCTGTACACGAAGATTTGTACAAGGGTGTACACGCTCAAATGTAAAGTAGCGTGTAACCATTCTGGGTAATTTACAAGTTCCGTAATCGAACCCAGAATCCTTACACGCTGAATAACAATCTTTTTTACATGAATACTTGTAATAGGTTTTACACGCTCAATCTTAAACTCATTTTAGCGTGTGAACATTCTGGGTAATTTAAATGTCAAAATAAGAAATCAATCATCAACAACACAGCATTGTTCACAACAAATAAATTAAATAAAAGGTGACATTCTTGTAAACCCATCTTCAAAAGGTGCCATTAGTTTTTTGTCCTCGGAGATTGAACCTTTAACTGGTCAATGATTGCACGCTGAAAAGTAATCATGGTTACACGCTACAGTTAATGTATCGTGTAAGGAAGATTATTTTCCATCGTGTATTCGTTGTCATAGTTTCATCCCTGACCCCAGTTTTCAGCGTGTAATTATAGACATTGTTGCATGTTGAATCAAATTAACAATGAGTTTATATATATATATATATATATATATATATATATATATATATATATATATATATATATATATATATATATATATATATATGTATATATATGCATCTAATGTGAATGAGTCTCTCATTACAGTCAAGATCATTTTCAATATTGATTTTCAGAGTTATTGGATAAATAGGATCAAGTAACAAAAATGGTGACCGGAACCATTGTTGATGACTACAAGTCGACTAAGCCTAGGAAGAAATCTCATAGGCCTAGAAGAGTGTTTCCCATGCCTAACAGAATTTTTCACATAACAAAATACATCATAAACATTCCCATTTGAAGTGCACATAACATTCTAAGCCTAAATATGTGATTCCCAAGATGTACAAGTCTATGGGGAATTACGGATTTGACCATTGGTGAAAAGGTCAATTGCAATGGCCTTACGAATGTTTTTGATATTCTTTTGTCCAAAAATTGATTTCCATGGAGTTGGTACTCCAGCCATAATCAACTCAGCATACTTCATCAAAAAGGCACCACAACTGTTTCTGATAAATGATGGGATATGTCAAACACAAGTATATTAAGGAAAGTAAATAAAGTAAATAAAAGTTTATAAATATGTCAAACATACCCATCATCTTGTTGTGGAATGAGATCACTGTGCAAGCTTTCAGCTGTGAACGGGGTGGCATGAGGATCGATCTTCGTTCGTTCATAGTAACCGGCATGCTTCAACACAGATGGCAATAGGTAAGCAGGCCACGAATGTCCTTTAGCCGATTACTAAGTCCGCTCTTCCGTTCATTCAATGAGTCAAATAATTTAACTTTTCCTTCCTTGAGAAGTACATGGCATAACACCCAATGCCCGTGAATGTGGCACGGAATGAGCACCTGTATATACAATAGATAAAATTTATTTAAGGAAATAGATAATGACAACGCAACGTCATTTCCAACAACTTACTGAATCCAGTTGCCACCAAGGTTGAGGGTATAGAAGTTCATGGCCTGTAATATGTCTAAGGACGTCTGAACTGGGTTGGTAATCTAAAGGAACAAATTCGGGGTACTCTTCCCAGACATTGACTGCTTTAGGAGAAGCATCGCTGGACTTCTTGACCCTTTTTTTGCGATCTTTTTTCTGTTGAGGAGAAGTAATTTCTTTCGGGTTACTTCTTTCCTGGTCATCCTTCAGAGACTTTGCTTTCTCCCTCAGCTTGTCCAGCGATTTCATTTCAGTTTCCACTTTATGTTTATGCTTGTCTGTCATCAAAAAATACATTCATTGAGATAATTCCTAGACTTCAAAAATACATGCATTATAACACATTTTCATATAGCATATCATATAACTAGGGTGAAACTTACGAAAAAAGATGTGTTGACAAATCCAATATTTTGCATGTAGCTAAGCTCACTGCTCGATCGCCTCCTCCATAGGATATCAAAGTAACTTTGGATGTGCTGCGTAAATGCAGTGATGTACGTTAAGGTGAATAAGTAACATAAAGCCTTAATAACCAAGAAGAAATAGGTAGTTAATTATGTTACCAAATCTGATATCCACTTGTCGACGTTGACCAGCTCTTGAAAAAGTTGACGTGTCATGGGAATGATTTGACCGATATAAAAACTATTAAAATATGAATAAATTACATTAGGACAGATAATAAAAAATGAATACATTGAAAATCATGGCAATATAACAGAGTACATGAATGGAAAAATACCTAACTTGGTCGTCATTCTTCAGGAAAGACGTGAACTCAACTAAGTCTACATCTTGCTCATTTGACTTTGATTTCTTTGTTTTATTGGGCATCGGATCTGTGTAGAGGCTTTCGAGATACCTTAACCGCTTTCGAGCCCTCTGTTTGTCGAGGTCTCTGTATTCAACATGCGGGTCGGCCTCAGTAAGTGCTACCACACTACTGAGGAGGGTTTGGCCAATAAAACACACGGACGGGGATGTATGTTCTTCCAAGTCAAGGATAGATTTTTCCCCTGAGTTCTACATAAAATTAAATATGTAGTCGGTAAAGTACAAACCATTGATATACTCATGTTCATGACAAGAAAGTATTATATAATTTGTTCCCAAGCCTGGAAGAATTGTTCCCAGGCCGAACAGAATTGTTCCCAGGCCTGCAAATTTGTTCCTAGCCCTGAAAAATTATTTCCAGGCCTTGAAGCATTATTCCCAGGCCTAACAAATTGTTCCCAGGCCGAACAGAATTGTTCCCAGCCTTGAAAAATTGTTCCCAGGCCTCGACCATATACATAACATAAACACTATATGTTATAGATAGTATACATGACAAAATCATACCTTGACCGTCCTATCACCCTCGATTGCAATAGATCCAACAACCTTAACACCCTGAACAACAACCTCATCTCCTTCACCATCCTTACCAAGCTTAACACCCTCACCAAGAAAATCTTGCTCACTAGCCGTACGAACAAAAACAACATCTTGCAGCTCACCCACTTCTTCAACATCCTCCTCAATAGCAGCCTTACCATCAACATCCTCCTGAACAGCAGCCTTACCACCAACATCCTCCTCAACAACAGCATCATCATCTTGCTCAGCACCCTTGAAAACATCAACAACAATAAATTAGTGGAATTTATTAAGGACTAAACTATTATATATAAATAATAATATAATTTTCAACAACTTTATATCTAACCTTCATCTCCTTCCTAATCTTTTCAAATTCATTTCTCGCTGTCAAGCATGGCGGCATATAGTTCTGGGATTGTGGAAGGCACCTAAATTTTGCAATAATTAATACAATGCATACAAGAATAACATACTAAAAGTCTAAAACCAAATAGTATAGATGCAATCATACCTTCGAATTTCCATCAGAGAACAGACGCTTCTTAGAAGGGGGGGAATATTCGTTACAAAATGTGCTTATATTTCTTCACACAAAGCCTCCTATCTCCTTCAGAACAGAAGCGCATATCCCATCACTGTCATTGCCTGTCTGATAATCATCAACTCCATCATCATAACCAAGATCTTCTTTCTGTTCACTTGGATGTATTGGCTGTATTGACAGAGCCAATTTCTCCCTCTTCTTCTCAGGTAGTGGCTCACAAACGTATTTCAGGTTCAATGACTTGAAGTACTTTGTACCCTTTTCATAAGTTCCAACTTCCCAAGGAAATAAAGCCATCTGCATATTAGGAACAAACAATTGTTAGCGAATTTCTACATATAATTAACTAAAAACAAAGGTATGTCATTAAGTACGACTTGTATTCCTAAGCGAACCCGATGTGAACCAAACAATACTCAATTGATGTGGTACTTCCTGGAAGACGTGGGATACGTTTGGAAGTTGAATTATGGTGTCTGAGGGAGGTTGAAGAATAGAAGAAACGAAGAACAGCTCAAATCGCTACCGCTACCGCTGCCGCTGCCGCTATGGCTTTGGCAGCTGTAATGGCAACGGTACCACCGCTGCGAATTTCGGCAGCGTAATGAGAGCGGTCAAAGATTAGTGGAAAGTGCTGCGAGTGGCGCTGCGAAAGCCACAGTGGTGGCAAGAGCGGTCTGGAGCAGAATTTGTTTCGTGGTGTTGGAAACGGGGTGCACACCGTAACCAATACGGTGGAGACGATGTATTATTGAGATCGGGAATGTTGCGCATAATAGGATAAGGTGTTCTTCTAGAAGTTCTTGTGTTTGAAGGAAAAAGATTTACTCCCTACAAGAAGACTTGTCATAAAAGAAAATAGTATTTATGTGGAACAAGTAAGTCTTGTACGTTTAGGAGTAGGATTTCCTTTTATCTTAAACTCCCTGTAACTAATATAAATAGACATTGTATTTAAGTTATTTTGTGTGGAGCAAAAAGAACACCATGTAAACATCAGAGAGTGTGAGTGAGATCCGGGGAAACCCAAAGGGAATATCCGTGGAGGGATCCAAGGGAATATCGGTGGATCAAGTTAGAGATCCGTGGGTGATATTTAGAGGAGACCTAGGGGATATTGTGGGGTACTCGGTGAGGATCTTGTGAGTGGGGTTTGGGGTTAGGTGTGAGAGAGAATCCTGGAGTATATGATTGTAACAATTTATCATATAGTGGAACTTTCTCTGTCGTCCTGACAGCCCATGGTTTTTTACCCGATTTGGGTTTTCCACGTATATCTTGTGTTATGATTGTTTATTCTCTCTCATCTATTTTTCTGTTTATTGACGTTATTATTTGCTATGAGTTATGGGTGAATATTAGGCACGGCGTTTCCACGTTCATCGATATTATAGGATTATCCCCAACAGCACGACCGTGATAGGGTAGATATATGATCACGATTGTGATAGGGGATACAAGCAGCACCAACATGTTCTTCCATCGTAATTAAATCTGCAAAGTAAAATGAAATATGTTGTGCAGCAATCTATCTTGGAAACTTCTACTCAAGTTCAAAAGTTTCTTTTTCTTTTCTTGTTAATGGGATTACTTCTTCACCTAGCGAGTCTAATTTGTAGACTGCATGTAAACACACGCACACATATATATATATATATATATATATATATATATATATATATGCTAAACCCATAACCTGATTTCCAGGGGATTACATATTTCAGAATTTTCCATCTACATTGCTAATAACATGGAGAGGCTAGAATCTTAAGTACCATTATTAAATTTTTACAAACAAGGCAGAAGATTCAAGTGCCTAAGATATTGTCAATATTGATATGAACTAAAGTAGGGATGGCAAAAACCCGGGTCCGGGCCGGGTATACCCTATTTGCTTGTAGGATTTAACTGATTTCTAGAGATAGACCAGAAAAAAAGTTTATGGGAAGATAGAAATTAGAATCTATGTGCTTCAGTGTGTGAACGTGAAAATAACAACAGAGAAGAAGAAGAAGAGCAAGAGAGAAAATGCTGATGAAATGAAACGGCTATCATATAAATATAGTGATAGAACAGGCCTCAATTAGGGTTTAGGGTTACCAAATTACGACAATGCCCCTTATGTGTATTAGGAAATTAATGGGCTTCAAACACTACCTTTCAGCCCATTATAACCTTACTTTTTTCTAGTTACACCCACTGTCACACCAATTTACTTTAATTCATCCTTCAAATTGTTTTCTTTGTATATATAATAGCACCCAAATTTGTTAGGATAAAAAACGTCAACGTTTAGAGCCCACTATAAAAGCATCCTCATTTAAGACCAAACCCTAGATTGTGTAGTCGACTAGTCGTTCAACTCTTGATGCTTCTCTCTTAAACGCTCCTCCTTCTCTCTAGAAACTTTGCCATTTCTTCCACTTAATCCACCAATTTATTCACCAAAAATCCTCCAAAAAGCTACCCTTACAAATATTGAGTTCGATTTACAAAACCCACTTCGTAGATCGACACTTGAGTTGCTCACTTCTGCCATTTTTGATAAAAAAAAAATAAAAATTCTTTTCTTATGATGATATGTTTTTGGAAGAGAGAGAATAATCTCTTTTGTTTGAAGATCTGGGTTTACTTTTTTGGAAAGTTGGGAATATGGGACGGGTTCGTGGCGGGGTGGCCTTCCCCGCTCCCCACCCCATTTATTTTTTGAAAACCCATCCTCTCATAAAACCCCACCATAAATGGAGCGGGGCGGGGCGGGGCGGGGTGGGGTACAACGGGGAGTGCTTTCCCTATCCCCACCCATTTACCCCATTTTTAATTTTTTTTTTGTTATATAAATAATAAATATATAACCATTGAATATGATATAATATATAAAAGTAGTAAATAATTCCAAGAAACTATTAAAAAACATCTCATAAACATAATTCTCACAAGTAAATTCAATCATTTTCAAACATAAACATAAAGTATGAAGAAACCGTTGTTATTAAACTTTTAATTTTAAAAGTTCTTTGAGAAAGAAACTTACTGTATGTCCTCTTGTGTTAGAGGTTGAAGCTTGAACGGTGAGCTTCGAGTTGTTTGAGGATTAGAGACTTAGAATTGAAGTTAGCGGCTAGGGTTTTTTTAATAGTATTTTGTTTTGTCACTTTATGTTAAGTAACGGTGAAGAGATGTAAAGGTAGGGTTAATGTATATATATATATATACAGTCTTTCTATTATCAGTTCGAACTGACAAAAGTTATATCAGTTCCTTACATGTGAGCCACTGGATTTAAATACTTTATATATATATATATATATACTGATATATCAGTTCGAACTGATAATAGAATTTCTGTATATATATATATATATAGATATATTTATTTTCTTTAAAACTACGTAGTTTAACTAAGTATTATTTTAAGCGGGGCAGGGTGGGTTGGGGAGTATAAAACCCATCCCCGCCCCATCCCCACTAAATTGAAACCTATCCCTACCCCAAAAGTGCAGGTCCCCGTGGGGAATTTTGCCATCCCTAGTTGGGATACAAACTAGGGTTAAGTTTTTATTTTATTTTATTTTTAATTTGAAAGTAAAAAAAAAAAAAAAAAAAAAAAAATCAAAACCGGCTACCCCTTCGAGTATACGGGTATGCTCGGAACCGGGCCGGAACACAACCGGCCCAGGTACTCGGAAAACCCTTACCCGGTGCCGGGTAAGGAATGTCCGGGTCTTAACCGAAAAATTATGGCTTGGGTAAGCCGGGTACCCGGCCCTGCCGGGTGAGTTTGCCATCCCTATTCTAAAGAGTTTGCATATATATATATATATATATATATATATATATATATATATAGGGCAGGATCCATGGCCTCATTTTTTGACACAATTTCTTGGCCATTGGATCTTGTTTTTTTATTTAATGGATATGATTTATTCTTTTTTTCTTTCCTTATTTATTACAGACATTGTCTCTCACCTAATTAATTCTTTATCTCTCCAGAATATTATTATTTTATTAAATTCTCTCATCTTAATTAATTTTATGTCTTTAATTTATTTTATTTTATTTTATTTTTTTATGTTACACTTTTTTTTTCTTTTTTTACTTAACCTAAAACTAGAACATATCACTTTCACTTTTCAGTCTTTAAAATCTCTTTATTTTTTTTTCTTTCTCTTTATTTATTTATTTATTTTTTCACTATTCTTATTTCTCAATTTACTTCATCCAAAATCAAAAAATTTATACACGTAATCACCCTCCTCTTTTATTTTCTTTCTTTTTATTATTGTTTTTTTTTCTTTTCCTCTTTAATCATTTCTTATTTCATTAGCTTATGAGTTGTACTTTTGCATAGTTATACAATTGTGTTGGTCTTGTTAATATATTTGCAAAGTTGAACAGAAACATCATACATGACTTCATTTATACTGATATTTGTAAAATAAAATCTATGTGCATAATTCTAGGTAATTTTAAAATTTTAAAATTACCATGAATTTTTAACATAGTAACAATTTCTAGCTTCATCCATTGTTTCAAAAAACATCCCTACACCTTGTGCTTTTAAGTCTCATGCATTCTTTTTTGCACTACTTGTTTCACCAATATTTTCTTGAGTTGTGTCAACAGCCTAAATAAAATTCAACATATAAAATAAATCATGGTAATACAATAATACAATAATACAATAATTTATATGAAAAAAAAACATTTTTTTACTACTTATTTGGATTTGGATTTTTTTTTTTTAATGTTAATAATTTATCCAAACATATGAAAAACAATTCTTAGAAATTACTTTGGTATGATTACTATATATATATATATATATATTTAACTATCATAAAATCTATTTACAGAAATAGATATCATCACATATATTCGAAAAGAAGAAAAATAAACTAAATCAATTTTTTTCCAAATCAAGAAATTAAAAAGAAATCTAACATGTCAAATCTTACAACGAAAATTTTAACAAGATTGTAACAGCCTTATATAAACAATTCCTAAAAAACCAAAAATTTTGTTCTTTCAATTCTTTTTTTTTTTTTTTTTTTTTAATCATTATTAACCAGAAAACAAGAAGATAAAAGATAACAAAAATAATTAAATAAATATAAAAATTCGAAGAATAGAAAAAATATCTTAGATAAACCATGAGCATCTGTTGATAAGTCATCCAATTCTAAATTTTTTGGCATTTTTGAATATGATAAAAATCAGTTGAAGCTAATCCAATAAAAGAGAAAGAAAATAAAGATAGGAAAATGAAAGATTTTAAAGATTGAAGAGTGAAAGTCTGATGATATTATGATTTCAAGTAAAGTAAAAAAAAGATGTATAAAGGAAAAAAGAAAAGAAAAGTAAAAAAAAATTAAAGACATAAAATTAATTAAGGTGAGAGAATTTAATAAAATAATAATATTCTGGAGAGATAAAAAATTAATTAGGTGATAGACAATGTCTTTAATAAATAAGGAATGAAAAAGAAAATAAATCATATCTATTAAAAAAAACAAGATCCAATGGCTAATAAATTGTGTAAAAAAATGGGGCCATGGATCCTGCCCCTATATATATATATAAATGATGAGAGATTTAACTATGATCTAATCTTTCAATTCTATCTAGATTGAGGACCCTTTTCGGTTTCAAGATCCACAGGATTCATATCGATTGAATTTATAGACTTAACATTAAGCTCTCTATCCTCCAAGTTTGTTGATCACGAGCGATTTCCATCTCCAAACACTCTTTCAATTCTGTCACCACATGACTCATAGTTGGCCGGAAATATTAGGAACACATACCATTGCAGTCTCTACAGTTTTCCAGGTAGAATTACTGTCAAAGTTTACTCCGAGACTCGGATCAATGATGCTTCTTATATCCCCTCTTAGAAAGGGACAACCCCATTGAACTATATGAGTGTTCTCACGGCCTTTAATCATAGCATGCTGGCCTGTAATTAGCTCCGGAAGAATAATTCCGAAACTATAGACATCACTTTTCTCTATCAATCTACTTGACATACAATACCTGCATAGACCAAGAATATTGCAACTTCATTTTCTTCTAACCAAATGCAAAATTTTTGTATAGGACATATGGTTTTGGAAGAATTCAATTACTTACTCTGGATCAAATTAAGTATCCCACATTGCCAGCAACCGCGGTTGATACATGATTATGTGTAGCTTGGAATTTGAATGGTCCCTCATAATGATATGTAGCTACACATAATCGACTAAGAAAGTACATTAATTTGAATATTTGATTCACAATTCCTCTTCTAACTAAGGGTGGGCAAAAAACCAATAAACCGAACCGAACCGGTGGATTGAACCGATCCAATCGGTTTTTTTCCGGTTTTCTTATGTTGGCCGGTTCAATTTGGTTCATTTTTAAAAAAACCAATTGGATCCGTTTTTTTCTTTGATCGCTATCCCAAACCGGAAAACCGAATCGAGATCCAACTTATATATATATATATAACACTAGTTTAATGTTCAACAATCCATGAAACTATAAACAATGAAAGTGTGTCACATCGTATTTTTTTTGTCTTGTTTTTTTTTATAAATATTATTTTAAACTAGTATTTTCAATTTGTTCAAACCCATAATTTAATTTGGTCGAAGACCTAAAAGGATTAAAATATGAAAATATGTGCAATTATTAAAGACCATGAATTTAGTCCAAGACTAAAACCGAACCGAACCAGTCCAATTCGGTTGGTTTTTGATCCAAGTTCTAACTATAGCTTGTCACAGTATTTTGGACCCAAGTTTCCATTTGGTGCATATGTCTGTAATTTATTTCTATCAAGATTTGAACCGACAAACTAAAGAGTTCATCATGAAAAATCTAAAGTGTTTCACAGATACACAAACGTGTTTGTAAAAAGGTCTAAGAGAAGTGAGTAAGCAAAGCTTTTGCAAATCACCATTAATGGTGAGAACCAGAGACTAGAGCTCTGATATTGTATTTTTGTTATTGAGATTACAAGCTACGAGCTATGTTTATACAGAGATTAGAAAACACACTTATCGTACAATCCAGAAAGTGGAAAAATATCACAAAATGGGTCGAATTTTATCAATCATGAATAGTATCCATCGGTGAATGTGGTCCAAAGCTTTCAAATTCAATCCCCAGTAAAGCAATAAATACGTACAGTAGTTCGCTTGGCTTGTGCTTATGGTTAGGTTTTGTTGCCTTAATTGTCTCCAATAAATGAATCTACTGACCAAATTATCCACAATACAAAAAACTTTAGATACCAAATTATCCACAATACAAAACAGACAAACAAAAAACTTTCTTGCTGTGCAATATTGAATAGGAAAATATCCACAATACTTGAGTAAAAGAGAAATTGGATTCAACTAGGAAAATAAAATGTCCAACAAATTCACAGTACAGGTTGACATTTATTATACTAAAATTTCCAATTTGAAACCAAAGAAAACAAGGACTTGAAAAGATCATAGCTTAGCATACTATAACAGTGCAAATTTTTCATAAGATGATATAACACAAGCTATACCCCTATAGTACTAGGTCTTTAGGCTTCACACATGTGTCCTTGCACTTCACACATGGATCTTTCACCTATGGCCAAAAACACAAATGTTTTATTACGAGAGTTCAATGCTTATATACAAGTTCTAGACCTCACTCGCTAACGATGTGGGATGTGACAAGTGATAGTAGTTACCTAGCACTGGGAGCCATTTCTATACCAGGATCCAAACAAGGCTTTTCGAGTAACAAGCTTGATCCTGAGTTGCTGCTGCTTTCTGTCATCCAATTTCTTCTGGAAGCTAATTCTATAGCCAAACATTCCTTTAGTTCTGCCAGTACATGACTTATGTCTGGTCTTTGGACTGCAGTTGGTCTCACACAAGACATGGCTATCTCCACAATTTTCCAAGCAGCATTGGTGTTGAATTCATCTTGTAACTTTGGATCAACAATGTTTTGTAGGTCCCCTCTTTCGATTACAGGAGTGACCCGTTGAAGTATGTATCTATCCTCTTCCGGGCCTCTCTTTAAGGCAGGCTGGCCAGTTATCAATTCGAATAGAATAATCCCAAAGCTATAGACATCACTTTTCTTGTTTGAGATTCCGCAAGCAAAAAGTCTGCATGGAACCCAAAATGATTAGACTGATATAACAATGTCAAGGCTTTCGCATCACTCAAATTCAAGTTCTTCTTGAAAATGAGACTTGATTATCAAATTCTCGACACAAATGTACGAAATATAAGACATCAATTTTCACAATCAAGTAACATAAGACTGAACAAATTTATCAGCTGAAATATGAAGTTAGCAGGGCAACCAAAGTGTATTTCCCACTACAACTATATTATACAATATTTTCAATACCAATCTAACACACCTCATCACGTGCCAGATCGATGGGCTTGGCACGTGGACCAAACCCAACATATGCGGACTGCAGAACAAATACAGAAACAGATGCATGTGGGGGGATTTGAACCCAGAACTCTTGGGACAACAAAACCCTAATACCATAACCATCGGACCTAAAATCTTAAACCGATAGGAAAGGATATGAATCCATAAGTTTTAATACTTACTCTGGATCTAGATATCCAGGTGTGCCAGCAGGGCAAGTTGTTAAACCAGTGTCGGTTTCTTGGTTAACAACTCTTGATAGGCCGAAATCAGCTATTTTCGCTTGCTTGTTTTCATTTAGTAAGATGTTGGAAGGCTTCAAATCTCTGTGGATTATTTGTGGTTTGCAGCCATTGTGTAGATAATCCAATCCTGCAAATCCAGTTAGACACCAGTCAACTTGTAATAACAACTGAAGAAATAAAAAAACTAGAAAAATATGCTTGCAAAAGGCAAACCATGGGCTGCATCTACAGAAATTTGAAGTCTTTCACACCAGCTCAGCATACATGTATCTGTTCCTGCAAAAAAGCAACATAACAGGTTCTCTCTCAGTCGGGTTTATTTAACGAAGCATTATGATATGAAACACATAAGTTCACAGTGTGCCCACCTCCCTTCTCTTTCAATTCTCATAGGAGTAAACCATTATATATACATAACGTACCTGATAAATGCTGTTGCAAGTTTCCATTGACCATATATTCATATATTAGTGCCTTATTTTCGAGGTCATCGCAGTATCCAATGAGAGAAACCAAGTTCCTATGGTGAACAACCATTAATAGTTGTGCCTGCATTCAAATTGCTATTGTTACAACCAAAATTCTATAAGAAAGCACAGCAATTGGAAACTTTTGCAGCATTTTTTTTTTTTTTACCTCTGCTCGAAATTCCTTATAGCCTTGTCTTGATGATGGAGAGAGGACCTTAACAGCAATATCAGAGTCATCATTAAGAGTGCCCAAGTAAACTTTTCCAAATCCTCCTTCTCCGATAATGGTTTTGAAGTTATTAGTAATATGAACAATCTCAGAGTAAGTGAATTGTCGATTCTTCGACTTCAGTGACCCTTCCTTCTCCGATTCAGCTGCCCTCACTACATCAATGAATATAGTCATTTTTCATGAGAAAACAAAAACACATATAATTGCATAAGCATAAATCTACTAAGAAAATGGTGTATAGATTCACAGGGGGGGTGCCTTTTATTGTACCAAAATTTTTCCAAGACATCAATTTTAGTCCCACGGATTCAATATGTTACAGCATAAGGAATGGTGCCACTATAACCATATATGCAGGCAATTTTAGCCATCTTCATTGAAAGTTTTTCCAGTGTAGGCAATATTTTACTCTAGAATGAGTCATTTCCTTCGAGTTATACAACTTCGACACATGTTTGTGATTAGATTGTTACGGTATTTAAATACTATTGTTGGATTATTTCCTAATAGCTTACGCTAGCTTTTGAGTTCAGTGGGCGGGTGCACCGAAGATTTTCTCCACTCATGTATGCAAATTGATGTCTCTACAATTTGGTAAAAGCAAAGGGAAGAATGAAATAAGATATATATTACCTCGTTTTCTATGTCTTTTGTAGATAATCAGGACAATGAAGGAGAACAGAATGAGCAGGACAACAAGGGTGGTGCATGCAATTACTGGAATAATAAACTTCTTTTTATTTTCATGGCATGATTCTGATTGGCAAGCACCTGGGGTTTCTTCCAGTCTTCCAAGAAAAAGAAAAAGAAGATGATAAATTTTCTTGGTATGTTGAACAATTACAACAAATCTGATAAAAAATGAATACAAAGGCGTGGTTTGTTTTTAAGTCCAAAGACTATTGAATACATAGATTTCCTTGTCAATATCTTGAACATTAATGAAAGCAATTAATTAAAGAAGAACAGAAACCTCAAAAGCAATTTCCCATTTTTGGACTTCTCTAGAAGAGCATCAGGAACTGAACCAGTGAATTTGTTCCCAGTTAAGTTGCTGTAAATGCAATTCAAAATAGATAAAGTTTAGCTGATCTACTCACAATCTTATAATTGCAATATCAAACTCACAATCTTAGCTGATCTACTACTTACAGCATTTTCAGATTTGGCAGTTGGGCCAAAAATTCTGGTAATGGCCCTGTCAAGTTATTATAGGACAAATCTCTGCAACCAAAAGAGCATTGGTAACTTACTACTAGATCCTGGAAAGTGGCTGAATCCAGGGCGGAGTCAGAAATTTTTGTGCACCACCCCCAAAACATAATTATACTTACAAAAACATTATCGATTTGAGATTCGAAACTGAAGTTGCTATCTGCATTCCTGTCAACTCACTTGAGCTCAAATTTCTGTTTTAGAATCATCAAAGAAAAAATTGTAATTACAAGTGAAATTTAAACCAAAAATTTGATCAATTAGTAAGGCATATGTTTGACCAATTACCAATACATCAACTTAAAATGATCACTTCAGAAGGCATTCAAAATGCTTACTTTTTATTGTCATTGTGTATACATGTCCTCCATGTTGGAGGGACATTTTTCCCTCAAAATGCCACAGAAAATATTTAACACTCATACAATAAGATATTTTAGTAAGGCAACTCACAGTGAAATGATCCTTGGAGTACTGTCATTGCTGCAATTCAAACCTTCCCATGATAAACAACTAGGAAGACATGGATCCCCTTGCCAATTTCTAGTGATATTGTAAATCCTTTTGATGTCCTTGATAGCTTTAACTGTTGTTTTCAGTGATGAACAAGTATTAACTCTTATGATCAAGAAAGCAGTATGAGAGAGATTTACTAATTATGGATGCCACAACCCCGCAGAGTAGTCTTTGACCGACTTATAATCAGACAGACTTGTATGACTTATAGTCGTTAGTAACCATCAAGCCCAAAAGCTTAAGCCCTAAACACATATTCAAACTCGTAACAAATTGAAATTCAAGAACATGTGGAGAATTGAACGTATGACAATCAAGGCTCTGATTCTATGTCAATAATTAACCATCGGACCCAAAGCTAATAGGAAAGAGCCCGACAATAGTATATAAGCACTTTAACAATAGCAAGGATCATCATCTAATAACCCCCCTTATTCACTGCAAGATAGCAGTATGATCATCTAATTCTAACAATGAAACCTTTAGAAGGAAGAAAATTTACCATCATTAAGGTTTGTTGGAGAAAGTGGGAGTCCTACAAACATAAAAATTTCAACAGCATTAAGTATTGGAGGAAGGTCAGATCCACCGGTTGCGTTTATGGAGAATTGAAGTTTGGTGCCACTGATTGGCAGATCAGTTGAAGTCAAGATCATTGGCTTAAGGTACTCAAGTGTTATAGGTTCGGTGACTTTGAGACCACTTTCACCGCAGAGATCAACACGCAATTTCCTCTTCTGACCATCCTTGAGCTTCTCAATCTCTGCAAAGTGAAAATATATATAACATACAGAAGCAGAATCCGGGGGATTAAAGGGTAGAATTAAGGGAATGCAAGCATTTTGTGTTCGGGAAGCAGTCCTCAACACTCTGTCCGGTACTTGATAAGCATCACCAAAGCTTTCTGTGTTTATTTTTGACTCCGAGGAAATCTGAATCAATCTATCGAAACGAGGACACCAGATTCGATCATAGACATCCTCCGGGTACCTAACAGTGAGAAAAATTGCATATATACATTATTGTGTGAATCTATGATATGAACAAAGGTGTGTAACTCGATATTTAAATATGGTTTCCAGAGAAAAAACAGCCATATATATATATATATATGGGTTACCTGGTAATTATGTCATTTTTAGCACCAACATCATATCTACCAAGGGGTCTGAGTGCCCCATCTTTAAGTAGATAAATGGAGTTGTTTAGAGGTCGTAATTCCAACACTGAAATGTAAGGTACCCCAAAGCCAGTGTTTACAAGACAGACATCTATATATTCATCAGAGAAAACGTTAATGATCTCACATAAAAATTTCTCTTTTTTCACGGTTGCCCATTTATTAACACCAATATATAAGTCAAATACTGGGATCTGGTTTTTGTTATCATAATTCCCATACACAAAGACAGCTCTTATCAGGTAATTGTTCTTTGTGCCTTGTTCCAGTTTCAGTGTGTAACAGTTCCTTGTTCCTTGAGGAAAACTCCTCAGATTCTTTATAATCTGAAAATGATAACCATTATAGGTGAAGTAAGGCGATATCTCGTGAACTTCTCCTGTGTCTACATATTTTGTGTCTGTCTCATAAAAAAGACCAGTACAATTATCTCGGTGACCTTTAGTCGCCCCACAGTCGATGCTTATGAAACCTGGAAATCATAAGTGACAGAAAAAGCTGGTATCAAGTTAGACATATAAGCTATTAGTAACATTCGGATCTAAAAGATAAAGCATTCAGAAACAAATACAAATTCAATCAGACCTAAAAGATTAAACCGATAAGAAAGGGCGCAACAAAAGTATCTAAGCACTCTATACACAAGCCACTATTACAGTATTGCAATTTAGAAGTTTGATTAAATGTTTTTGCTACATTTTTTTTATGCGTTGATCAATGTTCAGTCTTGAAGAATGTTACAAAAAAAAATGTCATGACAGAGGACTGAATAGAATCTTGAAAAGCTAAATTGTTCTTCTAGCTCCTTACAAAAAGAAAATTTACACACTTTAATTTACAGCAATTAAACTTTTACTTACTTTTAATCAAACTTTTTGAGACTAATGAAAACTTGTCAAAGAAAAGTTGACCCATCTACTAAAACTTGATCTGAAAGCAGTAGTGGTCACAGTGAAGCAAATTTTCTAGTTTCAGAGTAAGTGCAGAGTTGATTATGCATGATATAAGAAAAAATTCTAAAAGGTGAAACTTGTACTCACCAGAAGCGTTGGCGTCGGCTTCTAACTTTCTTTCTTGTTCATCATGTGCTGCAACTAGTTTTGAGTTGCTGACCGCAGAAATAATAACTGGAACTAAGACCAGGCATAGCTTTGTGACCAAAAACAATGGCTGCCCATCAACCATGCTGGCCGTTTCTAGCAAATTCAGTATAATTAAGTGAAGAGCATACAAGAGAATGATCAAACGCGAGAATTTGTAAGTTCTGATTAAGCTATATGTACTTGGTTGCTGAATTTAAACCAGCTGGTGCTTCAACTAGCTCTACTTGTGGAAAATGCAGGCATGTACGTGATAGTGATACATTTAATCAACTTTAGCAGAGATTTTGGCATCTTTTATATATAGCAATTTTATATATATTTTAAAACTATTATGCTGCGCAGCGTGATTTGAATAAAAGAACTGAACTAATTTCAAAATTATTATTTATCAAATTTATCCATATAATTCCTCAGTTCCTCGTATTTATGGTGAGTTTACTAAATTGGAAATGAAAATCAAAAGGAATCAATTTAATTTCATTGAAAAAAGAAATTAGGAAAGGGAACATAATTTTCTAGTAATTAAGAGAAGTCTTGATTTGCGTTTGGAGTGCATCTAGACAAGTTTTCTTTCCCGGGATTCTCATTAGTAAGGGCACCCTTATAGCATAATTATAAATTAATCCAGATTATTTCAAATTTCTTTCATTAAAAAATAAAAACCCTCCTTAATATTCTAAAAAATAGTATTCATAAAGACCATCTTGAAACCTTTTTAGAAAAACCTCCCACCGAAAAATTAAACAGTTTAGACGAGTTATGACTTATGAGTTGGTTTAGTGGTAAGCCCCTCACACCTATATCTAAAGGATTATAAATGTTTTACTTTTCTCTTCTTCTCTTTTTATCTCGTCTTTTTGCTCCAAAAATTAGAAGAGGACAATTGACCCAAGTCGGTCAAGTCTAAGTCGATATTCGACTCCACCCAGTCCCCACTACACGCTATAGAAAAATTGATTCAAGCTTCAATCATGCCTGCATTTCCCAGCTGGCCACCTTGGCATTAGGCTAAATTTTTCCAACTTCGTAGCGATTAGCTGGAGTACAGACATTATATAGGCTAAATTTTTCCAACTCCGTATGGACCAGCAGGAGTAGAAGCAGTCAGCAGATTGACTAACTTTTGGTCCACGGCACTAGTGACGTCACTAGCCAACCAGAGCAAAAATCTCTGAGCTTGAAGGACATGAGATGAAAGTTAGACCTGTTGATCAATATGGCTCAAGTCAACTAAAGTCATATGCTATGAATTATTCCAAACTTGTGTAATATCCCAATCCAAGAAATTTACCCAAATCCATAATCCAAACCCAAGTCAACAGCCCAAAAGTCTATTTGTGTTTATCAAACCCAAAAAATTGCCCAAGCCCCGGCCCGAACCTAAGTCAAAAATCAAAGCCTAATTCCAATTTGATTCCAAGGAAGCCCAAACCCGAAAAGATCCAAATATCCAAATAATTTGGTGCCCGGTAAAGTGGTAAGTTGGGATGAGAGAAGCAGACTTCGTGAAATACAACAAAAAAATCAAACTAGAAAAATAAAAAAGAAAGGACGGGAAGAGAAGAAAGAAGTCTGGCGGTGGAGAAGAATAAAGAGAAAGAAAAGAAAGAAGAACGAAAGGGAGATGGTGTATGCGCTTGAGAGAGACAGAGAGAGACGAAGATCTAGAGAGAGGAAAAGAGATGTAGATAAAGTTTAGTGAGCTGAGAATCCATACCAGATCAAAGAGATGGAATATGGGATTTTGAAAGAAATTAGGTGCAGTAGGATAGCTCGTGAGAAATAAGGGAAACAGGAAGAGTGAAGAAGAAGAGGAAAGAAGAGAAATAGAGAGATGAGAAAGCAGTAAAACAGAAGAAAGAATAGAAATAGAGAGAATTAAGAAGAATTGAAAGAGAAAGAAAACAAGAGACATGGGAGATCAGAAGTTGTAGCCGATAAAGATTGAGACAGAAGTATGAGAGATATTGAAAGACCCAACCAGAATTACAAAGAAAAGAAGAAGATAAGATTCTCACAGGATTCTCTCGTTCAAGATAGGAGTCGGGGTAAGTCCTGTAATGTCGGGCAGTCAATTCATTTTGAGCAAATTATAATAGCCTACCAACATCCTTAAGGGTGCGTTTGGTACGCGGGATGGGACAGGGCAACGTGGGACAGTTTGTTCTTACCTCACGTTTGGCGTGACATTAGTGTGGGACAAGGTGGGACAAAATTCTCAAAAAACTGTCCCACCCTTGACCCTCGGCCAAGTTGTCCATAGACATGGGACAAGCGTCGAAAAGACGGTTTTACCCTTCTTATTTCTAAAAATTACAAACTATATATATACATAACCCGAATCCTATCTTATTCTCTCTCTCTCTCTCCTCTATGTTACCTCTCCCACCGATGAATCCCAACTCTGTTTCAAAATCCAAAAACCACCCAAATCCTCCCTTTTACCTCTAGATCACCGATTTCCACCACCACCTCGCTGCCTCATCACCCGTTTGCCTCCCTCACACCACCGCATCACCCTGGTCACCTCCCTCACTCTGCCGCATCACTCGGTTTTAGGTTGTTCTAGGGTTCGTTTCTTTTTGAGAAGAAGGTGAAGATGGTAGAGATGAAGTGAAGATGGTAGAGATGAAAATTTGATTTGATTTCCATTTTGATTGATAATTTCGATTGTAATCTTGGAGATTTGATTGATTGTTAATTTATAAAAAAAAAATTATGAATTGATTTGTAATATTTATTGAAATAATTGAGTTGATTGGGTTTTGTTCTTTTTTTTCTTCGTGAGATAATGAATCAGTGAAGAAGAAGATGATAGGGGATTTGATAATTTGGGGATCTATTTGGGCTTTTATCGAAGAAGAAGAAGAATGGATCTCTTTGAAGGTTTGGGAATTTCGGCTATTAGGTATATCATAAAACAATTGGGAAATTTGGGGATTTTATTCTAGGGAATTTTGGTTGTCGAAGAAGAAGAAGATTTGGGATTTTGTTTCTAGGGATTTCGGTTTAAATTCTACTCTCTCTCGATCTAATCTCTCTCGATCTTATTTGTTCTTCTTATCTTCAATCTCTGTTCTTCATCTTCAATTCTATTTTCCAGAAATATTCCATAAACCTACGAAAATCAAGCTTAAATATATCATAAAATATACTAAAATTGTTAAGAGCATGACAGAAATCTGGTGGTGTGAACACATGGTGGAGAATTGGAGATGTTGGTGGAGACCAATCTCCAGATTGGATCTCTACCGTCCATCAATCATGATGGACGGTGGAGATCCAATCTGGGATTGGATCTCCAACTCAATTTTTTTATTTTTTTATTTTTTGTTTTTTTTTTAATTTTTCAGTTTTTGTTTTTTGTTTTTGGGTTAAATTCTATTTAATCTTCACAGTCCATCATGAATATGAATGGTGGAGATAAATAAGTTTACAATTTTTTTTTTTTCAGTTTTTTAAATTGCATTGTTTTTAAAATTTTGAATATCTTAAATTTTAATATCTGAATTTTTTTTCCCTTGTTTTCTTTTTTGATTTTCTTAAATTCAATTCTTAATCTCCACCGTCCATCACAAAGATGTACGGTTAGAGATCCATTTAGAAAAAAATTTAAGTTTGTTTTTAATTTTTTGCATAGATATCTTGATCCCAACCATCCATCTTAATCAAAGATGAAGAAATTGTAAAAAATAATCATGTAAAATTATTAATTAAGAAGATTTGTCAATCACAATATTATTATTTTTGTAACAAACATTAGACAAAACAATAGGGGCACTCTAGTCATTTGAACCTCTTGTCCCGTCCTGTCTCAGTCATGCCAAACGCATAACAGTATAGTCCACTGTTCTGTCCCAAGCACTCCAAACACAATACAGAACAATACGTCCTGTCCCGTCCCGTTCGCGTACCAAACGCACCCTAAGTTTTGTTTTGTTTTGTTTTTGTTTTTTTTGTTTTTTGGTTTACACCATCCGGTTTCCGGGTGGGGCGGATCCACCATACGGTGCAATCAGCCCAGACCACGCCCCGACTAATCCGGACTCGCACCGGGTCGGCCCACTAAGGGGTAAAGTGCTCCCAATATGTGTAGCTTTATTCACAGGGGGAGTTGAACCCACGACCTTGATTAAGGGATGAGAGCGCCGAACCACTCACACCAACACATGATTGGTGTTTTTGTTTTTTTTGACAAATGACAATTAGAAACAACTTTATCTTAATTGATAATGACATTTCAAACTTAACTGTCGATCAAGTTTAACTTCGGTTAAAAAAATAAAAATACCCCTTTAATTATGAATTAAATTTTAAAAAAAAAATTATATGTATATATATATATATGGAGATAATAGTTGGAAAGATAGATGTTGGAGATAAATTTTTAAAATAAAAAATAAATAATAACTGAAAAAAAAAATGGATACTCACAATGATTGATGGTGGAGATCCAATTAAATAAAAAAGTAAGTTAAAAAATGAAAAAATAAATAAATAATTGCAATAGTCTCCAACCATCAATTGATGGAGACGATCTCGGTGAATGGAGATCCGGTGGTGCCCTGTTGGCCGGATCTTCACCCCTTTTTTTTCTTTATTTTTTGTTTGCCTTTTTTTTAACAGATCTCCACTGTTAATGGAGATCCTATTTTTATTGAATTTTTTAAATGTTAAGAAGACGTAAATACCCCTCTGCCTGTTAAGTTTGACTAACGGTAAGGGAAATCATTGTTAATTAATAAAAAAACTTTTTTCTTATGTTATGTGGCACGATCGTGATGAGGTAGATATATGATCACAATTGTTATGGGGGATACAAGGTGCATCTCGCTAGCAGCACCAAGATGTTCCCCTACTTCTATAGTAACTAAATCTGCAAAGTAAAATGAAATATGTTGTGCAGCAATCTATCGTGGAAACTTCTACTCAAGTTCAGAAGTTTCTTTTTCTTTTCTTGTTAATGGGATTACTTCTTCACCTAGCGAGTCTAATTTGTAGATTGTGTTCATATATATATATATATATATATATATATATATGCGCTAAACTTGGTTTTCTTTGTTATTTGCATGATATGCTCCACCATATAACCTGATTTCCTGGGGATACATATTTCAGAATTTTCCATCTACATTGCTAATAACATATTGTCATTATTGATATGAACTAATATGCTTCTAAAGAGTTTATATATATATAAATATATATGATGAGAGATTTAACTATGATCTGATCTTTCTATTCTATCTAGATTGAGGACCCTTTTCAGTTTTAAGATCCACAGGACTCGTATCGATTGAATTTATAGACATCGACATTAAGCTCTCCGTCCTCCAAGTTTGTTGATCACAAGCGATTTCCATCTCCAAACACTATTTCAATTATGTCGCCACATGACTCATAGTTGGCCTCTTGATGGAAATATTAGGAACACATACTCTTGCAGTCTCTACAGCTTTCCAGACAGAATTATTTCTATCAGGATTTGAACTGACAAACTAAAGAGTTCATCAAAATACTAAAATCTGTAGTCAAACATTGTAAGGTATGGACTTCACTAAAACCTGTTCCATTGCAAATATTGCAGAAAGCAATTCAATCCAGAAAGTGGAAAAATATATAACACAAGCTAACTATAGTCACAAAATATTGTACAGTAGTTACCTAGTACTACGAGCCATTTCTATACCAGGTTCCAGGACAAGGCTTTTCGAGTAAAATTGCATGGAAAACATAAATGATTAATTCTTGGACATTCACCAAAAGAATTACTCATTAAACAATATTTGCAGAGAACTCCTAATTATTGAATTAATGTTTGAATTAAAATCATCTTCACAAGAAGACTCCATAATCCTATTCTTGTAACATTTCATTATTTTTGTAACATTCAATTACAAATAAGATCTCATTTATTTCTATTTTTTCCATTTGGGACTACTTGGAAACTTTATCTGAGTTTCATTCTTAATAGTCACTCAGAAGTATAATATCTACTGAACTATAGAATGTTTGAATTACAGAGAAAAAAACTCTGTTTCAGATATCTTATCAAACATGTTTCCCTAGTTTAATTAGATTCAAAAATAAACCAGAATTCCATTGTTAATAAGAGGCATAGTTTCAGACAAATGATCATATATACCAGGAAACAAACTCTGAATTCAAACTAATCATTGTCATCATAACAATTGAATGTACCAAGAACCATTAGAAATACATTATACTAAACTTGCATAATTGATCAGTCACACAAATAAGGATTTTTGAAGTTCATAGCTTACATATATAATCGATGCCATGTCCAGCAACGCAATTCTGTTCTCTTGTTACCTTGTGCGGGGAACCATTTCTATACTACCATTCAGAAAAGTCTGTTCAAGTAAATAGCTTGTTGTTGTGTTGCTGCTTTCTGTCTTCGAATTTCTTCTGGAAGCCACCTCTATAGCCAAACATTCCTTTAGTTCTATCAGTACATTATTGATGTCTGGTCTATCAACTGCAGTTGGACAAACACATGACATGGCCGTGTCCACGATTTTCCAGGCAGCATTGGTGTTAAATTTACCTTGTAACCGTGGATCAACAACGTTTTGGATATCCCCTCTTTCGATTACAGGAGTGACCCTTTGAAGTATGTATCTATCCTCTTCCGGGCCTCTCTTTATGGCAGGCTGGCCAGTTATCAATTCGAACAGAATAATCCCAAAACTGTAAACATCACTTTTCTTGTTTGAGATTCCGCAAGCAAAAAGTCTGCATGGAACCAAAATTATTAGACTGATACATAACAATATCAAGGCTTTCACAGGACTCCTCAAATTCAAGTTCTTCCTGACAATAAGACTTAATTATCAAATTCTCGACACAAATGCACTAAACATGAGACATTACCAATTTTCACAAACAAATTTATCAGCTGAAATATGAAGTTAGCAGGACAACCAAAGTGTATTTCCCACTTCATGTGAGGTCTCACTATATTATACAATATTTTCAATATGAATCCATAAGTTCTAATACTTACTCTGGATCTAGATATCCAGGTGTGCCAGCAGGGCAAGTTGTTAAACCAGTATCGGTTTCTTGGTTAACAACTCTTGATAGGCCGAAATCAGCTAATTTTGCTTGCTTGTTTTCGTTTAGTAAGATGTTAGAAGGCTTCAAATCTCTGTGGATTGTTTGTGGTTTGCAGCCATTATGTAGATAATCCAATCCTGCAAATCCAGTTAGACACCAGTTAACTTGTACGTAATAATGACCGAAGAAATAAAAAATAGAAAAACATGCTGGCAAAATGCTAACCGTGGGCTGCATCTACAGCAATTTGAAGTCTTTCACACCAGCTCAGCATACATGTATCTGTTCCTGCAAACAAGAAACGTAACATATTCTCTCTCAGTCAGATTTATTTAACGAAGCATTATGAATTTATGATATGAAACACATAAGTTCAAAGTGTCCCCTCCTCCCTTCTCTTTTAATTCTAATAGGAGTAAACCATTATATATATATAACATACCTGATAAATGCTGTTGCAAGTTTCCACTGACCATATATTCATATATTAGTGCCTTATTTTCGTGGTCATCGCAGTATCCAATGAGAGAAACCAAGTTCCTAAGGTGAACAACCATTAATAGTTGTGCCTGCATTCAAATTGACATTATTACAACCAAAATTCTACATCTATATAGGGAAAGCACATCAATTGGAAACTCTTGCAGCATTTTTTTTTTTTTTTTTTTTTACCTATGCTCGAAATTCCTTATAGCCTTGTTTTGATGATGGAGAGAGGACCTTAACAGCAACATCAGAGTCATCATTAAGAGTGCCCAAGTAAACTTTTCCAAATCCTCCTTCTCCGATAATGGTTTTAAAGTTGTTAGTAATATGAACAATCTCAGAGTAAGTGAACTGTCGATTCTTCGACTTCAGTGACCCTTCCTTCTCCGATTCAGCAGCCCTCTCTACATCAATGAATATAATCATTTTTCATGAGAAAACAAAAACACATATAATTGCATAAGCATAAATCTACTAAGAAAATGGTGTATAGATTCACAGGGGGGGTGCCTTTTATTGTACCAAAATTTTTCCAAGACATCAATTTTAGTCCCACGGATTCAATATGTTACAGCATAAGGAATGGTGCCACTATAACCATATATGCAGGCAATTTTAGCCATCTTCATTGAAAGTTTTTCCAGTGTAGATAAATCAGTGAGTATGGCAATATTTTACTCCAGAATGAGTCATTTCCTTCGAGTTATACAACTTCGACACATGTTTGTGATTAGATTGTTATGGTGTTTAAATACTATTGTTGGATTATTTCCTAATAGCTTAAGCTAGCTTTTGAGTTCAATGGTTATTGACTTAGTATTAGAATCCTGTTTTATCAGGAGTGCCTAAGTTCGAGTCCCTCACTTAATATTGTTATATGCTATTAGAATTTGCTATGTATTTGTGTTTGGTCTTGAAAGTGTTTGAGTTTGAGTCGCCCCATACAATTATTGTTTTATGAATCCCGTTGATTTCAGTGGGCGGGTGCATTACACCGGGTGCACTGAAGATTTTCTCTACTCGTGAATGCAAATTGATGTGTCACTAAAATTCGGTAAAATCAAAGGGAAGAATGAAATAAGATATATATATTACCTCGTTTTCTGTGTCTTTTGTAGATAGCCAGGACAATGAAGGAGAACAGAATGAGCAGAACAACAATGGTGGTGCATGCAATTACTGGAATAATAAACTTCTTTTTATTTTCATGGCATGATTCCTTCCAGTCTTCCAAAAAAAAGAAGATGATAAATTTTCTTGGTATGTAGAAACAATTACAACAAATCTGATAAAAAATGCTAAAATTAAAAAAAAAAAAAAAAAAACAAAGGTTAGGTTTGTTTTTAAATCCAAAGAGCAAAGACTATTGAAGACATAGATTTCCTTGTCAATATCTTGAACATTAATGAAAGCAATAAATCAAAGAAGAACAGAAACCTCAAAAGCAATGGCCCATTTTTGGACTTCTCTAGAAGAGCATCAGGAACTGAACCAGTGAATTTGTTCCCAGTTAAGTTGCTGTAAATGTAATTCAAAATAGATAAAGTTAAGCTTCTACTCACAATCTTATAATTGCAATATCAAACTCAAAGGTCAAATATGTTGGGTTTTGTGAAGCCCTGAAACTCCTCTCTCGTCAATTACCGCTGGTCATGCAAGTGCCTAGGGGGCGGCACGCGCAGCGCTAATCAAATGAGAATTGTTTATTCTCATTCACCGCTGACCAGGCAAGGTGCCTAGTCAGCGGCACGGCCAGCGACCCAGATCAGGGTTTGTTCCTTCTCATTTACCGCTGACCAGGCAAGGTGCCTAGTCAGCGGCACAGCAAGCGACCCAGATCAGTGTCGTCTTGCTTCATTTACCGCTGACCAGGCACATGCACGCCAAGCGGTCCGGTCAGCGGTAATGACGTGATTTGCGCGAATTAGGAGATCAGCGTAAGTGGAAAAAGGAAGAGTCCTTTAGGGTTATTGTTTACTCCTAGTATTCATATAAATACTACATTATGTAAACCCTAATATGTGTGTTGAAATTCACCGTGAGAGTTGAGAAGAGTAGAGAGAGATTGAGAGCAATTGTAGAGAGACTTGAGAGAGACAGAGAGATTGTAATCAACTGTGAAAGTAGTGGATTGAGTGCGGTGCGCTCCGTGGACGTAGGCAACTTGCTGAACCACGTAAAATCTTTGGTGTCGTTTCTTTTCTTTATTGTTCTCATATTATCTGTGTGTGTTTATTAGTTATTGATTTGTGTGAACCTATCTCCTCTTTTCAACAACAATTGGTATCAGAGCCCTAGGTTGGGCAGGTTATTTTTCACACAAATCTAGGTTTTCTCGAGGTCAACGATTTTATCGTAGAGATGGGATCGGAGAAGGATTCTCACAAGATTGAGAAATTCGATGGGACGAATTTCAGTTTCTGAAAGATGCAGATGGAGGATTATCTGTACCAGAAGGACTTGCATTGGCCGATAAAAGAGAAGCCGGCAACTATGACCGATGAAGATTGGTCAAGGAAGCGGAAGCCGAAGAACATGGATGAAGAGGATCTCGAACTTTTAGATAGGAAAGCATTGGGAGCAATTCGTCTCAGTTTGACGAAGCAGGTCGCTTTCAACGTAAAGGATCAGCTAACTGCTAGAGATCTGATGAAGACTTTATCAAACCTGTATGAACAGCCTTCTGCGGTAAGGAAGGTCCATCTTGTCAAGAAGCTATCAAATTTAAAGATGACGGAAGGTCAGGGTTTCAGAGAGTATCTAAACCAGTTCAATAAAGTGAAGGATGGGTTAACTTCTGTGTCTATGGGTTTCGATGAAGAATTCTTGGCGGTGTTTATGCTCACACAATTGCCAGAAAGTTGGAAGATGACATGTCAGTCAATTGCCAACTCGTTCGGGAAAGAAAAATTGGATTTCTCACAGGTTGTGAACATGATCATGACTGAAGAAATCAGGATGCGTGAAGAGGGATTTGGAGCGTCTACATCTTCAGCATTGAATATGGAAGGTAGAGAAAGCAGAAACAGAAATCGGAACACGAATCAACGAGGGAGATCAAAGTCAAGAGGTAAGTCTAAATCTAGGTATCAGGTCAACTATTCGGGAAATCAGCAACGAAACAAGAAAGATGTAGAGTGCTGGAACTGTGGTAAGAAAGGCCACTTCTCATATGAGTGTAGATCTGAGAAGAAGGATAAAGGCAAGGGCAGCGCGAACTGTGTGTCGGAGGAGTCAGATGACTGCCTCATCTGCTCATTGGAAAGTAAGACGGAGTCTTGGGTTCTGGATTCAGGAGCGTCTTTCCATGCCACACCTCACAGGGAGTTGTTCGAGAATTACGTCTCAGGAAATTTGGGTAAGGTGTATCTTGGTGACGATCAAGCATGCAACATTACCGGGAAGGGAGATGTGAAGATTCAACTGAAAGGGTCAGTTTGGAAGGTTAACAACGTGAGGCACATACCGGATTTAAGGAAGAACTTGATCTCTATTGGGCAACTGGCGTCAGAGGGTTACGTGACGACTTTCACAGATGACAAGTGGAAGATTTCGAAGGGTATCATGACAATCGCCCGAGGAAATAAGAATGGGTCGCTTTACACAACTACGGATGGCTGTGGTTCAATCGCTATGGCGGAAGGTAAAGATGATTCGAACTTGTGGCACCAGAGGTTTGGGCACATGAGTAGTCAGGGGCTGAAGTGTCTACATTCGAAAGGTAAGTTGCCAGATTTGAAGAGTGTTGAGGTTGATTTCTGTGAGAGCTGCATATTGGGAAAACAGAAGCGAGTGAGCTTCAAGAAGACCGGAAGGGTACCGTCAAAGGAGAAGCTGGAACTAGTGCACACCGATGTTTGGGGTCCAGCTTTAGTCTCGTTAACCGGAGGTAAACAGTATTTCATCACATTTATTGACGACCACTCCAGGAAGGTATGGGTTTATTTTCTGAAACACAAGTCTGAGGTGTTTGATGCTTTCAAGAGATGGAAAACTAGGGTTGAGAACGAGACAGGGTTAAAGATCAAAAAGCTGCATTCAGACAATGGTGGAGAATATGAAGACAGTGAGTTCAAGAGGTTTTGCTATCTGAGCGGGATAAAGCTCAGTAGAACGGTTCATGGAACCCCACAACAGAATGGGATAGCAGAACGTATGAACAGGACATTGACTGAGAGAGCCAGAAGTATGAGATTACATTCTGGGTTGCCAAAACAGTTCTGGGCAGAAGCAGTCAATACAGCAGCATATTTGATCAACAGAGGACCATCAAAGCCTTTGGACCTCGCTATACCAGAAGAGATCTGGACTGGGAAAGAGGTAAAACTTTCTCATCTTAAAGTGTTTGGGTGTGTTTCTTATGTGCATATAGGTGATCATGCGAGGAATAAGCTAGATGCCAAGTCAGTTAAGTGTACTTTGGTGGGCTATGGAGAAGATGAATTTGGTTACAAGCTATGGGATGACCAAAACCGCAAGATGATCAGAAGTAGAGATGTTGTCTTCAATGAAAGGGTTATGTACAAAGACAGAAACACACAGGTGTCTGAGCCGGAAGAGCCAGAGTACTTTGGGCCGAATGATGTGTCAGAGAACAGGGTCTTGGAACCAGTTAATCAGAATGATGAAGAACAAGGTGTGCCGCTCCAGGTTACAAATCCTATTCCACATAGAGATGTTCAAGCGACACAGGCTGAGAGTACAGTAAGAAGATCAACTCGAACTCCTATACCAAATAGGAAGTACTTGCAATACATGCTGTTGACAGATGCAGGGGAACCTGAGTGCTATGATGAGGCATATCAGGGAAAAGATGCGAGCAAGTGGGAGCTTGCAATGAAGGATGAGATGAAGTCGTTGATTTCTAATCAAACTTGGGAGTTAGCCAAGTTGCCTGAAGGAAAGAAAGCCCTACAGAATAAGTGGGTGTTTCGGATCAAAGAGGAACATGATGGTTCCAAGAGATACAAGGCACGACTAGTGGTCAAAGGCTTCCAACAAATAGAAGGTATTGACTACTCTGAAATTTTTTCTCCTGTTGTTAAACTAACTACGATCCGGTTAGTATTAAGCATTGTCGCAGCGAAAGGTTTATATTTGGAGCAGTTAGATGTGAAGACTGCCTTTCTTCATGGTGATTTGGAGGAAGAAATATATATGAAGCAACCAGAGGGGTTTGCAGAAGATGGCAAGGAAGAGTTGGTGTGTAGGTTGACAAAGAGCTTGTATGGCTTAAAACAAGCTCCTCGACAGTGGTACAAGAAGTTTGATGGGTTTATGCAAGGCAATGGATATTTCAGATGCAATGCTGACCACTGCTGCTACTTCAAAAAGGTTAAATCAAGTTTTATTATTCTGTTACTTTATGTTGATGACATGTTAGTAGCTGGTGCAGATTTAGAAGAGATTAACAATTTGAAGAAGCAACTCTCAAGTGAGTTTGAGATGAAGGATTTAGGTGCAGCAAAGCAGATTCTTGGAATGAGAATTAGCAGAAACGAACAGGAAGGTACATTGAAGCTTTCTCAAGCTGAGTACGTTCGGAAGGTGTTGCAGAGATTCAGCATGGGTGATGCAAAATCGGTAAGAACACCTTTGGCTAGTCATTTCAGGTTGTCCAAGGAACAGAGTCCGAAGACGGAAGAGGAGAAGGACTTCATGGCTAAAGTTCCTTATGCTTCAGCCATTGGAAGCCTAATGTATGCCATGACTTGCACAAGACCAGATATTTCCCATGCAGTGGGAGTTGTGAGCCGTTACATGTCAAATCCAGGCAAGCTTCACTGGGAAGCCGTGAAGTGGATCCTAAGATACCTGCGGGGTACGACAGAGAGATGTCTAACCTTCAGAAGAGACGAACTCAAGCTGGAAGGTTATGTGGATTCAGATTTTGCTGGGGAGGTGGATCATAGAAGAAGTACCACCGGATATGTGTTCACAATGGCTAGTACCGCGATTAGTTGGATGTCCCAGTTGCAGAAGATAGTGACAATTTCTACAACTGAAGCAGAGTAAGTGGCTGTGACAGAATCAAGCAAGGGGCTGATATGGTTACAAGGTTTGTTAGCTGAGTTGGGATTCGATCAAGTGATGAATGTGTTGCACAGTGACAGTCAGAGTGCAATACACTTGGCCAAGAATTCGGCGTTCCATTCTAGGACCAAACATATAGATCTTCGTTACCATTTCATTCGATCGTTAATCGAAGAAGGTGTGTTAAAGCTTGTAAAGATAGCAGGTAGCAAGAACCCAGCTGATATGTTGACCAAGCCAGTCACTACAGAGAAACTGGAGCTGTGCGCAGCTTCAGTGGGTCTTCAAGAGTGAAGACGTGGGAAATGAGTGCACCGTAATTATCCACTAAGTCATCAAGGGAAGATGGAGGACGTATGTTCAAGTTTCAGCTCTTCAAGTGGGAGATTGTTGGGTTTTGTGAAGCCCTGAAACTCCTCTCTCGTCAATTACCGCTGGTCATGCAAGTGCCTAGGGGGCGGCACACGCAGCGCTAATCAAATAAGAATTGTTTATTCTCATTTACCGCTGACCAGGCAAGGTGCCTAGTCAGCGGCATGGCCAGCGACCCAGATCAGGGTTTGTTCCTTCTCATTTACCACTGACCAGGCAAGGTGCCTAGTCAGCGGCACGGCAAGCGACCCAGATCAGTGTCGTCTTGCTTCATTTACCGCTGACCAGGCACATGCACGCCAAGCGGTCCGGTCAGCGGTAATGACGTGATTTGTGCGAATTAGGAGATCAGCGCAAGTGGAAAAAGGAAGAGTCCTTTAGGGTTATTGTTTACTCCTAGTATTCATATAAATACTACATTATGTAAACCCTAATATGTGTGTTGAAATTCACCGTGAGAGTTGAGAAGAGTAGAGAGAGATTGAGAGCAATTGTAGAGAGACTTGAGAGAGACAGAGAGATTGTAATCAACTGTGAAAGTAGTGGATTGAGTGCGGTGCGCTCCGTGGACGTAGGCAACTTGCTGAACCACGTAAAATCTTTGGTGTCGTTTCTTTTCTTTATTGTTCTCATATTATCTGTGTGTGTGTTTATTAGTTATTGATTTGTGTGAACCTATCTCCTCTTTTCAACAACAAAATACTACTTACAGCATTTTCAGATTTGGCAGTTGGGCCAAAAATTCTGGTAATGGCCCTGTCAAGTTATTATAGGACAAATCTCTGCAACCAAAAGAGCATTGGTAACTTACTACTAGATCCTGGAAAATGGCTGAATCCAGGGCGGATTGTTTGGAGAGACCATTATATTAATAGAAAATATTTGAGAGTGACCAAAGTGGAAAAAACTGCAACCCCTCCCCCCAATTGACAACATAATTATAGTACTTACAAAAACAATATCGATTTGAGATTCGAAACTGAGTTTGCTATATTTCCTGTCAACTCGCTTGGGCTCAAATTTCTGTTTAAGAATCATCAAAGAATGAAATTGTAATTACAAGTGAAATTTAAACCAAAAATTTGATCAATTAGGAATGCATATGTTTGACCAATACATCAACCTAAAATGATCACTTCAGACGGCATTCAAAATGAGAGCAACCTATTTTTTATTGTCAATGTGTATACATGTCCTCCATGTTGGAGGACGTTTTCCCTTCAAAATACCACAGAAAATGTATAACACTCGTACAATAAGATATTTTAGTAAGGCAACTCACAGTGAGATGATCCTTGGAGTACTGTCATTGCTGCAATTCAAACCTTCCCATGATAAACTACTAGGAAGACATGGATCCCCTTGCCAGTTTCTAGTGATACTGTAAATGCTTTTGATGTCCTTGATAGCTTTAACTGTTGTTTTCAGTGATGAACAAGAATTAACTCCTATGATCAAGAAAGCAGTTCGAGAGATATTTACTGATGGACGCCACAACCCAACAGACCGGTCTTTAACCGACTTATAATCAGATGGACTAGATATGACCTATTGCAAAGATCATCAACAATCTAATAATTACCCTTATTAATATTTAAAGTCCAATAATAGTATTTAAGTACTCTAACACACCGTCTCACACAGAAGACGAATGGGTTTGCCACGTGGCTCGACCTCAAACACAAACGCATTCAAATAACAAATAACGAATTCAAATAATCACGTGGGGGACTGAACCCAGGACTCAGGATTCCAGGGACAACCAATGCTTAGATACCATATGTTAGTAAGACCTAAAAATTTAAGCCAACAATAAATGACCCAACAATAGTATTTAATCATTCTAACACAAGATAGCAGTATGGTCATCTAGTTCTAACAATGAAACCTACCAAAGGAAGAAAATTTACCATCATCAAGGTTTGTTGGTGAATATGGGAGTCTTAGAAACATAAAAATTTCAACAGCATTAAGTATTGGAGCAAGGTCAGGTCCCTGATCAGTTGCATTACTTGCATAAATGGAGAATTGAATTTTGGTGCCACCGAATGGAAGATCAGATGAAATCTTGGTCGTTGGCGTAAGGCATTCTAGTGTTATAGGATATGTGTCTAAGGGATCAATTCCAGTACTGTTGAGAACAATACTCAATTCCCTCTTTTGACCATCCTTAAGTTTCTCAATCTCTGCAAAGTGAAAGTATACATGACATGGAGAAGCAGAAGCAAAATCCGGTAGGGTCCAGTATAGACTTAAGGGAATGCTAGCATTTTGTGTTCGGGCAGCAGTCCTCAGCACTGTATCCGGTACTTGATAATCATCACCCATGCTTTCAGTGTTTATTTTTGACTCTGTGGAAATCGGAATCCAATCTCTGAAACGAGTAGGATCAGGAGGATACCAGATGCGATCATAGACATCCGTTGGGTACCTAACAATGAGAAAAACTGCTTACATTATGGCGTGAATCTATGATATGTACAAAGGTAACTCGAAATTCAAAATTTGGGTTACCTGGTAATGTAATTTTCAGTACCAACATCATATCTAATAAGAGGTCTGAGTGCCCCATCTTTAACTGGATAAATATTGGGGTTGTCTAGAGGTCGTAATTCCAACACTGAAATGTAAGGTACCCCATGGCCGGTGTTTATGAGACAGACATCTATATATTCATCTGAGAAAAAGTCAATGATCTCACATGACATATTCTCCCTGTCCACGGTTGCCCATTTATTAACACCAATATACAAGTCAAATACTGGCGTCTGGTTTCTCTTATCATAATTCCCATACACAAAGATAGCTCTGATCAGGTACTTGTTTGTGTCTTGTTCCAGTTTCAGTGTGTAACAGTTCCTTGTTCCTTGAGGAAAACACCTCAAATTCTTTAGCTTCTGTTGATCGTTATTATTGGTGATGTAAGGCGATATCTCGTTAACTTCTTCTGCATGTCCCGCGTAAGGCGATATCTCATGAACTTCTCCTGTATCTACATATTCTGTGTCTGTCTGATAAAAAAGATCAGTTTGATCATCTTGGTAACCTTTTGTCGCCCCACAGTCGATGCTTATGAAACCAGCTGGAAATCATAAGTACACAGAAAAAGGTATCAAGTTAGACACACAAGCCACTATTGCAGCATTGATTGCAATTTAGAAGTTTGATTAATGTTTTTGCTACATTTTTTTTATGCTTTGATCAATGTTCAGCGTTGAAGAAAGTTACCAAAAAAAAAATGTCATGACAGAGGACTGAATAGGGTCTTGAAAAGCTAAATTGTTCTTCTAGCTCCTTACAAAAAGAAAATTTACAAACTTTAATTTACAGCAACCATTTTTAATCAAACTTTTCGAGAATAATGAAAACTTGTCAAAGAAAAGTTGACCCATCTCCTAAAACTTGATCTGAAGGCAGTACACAGTGAAGCAAATTTTCCAGTTTCAGAGTAAGTACAGAGTTGATTATGCATGATATATGAAAATTTTCTAAAAGGTGAAACTTGTACTCACCAGAAGGGGTGCCGGCTTCTAACTTCCTTTAGCTTGTTCATCATGTGCTGTAACTAGTTTTGATTTGCTGACTGCAGAAATAATAACTAGAACTAAGACCAACCATAGCTTTATGACCAAAAACAATGGCTGCCCATCAACCATGTTGGTCGTTTCTAGCAAATTCAGTATAATTAAGTCAAGAGCATACAAGAGAATGATCAAACTCGAGAATTTGTAAGTTCTGATTAAGCTATATGTACTTGGTTGCTGAATTTAAACCAGCTGGTGCTTCAACTATCTCTACCTTTGGAAAATGCTGGTATGTACGTGATCCATTTAATCAACTTTTAGGACATGATTATATATAGTTTTTCTACTGCCAGTTCATCCTGACATAAAATATATCAGGATGAGAATGTGGACCATAGATTATGGAGAAGTTTTGACAAGTGCATACACTTTAAGTTAAAAGTATGTAAATCTAATGGTTCACATTCTTCGTCCTGATATAAAAACGAATTGACAATAGAAAAATTATATATATATATATATAATTTGAACTCACAACCTCATGATGGTGCAGTTGTGAGGGACAAACCACTGAACCAATATCATCTTGTCTACGTCACGTCACATGCTTATTATGGGTACTAATCAAATTTTTCTTCCGAGGCAGAACGAGAAGTTTAAATTTTATGGGCTAAATCATAAAAACTTAAATTTGTAGAATGAAAATATAAAAAATATATATTTTTTAGCAACTTATAATATTTTTTTTTTTTAACTATTATGCTGCATAGTGTGATTTGAATAAATGAACTTTGTTACTAGAAAATTATTGTTTATCAAATTTTCCTCGAATATAGGGTGTGTTTACTAAGGGTGCGTTTGGTACGCGGGACAGGACAGGACGGGACGGGACGGGACAACTTTCTCTTGTCTCGCGTTTGGCGCGCTATTAACATGGGACAGGACGGGACAAGGTGGGACAAAAAAACCCAAAAACTTGTCCCACCCATATAGCTCGGCCAGGTTTGTCCCATGCATGGGACAAGCGTCAAAAAGACTTTTTTGCCCTCAAAACTTCCAAAAATTACAAAAATACCAACTATAAATTAAAACCCAACCCCATTCTCACACTTCTCTCTCTGAAACCCACCCCAATCTCACGCTTCTCTCTCTCTCTCTCTCTTCTTTGGCCGCCGGCGAGGAGCAACCGCTTGTCTCTCTCTCTGTTTGACCTCTTTTGATTTTGGAGGTGGTGGCTTTTGTTGATTTCGATTTTGAGAAATCGATTTAGGGTTCTTGATTTGGGGTTTTCGATTTTCAGAAATCAATTTAGGGTTTTTGATTTGAGGGTAGCGAGATGATGATGAACGTTGATGATTTGTGTCAGCAGCGATGATAATGATGATGATTTGTGTCAGCAGCGATGATGATGATGATGATTTGGGGTTTTCGATTTTGAGAAATCAATTTTGTTTTCAAATTTTGATGATGATGAACATTGATGATGTCTTCGAATTTTCTTTTGGTTTTTCAATTTGTTTTTAGATTTTGGTTTGATGTTGAACGTTGATGATGATGATGATGATTTGTGTCAACAGCGAGATTCGAGTTTTTTGATTGAAGAAAAATGTTGTTCTTAGTTAAAACCAGATATGAGGAATGAAGATCGCATGAATTGGAGCAATTTTTCCAGATTTTTGTTTATTTCCCGTTTGTTTTCCAGATTTTTTTCTCTGTTTAATTGATTGAAGAACATATTAATTATCAGGATGAGTTTTGTGGAATTAATTTGTTGTTTTTGTTTGTGGAATTTGATTGAAGAAAAATTTATGGTGTTTGTGCAGTGAGAAAATGAAAGAAAATATTAATTTTGTATGATTTTTAATTAGTTTTAATTCAATAATATTTGATATTTTTCAAAGCAATATTCAATAGTCAAAAGAATCCAGAACTTGATCCCAGCATACAAGAGTTTTTTTTATTCAAACTTAATCAAATTGTAATAAACATTGGAAAAAACAAGAGGGGCACTTTGGTCATTTGAACCTCTTGTCTTGTCATGTCCCAGTCATACCAAACGCATAATAGTACAGTCTACAGTTCTGTCCCAGGCCTTCCAAACACAATATGGAACAACATGTCCCGTCCGTCCTGTCCTGTCCTGTCCTGTCCCGTCCCGTCCCACCTTGTCCTGTCCCACGTCCGTGCCAAACGCACCCTAATTGATAATAAAAATCAAAGGGAATCAACTTTCATCGGATTCAAGCATTGCTATTTCATTGGTGAACGATAAGGATTTTGGTAATCTTCGTTTATGGGATATGATTGTTGATAGTTGCTCTATGCTTAGTCTTCTGGGTAACACTTCTGTGATTTTCTGCTCAAGAGAATCAAACGAGGTAGCCGATAGCTTCGCTAAGAAGGGGTCTTCTTTGGAAGGGGAGGTGGTTGAGTGGATAGAGTCTTAGCTTTCTTTCTTTTCTGCCCTGTTTTGCTGGGTTTGTCTGCCCTGTTCTTGCGGGGTTGCTTCTTGTTTTCTTTTGGCCTTGGTTGGTCTGTTGCTGTTTTCTTGTTTCTGGTATGGTTGTCCTCTTGAATAAAATTGCTATTTTCAAAAAAAAAAAAAAAAAAAAACCTTTCATTGGAAAGCATATCAGTCAAGAAATCAAGCTTAATTCTCTAGCTAGGAGGGGTCTTAATTTGCATGTGGAGGTCCATGTAATTTGATGCTCAAACAGTTTTTATTAAATAATGAAATCAGAAATCAGAAATTAAATTCTCTTTCTAGTTTTCTCATTAGTAAAGGCACCCTTATTATAGCATAATTATAAACGAATCCAGATTCGTTCAAATTTCTTTCATTTATATTCTAAAAAAAAAATGATATACATAAAGACCTTCTTGAAATCTTTTTAGAAAAACCTACCACTAAAAAAAAAAAACATTAATGCTAGTCAATACAAAAATTTAGTTTTAAAACGCACATGACCTCATAGCAGAGATGATAGTACACCTCTCTTCCACACCATATCACTATGTGTGGGGAGTTTTCTCTCGAGTGGTGAAAGTTGTTATCTGGAGTCCGGACCGTACATGTATGTAGGTTAATTTTTTGGATTGTATAGTATTACTTAAAAAAACAAAAAAAACATTTTGATCAAGAGCATACAAGAGAATGATCAAACTCGAGAATTTGTAAGTTCTGATTAAGCTATATGTACTTGGTTGCTGAATTTAAACCAGCTGGTGCTTCAACTATCTCTACCTTTGGAAAATGCTGGTATGTACGTGATACATTTAATCAACTTTTAGGACATGATTATATATAGTTTTTCTACTGTCAGTTCATCCTGACATAAAATATATCAGGACGAGAATGTGGACCATAGATTATGGAGAAGTTTTGACAAGTGCATACACTTTAAGTTAAAGTATGTAAATCTAATGGTTCACATTCTTCGTCCTGATATAAAAACGAATTGACAATAGAAAAATTATATATATATATATATATATATAATTTAAACTCACAACCTCATGATGGTGCAGTTGTAAGGGACAAACCACTGAACCAACATCATCTTGTCTACGTCACGTCACATGCTTATTATGGGTACTAATCAAATTTTTCTTCCGAGGCAGAACGAGAAGTTTAAATTTTATGGGCTAAATCATAAAAACTTAAAATTATTAGAATGAAAATATAAAAAATATATTTTTTTTTAGCAACTTATAATATTTTTTTTAAAACTATTATGCTGCATAGTGTGATTTGAATAAATGAACTTTGTTACTAGAAAATTATTGTTTATCAAATTTTCCTCGAATATAGGGTGTGTTTACTAATTGATAATAAAAATCAAAGGGAATCAACTTTCATCGGATTCAAGCATTGCTATTTCATTGGTGAACGATAAGGATTTTGGTAATCTTCGTTTATGGGATATGATTGTTGATAGTTGCTCTATGCCTTGTCTGCTCGAGAGAATCAAACGAGGTAGCCAATAGTTTCGCTAAGAAGGGGTCTTCTTTGGAAGGGGAGGTGGTTGAGTGGATAGAGTCTTAGCTTTCTTTCTTTTCTGCCCTGTTTTGCTGGGTTTGTCTGCCCTGTTCTTGCGGGGTTGCTTCTTGTTTTCTTTTGGCCTTGGTTGGTCTGTTGCTGTTTTCTTGTTTCTGGTATGGTTGTCCTCTTGAATAAAATTGCTATTTTCAAAAAAAAAAAAAAAAAAAAAACCTTTCATTGGAAAGCATATCAGTCAAGAAATCAAGCTTAATTCTCTAGCTAGGAGGGGTCTTAATTTGCATGTGGAGGTCCATGTAATTTGATGCTCAAACAGTTTTTATTAAATAATGAAATCAGAAATCAGAAATTAAATTCTCTTTCCAGTTTTCTCATTAGTAAAGGCACCCTTATTATAGCATAATTATAAACGAATCCAGATTCTTTCAAATTTCTTTCATTTATATTCTAAAAAAAAAATGATATACATAAAGACCTTCTTGAAATCTTTTTAGAAAAACCTACCACTAAAAAAAAAAAACATTAATGCTAGTCAATACAAAAATTTAGTTCAAAAACGCACATGACCTCATAGCAGAGATGATAGTACACCTCTCTTCCACACCATATCACTATGTGTGGGGAGTTTTCTCTCGAGTGGTGAAAGTTGTTATTTGGAGTCCGGACCGTACATGTATGTAGGTTAATTTTTTGGATTGTATAGTATTACTTAAAAAAACAAAAAAAACATTTTGACGTAGATAGTAGATGTTTATTTATGTAGATCGTTCAAGTCTAAGTCTTCGACTCCACCCTAGTCCCCACTACACGCTATAGAAAAATTGATTAATCAAGCTTGTTTCATGCTAAATTTTTCAACATTAGGCTAAATTTTTCAAACTGCATACCAACTAAATTTTTCAAACTGCATACCAACAGACAATATAGGCTAAATTTTTCAAACTCCGTAAGAAAAAAATGGAGTGAGCGTGAAGGATGTGGGATGATGAAACGAGGTAGAAAATGACATATATAGTCCTGCTCAATATGGCTCAAGTCAACTAAAGTCATGCTATGAATTATTGCAAATTTGTCGGGCAGTCATTTCATTTTGAGCAAATTATAATAGCCAACCTCACTTAGGTACGCCTTTTGACAACTAGAAATACATTTATTATTAGTCCACATTGATCTCCATTTCCGTAAGTTAAATTAAGTCGGTCAAAAGATAAAAATACCTTTACAATTATGAATTAAATATTTATAAATTAAAAAATATATATGAAAAAAGAGATGGATCTCTACCATTCATCTCTGAGATGGACAGTGGAGATAAATTTTTAAAGTAAAAAAATAAAAAATAAAAAAATTAAATCAATCCCCACAAATGATGGATGGTGGAAATCCAATTAAATAAAAAGTAAGTTAAAAAATGAAAAAATGAAAAGAAAAAAAAAACACCAATCTTGGTCTCCATCAATAGAGATCTGATCCATTAATGGAGATGATCTCCATCAATGGAGACAGTCTCAATCGATGGAGATCGTCGTATATCCATCAATTGAGATCAAACGGCGAGAGAGGTTCGCCTTTTTTCTTTTTTTAATGGATCTTCACTGTCCATCCAATGGACAATGGAGATCCTTTTTTTTTTTTTTTTTAATAAATATTTTTATTGAATTTTTTAATAAAATAATTTTAAAAAGGTCAAAAAGATAAACAGACCCCTCTGCCCATTAAATTGGAATAATGGCAAAGAATGTCATTATCAATTGTAAAGTTATTTCTAGTTGTCAAAGAGCAAATCTCAAGGAAGTTGGCTGTAATTTGCACTTTCATTTTCATGGGGCTTACTTCTTCACCAAGCCAGTCTAATTTGTAGATTGTGTTCAGACAGGGGCATAGCCACATAGAGGCTACACCGGGCTGTAGCCCGGTCTTAATTTTCGAAAAAAAAAAAATTATATATATTATTGTTTTTGTGTTCTTTGACTTCTTTCACATAATCTCTACTCACATAATCTTTATTTTTTGTGTGGGACTACCCACTGTACAGTCTGTACCCAATAGCCTATCAAATCACAAATGTCACCCACTAATTCAAAAAATAACAATTAACCAAAAAAAAAAAAAAAAAAAAACCTCAAGAAAAGTTGGAGTTTGATTTAATTTTTAAGAAATTAGATTGATTAACTTTTATATGATTGGTAATTTGGTAAACATTATTACGGATTGAAACAGGTCAAAAAAATTTCCTCAAGAAAAGTTGGAGTTTGATTTTGGAGTTTGAAGGCAAGTCTGTCCATCTAAATCTTTATTATTATTTGAAATACACTTCAATTGTTGAGATGATGAGGTTTACTGATTTGGTCATTTAGAGAATTAGAGATGTGGAATTAAATTGTTTTGGAAAATATATTTACGTATTTCATGTTATTTGTATGACTTTTTTATTTTTTTTTTGAACAACAGATTTTATTGATATTGTGACTTTGCCATATATATATATGTGTGTGTGTGTGTGTGTGTGTGTGTGTTTCTTATTGGATTCTTACTATTGTAGGTTATTATGTCAGAAAATCAAAAATTAAAGAAAAGGAAAAATATTTTGGATTTCTTCCCAAATCAAATGAGAATCAATCATCAAGTAAAATAGCTTCTCCATCAAATGTTGATGTTCCAATTATTGAGAACCAACATATTTCTAAGCATAATACAATTGAGGTTAAAGATGTCGATACTAGTGCTCTCGAACGTGATCAGAGGTTACATCTTCCATCGACGACGAGTCTTTGCAACGACTAGGCAGAGTCAATGACCCCGCTTAGATAGATTTTACCGGTCAAATCGGCCAATTTTCTTTTGGTTGTCTAATATGGCCGATTTGGCTTAAAAGGGCCGGCCAGCTAGCGTCCGCCTAGCGTATAGACAGCTGATTTTTCTGTTGTATCGATCACTAGTTTTTAGTCTAGCCCCCCCAAGTTAGAAATCCTGGCTACGCCACTGTGTTCAGATATGAGATATATACATACTAAAGTTGGTTTTCTTTGATATAGAGTACTCCTGAATCCTGATTCTTGAAACTTGCATAATATGCTCCACCAATGGTGGCACCATAAATACAACCAGATTTCCAGGTGAAAAGTGTTTCAGAATTTTCATGTACATTGCTAATAACATGGAGAGGCTAGAATTTTATGTACCATTTCTTGGAAAACATACAATCAATTTTTTTCAAACAAGACAGAAGATTCAAGTGCCAAACATATAATCAGTATTGATATGAGCTAATATGCTTCTAAATAGTTACATATATATATATATATGATGAGAGATTTAACTATATATATATGATCTTATCTTTCTATTCTATCTAGGTTGAGGACCCTTTTCGGTATCAAGATCCACAGGGCTCATATCAATTGAATTTACAGACTTGGACATTAAACTCTCCGTCCTCCAAGTTTGTTGATCACAAGCGATTTCCATCTCCAAACACTAATTCAATTCTGTCACCACATGACTCATTGTTGGCCTCTTGATGGAAATATTAGGAACACATACCATTGCAGTCTCTATAGCTTTCAGATAGAATTAGGGGGGTGTATTGGATTGAGATTTTAATAGACAATTTTTGGGTGGTAGGATTTTATGAATTTTTAGGATTTTAAAGACTATTAGGATTATATGGACTAGACTTTCAGGATTTTGAAATTTTTTTAAAAAGAGTCTCTAAACTTTGTTTATAGACTATTAGGATTCTCTAGACTTTATTTATAAACTATTATGATTATCTAGACTTTAATAATAGACTGTTAGGATTATCTAGACTTTATTTAAAGACTTTTTGGACCTTTTTTTTTTTTTTTTTTTTTAATATGGACCCTATAAATTTGTTAGCTAACACACATACCCAAGTTGAGAAACCCAAACTAGATAAATGGTCTGAGCTAAAAAAACCCACACTACTACAAAAATGTTAAAAGATATCGGTTGTTTACATCGGTTTTTAGATAACCGATTTAAAAAAACTTTTAGAAATTGGTTTTTATAAAAAACCGATTTGTTAAATATTGTGGTTTAAAAAGACAACAGTGTTTGGGAAAACCGATATGGATTTATTTTCCAATAAGAAATTGGTTTTCCTTAAAACTGATATCTTAAATATTACTGTTTGAAAAGACAACGGTTTTTAGGAAAACCGATATGGATTTTTTTTCCAATAAGAAATCAGTTTCCATTAAAACTGATGTCTTAAATATTGAGGTTTGAAAAGACAACGGTTTTTGGGAAAACCGATATGGATTCAAAAGCAAAATTCTGCTGAAATTCAAATCTAACATATATCCACATTCAAGTGCGCATCTCTAAACATACCCAACGTTATTTGCTCAAATTTTGAAACAAGAAAGTAGACATGAAAACAAACACTTTTCATTCAGAAAATATTCCAAAAATCGATTTGAAAATGTGTGAAAATGAGCGATGAAAACATCTCACTCGCGGATTCGCGTTGCTTCTGACTTTTGACTGAATAATTGATCATAACTTTCAAAATACCATCCAGAATTTTACGTTCTTTATACCGTTGGATTCATGTCGAAAAATCAAAGAACTCAATGTGGACCAAAAAATTTATTTCCTTGCTAAAAGATACAGTCTTAAGGAAAAACTTTGCACAAAAATTGATCATCTCCAATCGCTTATGACCTTTAACTGAATAATTGATCATAACTTTCAAAATACTGCCCATAATTTTACGTTTTTTATACCATTGGATTTGTATCAAAAAATTGAAGAACCCAACATGGACGAAAAAATTTATTTCCTTGCCAAAAGATACAGTTTTAAGAAAAACCTTTGCACAAAAATATCTTCAATCGCTTCTGACCTTTGACTGAATAATTGATCATAACTTTCAAGATACCGTTGGATTCGTATTGAAATATTGAAGAACTCAAGATGGATGAAAAAATTTATTTCCTTGCCAAAAGATACAGTTTTAAGGAAAAAGTTTGCAAAAAAATTGATAATCTCCAATCGCTTCTGACATTTGACTGAATAATTGATCATAACTTTCAAAATACCACCCATAATTTTACGTTCTTTATACCATTGGATTCATATCGAAAAATTGAAGAACCCAACATGGACGAAAAAATTTATTTCCTTGCCAAAAGATACAGTTTTAAGGAAAACGTTTGCACAAAAATATCTCCAAAATGGAACAAACATATTTACTGAAAATTAGATTTATCAAATTATAGTTACCCAAATCAAACAACTTTGTAAACACTTCATATACCCAGAAAAATAATAAAAATAAAAATCTAAACTTGAAATATGTGACTCGTTTATTCTAACCAAATCTCAAAACCCATAACCAAAACTAAATTTTCCCTCAAATACCAAACCAGATAAACATTTTTTTTCTTTTTTCATATATAATCATCCAAACATCAATTTAACGACACATTTAATCAAAAATAAAAATTCAAGCTTTTCCATTATTTTTCTTCATTGCAAAAAAAAAATGCTCCTTGGAACCCATTAAAGATCTTTGAAAAAGTGAAAAGAGAAACAGAAAAGAAGAAATATACCATTTTATTTTTAGGAAAAGAATGCTTGCCTTGTAGCTAAAACTTGGAATTTAAACGAAGATTCAAAGCATACCCAACAGAAATATCATCCAAAAAAACAATAAAAATATTAACAACAGCAATAACAAAAGCAGAATCTCATAAAGTTTCAAAGCATGTGAATTGATAGATAAGTTCAATTTGGTGTGAGTTTTTTTTTTGTTTTTTTTGAAAAGCACAGAATCTAGAGCACAGTGCAATTCGGTAGAATTTTGTCTGTTTTGGTGTGAGTTTTTAATAGCAACAGTTTAGTTTTTTTTTTTTTTTTTTTTAATAGCACAGATGGTGTGATTATATTGTAACAGCACATGTAGCAAACAAAAGCAAGGCAAAGGCCCCACAACAACAAAAAGTAAAACAAAAGTAAAGGCCCCACAATAACTAAAAGAAAAACAAATCACGACAACACACATGAACACATGAACCAATTACTAGGCTGTGAGCAATTCGGTGGGATTTGGTGGAATAATAGGCAGTGCAAGATACAATATAATCATTAACTGAATCTGGTTTGTTGTTAGGGTTTTTTCACGACCTTGTTGCTATTTTCTGAAAAGTCTTGAGCGAGAGTGAAAAGTATGATGGGAGAGGGCAAGACAATTTTGAGGTCTAACAATTTATATTTATCACTAAAAAGTCTAGAAAATCTATTTTGTCATGAAATCCTACAAATCTTGATCTCAATCCAATACCACCAGACAATTTGCTGCCTCTTGAAAGTCTGGATCCAATACCATAAGATATTATGGACTTTTAAAAAAAGTCTTGAAAGTTTGGATCCAATACCATAAGATATTATAGACTTTTAAAATAAATCTTGAAAGTCTGGATCCAATACAACAAGATATTATGGACTTTTAAAAAAAATCTTAAAAGTCTTAATCGAATACCACAAGACTTATATAACTTATTAAAAAGTCTCAATCCAAACCACCATACTTTTACTTCATAAAATTGTCTAATAAAATCTCAATCCAATACACCCCCCTTAGTGTCAAAGTTTACTCCGAGTCGCGGATCAATGATGCTTCTTATATCCCCTCTTTCAAGAAAGGGACAAACCCATTGAACTAATGGGTGTTCTCTTGGCCTTTAATCACAGCACGCTGGCCTGTAATTAGCTTCGGAAGAATAATTCCGAAACTATAGACATCACTTTTCTCTGTCAATCTACTTGACGTATAATATCTGCATAGACCAAAATTGCAACTTCATTATCTTCTAACCAAATGCAAAATTGTTGTACAGGACATATGGCTTTGGATGAATTCAATTGCTTACTCTGGATCAAATTAAGTATCCCACAGTGCCAGTAAATGCGGTTGATACATGATTATGTTTAGCTTGGAATTTGAATGGTACCTCATAATGATATGTAGCTACACATATTTGACTAAGAAAGTACATTAATTTGAATATTTGATTCACAATTCCTCTTCTAACTAAAAAGGAGAAATTGGAAAATATCCACAACACTTTAGTAAAAGAGAAATTGGATTCAATCAGGAAAATAAAATGTTCAACAAAATCACAGTACAGGTTGACATTTATTATACTAAAATTTCCAATTTGAAACCAAAGGAAACAAGGACTTCAAAAGATCATAGCTTAGTACAAATTTTTCATAAGATGATATAACACAAGCTAACTATAGTCACAAAATATTGTACAGTAGTTACCTAGTACAGGTGCCATTTCTATACCAGGTTCCAGGACAAGGCTTTTCGAGTAACATAAATGGTTAATTCTTGGACATTCCAGGATTTTTGAAGTTCATAGCTTACTAATATAATCGATGCTCGCGATTCTGTTCACTTTGTTACCTTGTGCTGGGAACCATTTCTATACTACCATTCAGAAAAGTCTCTTCAAGTAAATATCTTGTTGTTGTGTTGCTGTTTTCTGTCTTTGAATTTCTTCTGGAAGCCACCTCTATAGCCAAACATTCCTTTAGTTCTATCAGCACATTATTAACGTCTGGTCTTTCAACTGCAGTTGGACGAACACATGACAAGGCTGTGTCCACGATTTTCCAGGCAGCATTGGTGTTAAATTTACCTTGTAACCGTGGATCAACAACGTTTTGGATATCCCCTCGTTCGATTTCAGGAGTAACCCATTGAAGTATGTGTATGTAGCTTCTTCCTGAGCCTCCTTTTATGGCAGGCTGGCCAGTAATAAGCTCAAATAGAATAATCCCGAAGCTGTAAATATCACTTTTCTTTTTTGAGACTACACCTGCATTAATTCTGTAGGAGGAAACATAAATGATTAAATTGTCAAAAAGATTAAGTTAACAGAATATCAAGGGTTTACAAAGCAGTCACATTATTTCAGTCATTTAAATTTAATGACTCGATACGGAAGTACCGAAGCAAGTGGCCTTTCGGATTTTTACTTTGATGGATAATAGATATCAAATTTAGATAATAGATAATAGATAATTTTCATAAAGTTTCGATACTTACTCAGGACCTACATATCCAGGTGTGCCAGCAGGGTGAGTTGTGGATTGAGAACGAATTTCTTCATTGACGACTCTAGACAACCCAAAATCAGCTATTTTCGCTTGCATATTTTCGGTTAGTAAGATGTTGGAAGGCTTCAAATCTCTGTGTATGATAGGTGGCTTGCAGCCATTATGTAGATAATCCAATCCTGCAACTCCAATTTGCCACCAGTAAACATAATGTAACAAAATAAGAACAACCGAACAATTAAGAAAAAAAATCGGCTTCAAACCATGGGCTGCATCTACGGCAATTTGAAGTCTGTTGATCCAGCTCAGCATATTCACATCTGTCCCTGCAATTAAGACAATACCGGCTTCTCTGTTTTAATCAGGTTTGCTTAGGCAAATTCAGTATGGCCATTCATTTGTACAAGTACTCAAACATAAGATCCTCAAGCACATTAGACAAACCGATTTATTTAACATGAAATAACTTTGTAGAACTCCTGATAGGAATAAACTGCATGAATGTGGTCTGATTGAAACAGATACACAAATTTCCAAAGACCATAGATACCTGATAAATACTGTCTCAAGTTTCCTTTGACCATATATTCGTATATTAGTGCCTTGTTTGCTTCATCATCACAGTAACCGGTGAGAGAAACCAAATTCTTATGATAAACAAACATTAAAAGTTCCGCCTGCACGCATTCAAATTAATACTGTTACAACTAGATGAAACTTGTATTACAGTCTGTCTGTCTCACATAACACTATAGTTCAAAGATCAATGAAAATTTCTAACCTCAGCTCGAAATTCCTTATAGCCTTGTCTTGACGATGGAGAGAGCACCTTAACAGCAACTTCAGTTTTATCTTTAAGAGTGCCATAGTAAACTTTTCCAAATCCTCCTTCTCCAACAACAGTTTTAAAGTTATCAGTAATGCTAACAATCTCAGAGTAAGAATATGGTTGATTCTTTGATTTCAGTGATCTCTCCTTCTTAGATCCAGTAGCCATCCCTACATCAATGGATAAAATTTTTAACCGCAACATGCAAAACATCTATCAAGGAAATGTTAAATAGATCCATGATATTCATTATGTGGTATGTAAATAGAAGTATTTGTTGTCTCGTAAATTCTCCGACAGCTATTGTTCTCTTCCACATTTCAAGTACGGTTTATCTATTATAGAATGGGGTAGGGGTATCTGCCAATCTGTAATCTTTAAGACTCAGGTGGCTGTAGTATTTTTGAGCCCTTTGAAAAAGTAGCTGAATCCTAAGAGTCATTGACAACATAACTTGTACTTACAACAGCGTTATTGCTTGGAGATTCGAGAGTGAAGTTGCTATCTCTCCTGTCAGTTTGCTTGAGCTCAAATTCCTGTTCAAAATTCATCAAAGAAGAGAATGCAATCACCATGATTGACAAAGAAGGTAAAAAAAAAGGAAGTGAAATTTAAACCAAAACTTTGTCAGTTAGTAATGTTTATTTTTGACCATTTCATCAAGCTGAAATTAATTAGGCCAAAATTCACAAGACAATTAAAATGTAATTAATATCAAGTGTAAAATTCCTCAATGTTAGAGGGATTGCCTTTCCAAATGGCACTCGAATACAAGTTTTCATGAAAAAATCTTAAGATGTTTTGGAAGGGCACTCACAATGAGGTGATCCTTGGAATATTGTCGTTGCTGCATTGCAGACCATCCCATCATAAACTACTTGGAACACATGGATCACCTTCTCTTGATGTCCTTGATAGCATTAACTGTTGTTTCCAGTGATAAAAAAGAATTTACATAATCAAATAAAATCAATTGAGAGAAAGCAGAATCATAGATAAGGACGAAAAGCAACATTTTTATGTTAACAAAATTTCAAACATCAGCAGAACTGGTGATTTATCTATATGCAGCAGTGATGCTATTCAAAGATCATTCTGTCTTTCTATCCATCTTGGCCTTTTTATTGGTAAATGTTTGTGAAACTAATGTTGATTATTCTGTCTAGAAATGTAAAGACTTTTTATTATGTTATCTTTAAAATAAAAAATGAAGAGAGACAGGAAATACCATCATCAAGGTTTGTTGGTGAAAATGGGAGCTCTAGAAGCACATAAACTTCGACAGCATTAAGAATTGGTGGAATGTCAGACCCATTCACCGAATAAATAGAAAAGTGAAGTCGGTTGCCATGGATTGGAGGATCATTTTGAGCTCTGACCATTGTCGTTAGGTAGTCAAGCTTCACAGATTCTGTGAGATAGCGTTCACCATTGAGATAAATACTCAGCTCCCTCTGCTTCCCATCTTCAAGCTTCTCAATCTCTGCAAAGTAAAAGTAAATGTAACATCGAGAAGCAGGATTCAGGGGGGTAAAGTACAAACTCAAGGGAATGCTTGCATTCTCTGATACGGCAGCTGTCTGCAGCACTTCTGCTGGTAGTTTATACCCTTCATCAATACTTTGGGTGTATATGGTTGACTTCGTGGATGTTACTTTCCAATCACTGAAATTGCGAGGAAACCAGAGGCGATCATAGGAATCAATTGGATACCTAATAGAAAGAACTTTATGAAATACGATATGATATGATTCCATTTTGGTGAACTTGTACAAAATTCTTTTCATTTGAAATCAAAATGTGACTATCATAGTGACCCTTTTTTGGATAGCCAGAATTGATATTACCTGACATGATCTTTGTTGCCGCCAACATCCTATCTCCTAATTTTTGGGAGTGCCCCATTCTGATTTCGATATACGGAGTTGTCTAGGGGCCGTAATTCCAACACTGAATTGCAAGGTACCCCGAAGCCAGTATTTACGAGACAGACATCTATATATTCATCTGAGAAAACGTTAATGATCTCTTAAACATCGTCATTGTTCAGGGTTGCCCATTTATTAACACCAATATATAAGTCAAATACTGGGATCTGGTTTTTGTTATCATAATTCCCATACACAAAGACAGCTCTTATCAGGTAATTGTTCTTTGTGCCTTGTTCCAGTTTCAGTTTCAGTGTGTATCAGTTCCTTGTTCCTTAAGGATTCATTGAAGTGATATTAGGGGATATGTCATGAATTTCTCCAGCATCCATACATGTGTCCGAGACATAAAGTAGAGAAGTTTCATTGTCATTGTAATCCACACTCGCCCCACAGTTGATGCTTATGAAACCTGCAAATTGCAGTTGGCAGGAAAGGATATCAAGCTAAACAGGAAACAAAGTTTATACTAGACAAGATTAAGCAACTATTTCATGACAGGAAATTTTAAATTGTTAAATGAATAATATTGAGAAGTAACTATGACCTTGTTACCTCACATATAGCAGAGAGGTTGGACAAAATTTTACATCTTATTATAAGTTTCCTGACAAAGCAAACATGTATAACTGGTTTTCATTTTCACAGTCTTGCATAGTGGAGCCGCAAACAACTGCACCCACTTGTTCGAACACCTTGGAAACTATTATCTAGACAAAATTTCCCACAAATATTTTTGAGCAGAACTTATATATGATCACATAAGACCAGTATTCCATCTTAACAAATATTCCATCTTAGATTAATGACTAAGAGCCATAAAGGTATTAGTAACCTACAGAATTAAAAGTTTAAGCTGATAGAAAATGGTCAGATAATACTCATGCAAGACCAACGGGCTTGCCACGTGGCTCGATCCCAAACACAAACACACAACAAATACAAATATAATCATGGGAGGAAGTTGAACCTAGAACCTCCATGGTATAACAACGCTCCGATACTAGGGTGGATTTTGATATCATGTTAGTAACCAACGGGCCCAAAAGGCAACGGTTGGACCCTTGCAATCAAACAAAAGGCCCTTGAGAAACTAAAACAGAGAACCAGAAAAATGCAGAACACAGCAAATCTCTTTTTAGTTTTTAGCACTTGGTAAATACGTTGCCCAAAAATGTTTGTCGGTAGTCCATTTCTTAAAAATTTCAAAAATTTATTTTCTAGGCAATCACAACGCTTTTTGCTTATGCTCTACTTGTTTTAACAGAAAAAATTTTCTTTGAACATAACAGGATCAAAACTTCACTGGGATGAAAACTCAAACAGGTAATACGTGTAACCAAATTCTACAAGGTAAAATGTGTACTCACCTAAAGCGTCGGCTTTAAACGCTTCATCACATGCTGCAACTAGCTTTGAGTTGCTAATAACAGTAATGATTACTGGAACTAAGACCAGCCATAGCTTTGCAGCCAAAAACGATCTCTCCCCATCATCCATATGGATCGATTTAAAATGAATTCACTTCTCTTTTGAATCCAATCCTTACAAGACAATAATTATCAAACTCAAGAACTTGTTTGTAATGTCAAATTAAGCTATAGCATAATTGGTTGCTGACAGCAGTATTTAAACCAGCCGGTGCTAGGAAAAAAGACAGATACTTTCTCTTTTAAGGCAAATTAAATTGCTAGGAAGCTTCTGTTCTTCCTGTCCTGGGTCACCTCTTAAATTGAGTTCATATAATCTGATAATAATTCCTTCTATATTTTCATGTATAACCTTCGTAGATGTTTTACTTTACTCTTCCTTTCATTTTGCTCCAAAAATTAGCAGAGGACAATTGACCCAGGTCGGCCAAGTCTAATAAGTCGATCTTCGACTCCGGCCACCTGAGTTCCCACTACACGCTGTAGAAAAATTGAGTTCCCATCTGGCCACCCTGGCAGGCTGGCATTAGGCTAAATTTTTCCAACTTCGTCACAGACAATCAGGGGCGGACCCATCTTAGGCCAGGTGGGGCCCGTACCCTACCTCAATTTAAAAAAAAAAACTTGATTCTACTAAGTAACACTAGATATATTTATATTAAATAACACTAGCAACTAAGTAACATTTGTTAGCATAGTTGGTATTGCTCTGTCGGTGATAGTAGGAGTTCAAGTTCCTCTGCTTGCATTCTTTTTAATGTCTTCATTATTTTAAAATGGGTTAATTGCATTAACTTACCCTTAGTTTATTGGATATAGCAAGATTTCAAAAAGATACCTTAAATTAACATAAACATCCCCTGTCATCAAGTCAATCCGTTAACTTTAACAGTTGACTAACCTTGACCTATGGAAAACCAAATATACCCCTACCACATCATCTCAGACATAAAATATTTTTAATTAAAATTTGATAAATAAAAATTAAAAAATAATAATAATATATCAGCCGCCTGCGGAAACTTTCTCAATTCGCGGATGAGTTTCCTTTGCGAACTGCATGACATCGATCTCCAAGTAGGAGAAGATCTCTTCCGGTAACTAGGAGATTGTCAAAGATATATTGTTTCATGCTCCACCACCGGTAGATTATTATTGAATTTTCATTTTTAATTAAAAATATATATTTTATGTTTGAGATGATGTGGCAAGGGTATATTTGGCTTTCCAAGGGTCAAAGTTAGTTAACTGTTAAAGTTAACGGATTGACTTGATGACAAGGGATGTTTGTGTTAATTTAGGGTATCTTTTTGAAATCTTGCTATATCTAATAAAGTAAGAGCAAGTTAGTGCAATTAACCGTTTTAAAATTGTCTTTTTTAATTTTAAATTATAATTTTTTTTAAATTTCAAGTAGTTTTAGTTTGATATACCTAAGTCCCGACAAATCCAATCAATCCCTAAAATCTCAAATTTATCAATTGTATTAAAATAGTTCATCTATTGTTACTCATTTATTTTATTTTATCTTCGGTATTTTTTTTTTATTTTATAGTTTTAATTTATTTAAAATCAATAAATCAATAATTTACCAACAATTACAAAATAAAAAAAATTCAAAAATACATCTTGTTATATTTATTAATCAATTATTTTGTATAAATTTAAAGTAAATTCATTATAAATAAAAAATAAAATTTCTTATTATAAAATTCTATTTTAATTTATTTTTTTTAAGAATAAAGATTATAAATTTCCATTGTTTATGTTGTTTTTCTTGTTATTATTTATTTTTAATATTGTGTTACTTTTTTTTATTTCTTTTTCAATATAAGATTATTTACTTCATCTTGAGTAAGTATTATATTTGTTTTATTTTATCTAAACTTCATTATACTATTATTTTATATATATAAAATAAAAAAATAAAAACTCCTTTTATTAGGATCTTAAATTTTCAATATTTTTTTTATACGATTGTTATTTCGTGCGAGTGCCCCCTCTCGTAAAAATTTCTGGTTCCACCACTGCAGACAATATAATGATATATAGACTAAAATTTTCCAATTCCGTATGGACCAGCTGGAGTAGAAGCAGTCGACAGATTGGCTAACTTTTGGTCCACGTCACTAGTGACGTCACTAGCCAACCAGAGCAAAAATATCTGAGCGTGAAGAACATGGGATGAAGGCGGAGCGGGAATTAATGACTTTGCAGATCAATATGGCTCAAGCAAAAATCTATGAATTATTGCAAACTTGTGGGGCAGTCATTGAGTTCATTTTTTTAATAAAATATTTTGTAAATGTTAAGAAGACGAAAATACCCCTCTGTCCGTTAAGTTTGACTAACTGTAGAGAAATCATCATTAATTAGGATAATGTTACACATCCAACATTTTTGTCCAACCCCTAATGTGTCAGTTGGTGAGTGGATGCACATTAATAATGATTTATCCATATATCCACTCACCAACTGACACATCAGGGGTTGGACAAAAAGTTGGACAAAAATGGTTGTATGTCTACCATTGTCCCATTAATTAATGAAAAACTTTTTTCATATGTTATGTGGCACGACCGTGATAGGGTAGATATATGATCACGATCGTGATAGGGGATACAAGCAGCACCAAGATGTTCCCCTACTTCCATCGTAATTAAATCTACAAAGTAAAATGAAATATGTTGTGCAACAATCTATCTTGGACACTTCTACTCAAGTTCAGAAGTTTCTTTTTCTTTTCTTGTTAATGGGATTACTTCTTCACCTAGCGAGTCTAATTTGTAGACTGTGTTCACACACAAACACACACACACATATATATATATATAGAAATTCTATTATCAGTTCGTCCTGACAATAAATATATCAAGATGAAGAATGTGGGCCACTAGATTTACATACTTTGACTCAAAGTGTATAAACTTGTCAAAACTTCTCAATATTCTGTGGTCCACATTCTTCGTCCTGATATATTTATTGTCATGACGAACTGACAATAGAAAGACTGATATATATGCTAAACCCAAAACCTAATTTCCAGGGGATTACATATTTCAGAATTTTCCATCTACATTGCTAATAACATGGAGAGGCTAGAATCTTAAGTACCATTATTAAATTTTTACAAACAAGGCAGAAGATTCAAGTGCCTAAGATATTGTTAGTATTGATAGAACTAAAGTAGGGATGGCAAAAACCCGGGTCCGGGCCGGGTATACCCTATTTGCTTGTAGGATTAACTGATTTCTAGAGATAGACCGGAAAAAAAGTTTATGGGAAAATAGAAATTAGAATCTTTGTGCTTCAGACCTTCAGTGTGTGAACGTGAAAATAACAACAGAGAAGAAGAAGAAGAGCAAGAGAGAAAGTGCAGATGAAATGAAACTGCTGTCATATAAATATAGTGATAGAACAGGCCTCAATTAGGGTTTAGGGTTACTAAATTACGACAATGCCCTTATGTGTATTGGGAAATTAATGGGCTCCAAACAATACCTTTCAGCCCATTATAACCTGACTTTTTTCTAAGTACACCCACTGTCACACCAATTTACTTTAATTCATCCTTCAAATTGTTTTCTTTGTATATATAATAGCACCCAAATTTGTTAGGATAAAAAACGTCAACGTTTAGAGCCCACTATAAAAGCATCCTCATTTTAGACCAAACCCTAGATTGTGTAGTCGTTCAACTCTTGATGCTTCTCTCTTAAACGCTCCTCCTTCTCTCTAGAAACTTTACCATTTCTTCCCCTGAATCCACCAATTTATTCACCAAAAATCCTCCAAAAAGCTTCCCTTACAAAGATTGAGTTCGATTTACAAAACCCACTTCGTAGATTGACACTTGAGTTGCTCACTTCTGCCATTTTTGATAAAAAAAAATTCTTTCCCGGTGATGATATGTTTTTGGAAGAGAGAGAATTATCTCTTTTGCTTGAAGATCTGGGTTTATTTTTTTGGAAAGTTGGGAATAAGGATGGCAATGGGACGGGTTTGTAGTAGGGTGGCCTTCCTCGCTCCCCACCCCATTTATTTTTTAAAAACCCATCCTCTCATAAAACCCCACTATAGATGGAGCGGGTTAGGGCAGGACGGGGTACAACGAGGAGTGCTTTCCCCACCCCCACCAATTTACACCATTTATAATTTTTTTTTTTTTGTTATTTAAATAATAAATATATAACCATTGAATATGATATAATATATAAAGTAGTAAATAATTCCAAAAAAATATTTAAAAAAACTCATAAACATAATTCTCACAAGTAAATTCAATCATTTTCAAGCATAAACATAAAGTATGAAGTCAAAATGTTTGAAAATCGTAACGTTAATCATCTAATAGTTGCATTTATTTTTCTAGTTCTTTCTTCTTTAGTTTGTTTCCACCCCATGTTGTTTTTGTATGTTTACGCAATTTTCTCTTGATAACACCAGTATTGGGTCTTCACTTTCTAGTGCATCTGTAGACATATTTGTGCCTACATGAAGTAGTGATAAACGAATTAAATTTAATTCAAGAGTTGAGAATTATTAAAGTAATAAACTTGAAAATAAAATAAAATAAACCGTTGTTATTAAACTTTTAATTTTAAAAGTTATTTGAGAAAGAAGCTTACTGTATGTCCTCTTGTGTTTGAGGTTGAAGTTTGAACGGTGAACTTCGAGTTGCTTGAGGATTAGAGACTTAGAGTTGAAGTTAGCGGCTAGGGTTTTTTTAATAGTATTTTGTTTTATCACTTTATGTTAAGTAACGATGAAGAGATGTAAAGTTAGGGTTAATGTATATATATATATATATATATATATATATATATATATATATATATATATATATATATATATATATATATTAGATATATTTATTTTCTTTGAAACTACGTAGTTTAACTAAGTATTATTTTAAGCGGGGCATAATGGGTTGGGGAGTATAAAACCCATCCCCGCCCCATCCCCACCAAATTGAAACCTATCCCCACCCCAAAAGTGCAGGTCCCCACAGGGAATTTTGCCATCCCTAGTTGGGAAACAAACTAGGGTTAAGTTTTTTTTTTTTTTTTTTTTTTTTTTTTAAAAGAAAAAAAAAAAAAAAAAACCGGGTACCTCGCCAGGTATCCGGGTATACTTGGACCTGAGCCGGAACACAACCAGCCCGGGTACTCAGAAAACCCTTACCCGGTGCTGGGTAAGGAATGTCCGGGTCTTACCCGAAAAATTCCGACCCTGGTAAGCCGGGTACCCGGCCCGACCGGGTGAGTTTGCTATCCCTATTCTAAAGAGTTTGCTATCCCTATTCTAAAGAGTTTGCATATATATATGATGAGAGATTTAACTATGATCTGATCTTTCAATTCTATCTAGATTGAGGACCCTTTTCGGTTTCAAGATCCACATGACTCATATCGATTGAATTTATAGACTTAACATTAAGCTCTCTGTCCTCCAAGTTTGTTGATCACAAGCGATTTCCATCTCCAAACACTCTTTCAATTATGTCACCACATGACTCATAGTTGGCCGGAAATATTAGGAACACATACCATTGTAGTCTCTATAGCTTTCCAAGTAGAATTAGTGTCAAAGTTTACTCCGAGTCTCGAATCAATGAGTCTTCTTATATCCCCTCTTTCAAGAAAGGGACAAACCCATTGAACTATATGAGTGTTCTCACGGCCTTTAATCACAGCATGCTGGCCTGTAATTGGCTCCGGAAGAATAATTCCGAAACTATAGACATCACTTTTCTCTGTCAATCTGCTTGACGTATAATACCTGCATAGACCAAGAATTTGCAACTTCATTTTCTTCTAACCAAATGCAAAATTGTTGTACAAGACATATGGTTTTGGAAGAATTCAATTACTTACTCTGGATCAAATTAAGTATCCCACATTGCCAGCAACCACGGTTGATACTGTAGGGAAAAATACAGTCACGCAGCGGAAGCGAGACTAAAATCGAGTTTAGTATAGTTTAAAATTTTTCCATATTATGAACCTTAACCCTTAAATTAATTAAACATATATATATATACACTAAAAAGTAGAATACCTTTTATCACGTGATCCGATTGACTTTGCGTCGATGGTAATCCGCAAGATCTTCCAATCCTATCACGAACGTGAATCACCTAGGAGCGTGGTCTCCCTTTCTTTGTATTGCGTACCTAAGGATGGAATACAAAATCTCTCCTCCTGATCATTTGTCACAATAAAATCCAAGAAACTAGAAAGTATGTTCCAGTCACTTTTGAATTTAACAACCGTTAAGATTGAAACTCACGTGAACCTAATTCGAAGTTGTGCACAAAGCTTTTTGATATTCAAGCTTACAAGTGCACTATCGAAATTAAAACTCTCTTTCTCTATTTCTCTCTTGGCCGAAATTAAACACTTGTCTAGAGTATGAATTATTTTTCTAAGCAAAAGAAATAATTCACTCAAGCTAGGAGAAGAAGAAGTGGTGGCCGAATGCTATCCTATCAAATATATAGGGTGGCTGAATTCTTCTTGTATTATTATTAGGGTTGCCGAATTCTTCTTGTATTAGGATTTAGGGTTGGCCGAATTCTCTCCCAAAGAGGATTTGTGCTTTACCCTAATTCCTATCAACCTTAGAATCCTAACCCTAATACAACTCATAAGTGTTTAATCCTATTATGACTTATTAAAAGACTTCCTTATTTGATTTGATAAATAAACCTTATTATTTATCTTCTTACCAAATAAGTCTTTTATCTTTAATATACTACTACCAATCATATAACTCTACGAAACATATTTCCTGATCAGAAAAAGATTTTGATTCTCAATTAAATGATTAACTAATAAATTAATTAATTTCCATTTAATCAATCAATAAAATAAAATAATATTTTAGACTATTATTCTAGTCTTGCCGCCCACACCATATACATGGGCCTAATATTATTTTCTTATTTTATTTAATCCATTAGATTTTAATTAAAAAAGTCCACATGTGAACCAGACTCATTCTTACTAAAAGAAACAAGCCCACATGCCTTTCATTAATATATTAATATAATTGATCAGCCCATTAAATAAATAATGTGCAAATAATATTCTTAATATATTAAATACAATTCTAGATGGACCCATATATTGGTCCGGTAGAATATATCAAGTGATCCATGCAAGTCCGTGTGGATTGGGGATCTTGGCGGGCTATCTAAATTTAAGCTTCAATAGACATAACCTAATCACAATCAACAAATGATTCACTTAGGTCCGACCTATTAATTTTAACTCATTCCACTAAAGAGCTAAAATTGAACTCTTAAATAAAGATAGAATAAGTAAATATTTCTCATTCGTACCCTAGACAATCTTATTGGAGATGGTGTATCCTCGTGAAGAATATCAGTAATCGCCAAGAGCTCATAGACTGCCTATAGCTCTCCAAGTTACCATATTTACTCATATGACCACATTTTGAACTTGGATATTTTGACTTGTCCAGAAGCCATGTTTCAATAGACTCTATCGAAAACTTAACGTTAAGATTCAATATCCAATACTTCAAAACATCCATATGATGATATTCTACTCTCATTTAATAAATGGAGCCACGCACTACAAGAATAATTGCTTTTCATTATAGTTAAAAACCGTATAAAAGGGTTTTAATGACGGTTTTGTATGTGTTGTTAAAGGCAGTGTAATAAAAAGTTTATCACGGTTTTTTAGTTTATGACGGTTTTTAAAAACCGTCATAATCAATAATAGTTTTTGTCCATGATTTATTCTTCACGATTTACAATCGTTATTATTTTATAATGGCATAAAACCAACATTGACAATTGACTTCCAAATACCTATTAAGAAGAGATTATATATTTATATATTTATTTATTACGAGGAGATCTAACTTTATTTTTGGTAAATTTATAATAGTAAAGATCTCATTTATTAGGAAAGAAAGTGATTATAGGAATCAAATTAATTCTCTTGCTCTTTGACCCACAATCAATGCTTATTTCCTTAATTATTTGATTGTATTGATTTTGTGTAATTTATTACTTTCCTATCATTAGAAGCACATCAATATATTTTTTTCTATATCTGCATGTTTTATATAAATTTTCAAATGCAATATCAATGAAATAAAATCGATAATCTTTTATTACTTGGCAATTGTACAGTAAAAAAAAAAAAAAAAACTACAAACATCATAATCAAAATATACAAAACTCTATCACAAAAATTTACCCTAAAATACAAACTACTCTACTCAAAAACTATTTAAAAGTATGTATAAATTGTCTTTGTTCATCTTCCTCAAGGCTTCCTTTTAAGTATACAGCTGCATAGTATGAGAAACAACATGAGTAAGATTTGAATAACGATTTACTGACAAAAAAAAAAAAAAAAAACCTCAAACTACATTACAACATCAAATCACAGTTTAAACTTATTTTTAACAATAAAAGAATGAGAAAATAAACGGAGACCGAAACGGAAAATTAACGAACCTCTTATTCATGTTGTCATCAACTTTTTAGTTGAAAATAGAGAACATGATTTTTTGTTTTCCATAAACATTAAACATTCAAGTTCAAAACACAAAAAGTGTGTTGAAGAAATTCATTATTCGTTATCAAAAACTATAACAAATTCACAACCGATACATAAGAAAATAACCGATAAAAAATAAATAAATACATAAAAATAAAAAAATTAAGCACTCACCATGGCAAGAGTTATTATTTTTATTTTCTTTTTGTGTAAAAAAAGAAGAATGCGAGTGAGAGATGAGAGAAAAAAAAAAGTGGGAGGAGGGAGAAAGTGACAGCTATTGTGAGAAAGTGGGGAGATATATATCTTTAAAAATATGTATGATATTAACCTAAAGATATGATGTGGACAAACCTACGATATTAACTTGTGTCCACTTATTTCAATGACACATATAAAAAGTTATACCAAATAAAGTAATTAAAAAAAATATTCAAAATGACGGTCTTAAAAAAACAAATTGACAGAAAATTTTTTAATATTTTTTTTCATCTTTTTTTAATTTAGTATGTTGTAATATTTCAATCTAAGTTATTAATATTTCACTACAAAAAAGAGATTGTATGACTGTATGTACTTTGTTAATTTTATTTTATATAGTAGAGTATTACGCGATACAAATTTGAGAGATTAAGAATTTAAAATTATTGTTTAGTATAATTCTACAAACAAAAAAACATCTTTCTTTATAACACTAAAAAAAAAATAATGTGATTATTACACATAAAAAAATGTGATAAGTTGATCACGATTAATTAAATTTGTGATAACTTGATCACGGTTATGAAAATGTGTGACAATTTGATCACGGCTATGAAAACATGTGATAACTTGATCATGGTTAATAAAAATTGTGATCCAATTATGACATATTTGAAAGACCGTGATACTTTTATGTCGGTTTTAAAGTACGTCATTAACATACGACGAATTAAAAAGACTATTATAACTTGATCACGGCTAATAAAAACCGTGATAAATTTGCGTGATAAAAGCCTATTTTTCTTGTAGTGACGATGTCCATATTTATAAATGAAGTCCTTTATCGATTAACAAATGAATACCACCAAACTATCGAGGATAGACTATGCTATATAATCGTACTTATTGATAACTCAAATGATAATATTTGCAACTATAAGTCCATCATTTATCTCAGGATTAAGATAGACTCTCCGATTGTCCTGATAATGACAAAAAAAACTTTTATCTACTGACGGTTCTAGATAAAATATTTCATTGTGATCCTATTCAATGCACCCAGTGCACTAGATTCTTTTACTCGAAGACCCTTCGATGATTTCAGACTCATCATAACTCATTTGATCCCACTCAAATGCTAGCAAAAGAATTCTACAACTTTAACAAGATAAAGGTGCCCAACCTTTAACTTAAGTTGTGAACATTATTCAAGACTAACTAAAGAATTGTGTCTACCTCATACATATCCAGATGTACGAACAATTCTTCTTTTCTCATAGTCTTTTGACCTTATGATTATTTACTTTGACAATTATAATATTAAACTATAAATGCTATAAGATTTGTTAAACCAGAAATCACTTTATTAATATGAAAAGATTGTCAATTACAATATTACACTCTTGCTATTGAACATAATCCTAACAGATACATGATTATGTGTAGCTTGGAATTTGAATGGTACCTCATAATGATATGAAGCTACACATAATTGACTAAGAAAGTACATTAATTTGAATATTTGATTCACAATTCCTCTTCTAACTAGGGGTGGGCAAAAAACCAATAAACCGAACCGAACCGATCCAATCGGTTTTTTTTTCGGTTTTCTTATGTTGGCCGGTTCAGTTCGATTCATTTTTAAAATAACCGATTGGGTCGGTTTTTTTTCTTTGTTTGCTATCCGCCTATCCCAAACCGGAAAACCGAACCGAGATCCAACTTATATATATATAAACTATGAAACTATAAACTATGAAAGTGTGTCACATCATTTTTTTTTTCCTTGTTTTTTTTTTAGTTACGATATTTGCTTTCTTGAAAAACTGTATGTGCACCCCTATTTGTATGTACACCCTTTTAAAAAAAATTAAAGATAAAATCTTGTAAGTACACCCACACATGACCAAATATGCCATTTCTTTTAATTTTTTAAAATATCATAAAATGAACATGTATTCTTTATTTTACCTAAAACAAAATAAAAAGAAAAAATTAGTTTAAAAATAACAATAAAAAGGAAAAATTTATAAACGCATAAACAACAACAACAACAAAATTGTGGACATCCACTTCAGCTTCAGCATTCTCCTAAGGAGAGAGAGAGAGAATGGTATTTGTTTTTTTTTTTTTAGTTTATGTGTTGTTTTTCTTATCTGAAATACAAAATTAAAAAAAAATATATATATATATATATATATGCAGAAATTCTATTATCAGTTCGAACTGATAAAAGTTATATCAGTTTCCTTGCATGTGGGCCACTGGATTTAAATACTTTGACTTGACTGTATGCACTTGTCAGTCAAAGTATTTAAATCCAGTGGCTCACATACAAGGAACTGATATAACTTTTGTCAGTTCAAACTGATAATAGAAAGACTGTATATATATGTGTGTGCGCTCACGTATGTAAATATATATGTGTATAGGAGCCGCAGTACTCCTCCTAAATTTTGGAAGAGGTTGTAATCTCTGTTTGTGTCTGTGAGCCGATGTACTCCTCCCAAATTTTGGAAGAGGTTGTAATCTAATTTTTTACTCTAGGATGGAAGAGGATGAGGATACACTGTTTATGTTCACTTTTTGATATAGTTAGGATTTTATTTTTCTTTATTATTTTTAATTTGATTAAAAATTTGAAAAGTAGATAGTGATAAGAATTATTATATTTTTGAATTAAAATATTAATAATTTAATATAAGGGTAAAATTAGAATTTTTAAAATATATAAATTTGGGGTGCACATACGATTTTAGAGGGGTGTAAATATCGCCACTTTTTTTATTTTATTTTATAAATATTATTTTAAACTAGTATTTTCAATTTGTTCAAGCCTATAATTTAATTTGGTCGAAGGCCCAAAAGGATTAAAATATAAAAATATGTGCAATAATTAAAGCCCATGAATTTAGTCCAGGACCAAAACCGAACCGGTCTAATTTGGTTGGTTTTTGATCCAAGTTCTAACTATAGCTTGTAACAGTATTTTGGACCCAAGTTTCCATTTGGTGCATATGTCTGTAATTTATTTCTATCAGGATTTGAACCGACAAACTAAAGAGTTCATCATGAAAAATCTAAAGTGTTTGACAGATACACAAACGTGTTTGTAAAAAGCTTTTGCAAATCACCATTAATGGTGAGAACCAGAGACTAGAGCTCTGATATTGTATTTTTGTTATTGAGATTACAAGCTACGAGCTATATTTATACAGAGATTAGAAAACACACTTATCGTGTGGGAAACTTTTTAACAGACTTTGGGATAACGTCTAACTACCTAACTAATTAACGTTGACTCTAATTTCTTGTAATTGAGTGTCCACGTCAGCTAACTCTCATTAGCAGATACTTAGCAGACGCTAACTTGCAATTCCCTTGTATGCTCTGTTTTGGACTTCATTGAGCTTGAACAATTGCCAGCTGCTTCTTCTGTATAACTACTTGAAGCATCAGCAACTGCAGTCAAACATTTTAAAGGTATGGACTTCACTAACACCTGTTCCATTGCAAATATTGCAGAAAGCAATTCAATCCAGAAAGTGGAAAAATATCACAAAATGGGTCCCATTTTATCAATCATGCAGAGAGAAAGAGATCTAAGTATCCATCGGTGAATGTGGTCCAAAGCTTTCAAATTCAATCCCCAGTAAAGCAATAAATACGTACAGTAGTTCGATTGGCGTGTGCTTATGGTTAAGTTTTGTTGCCTTAATTGTCTCCAATAAATGAATCTACTGACCTCAACAGATAAACAAAATACAAAAGAAAAAGCTTTCTTGCTGTGCAATATTGAATAGGAAAATATCCACAACACATGAGTAAAAGAGAAATTGGATTCAAACAGGAAAATAAAATGTTCAACAAACTCACAGTACAAGTTGACATTTATTATACTAAAATTCCAACTTGAAACCAAAGAAAACAAGGACTTGAAAAGATCATAGCTTAGCATACTATAACAGTGCAACTTTTTCATAAGATGATATAACACAAACTATACCCCTATAGTACTAGGTTTTTAGGCTTCACACACGTGTCCTTGCACTTCACACACGGGTCCTTCATGCACCCATGGCTAAAAACACACATGTTTAATTACAAGAGTTCAATGCTTATATATAAGTCCTGGATCTCACTCGCTAGCGATGTGGGATGTGACAAGTGACGGTAGTTACCTAGCACTGGGAGCCATTTCTATACCAGGATAAAAACAAGGCTTTTCGAGTAACAAGCTTGATCCTGAGTTGCTGCTGCTTTCTGTCATCCAATTTCTTCTGGAAGCTAATTCTATAACCAAACATTCCTTTAGTTCTGCCAGTACATGACTTATGTCTGGTCTTTGGACTGCAGTTGGTCTCACACATGACATGGCTATCTTCACAATTTTCCAAGCAGCATTGGTGTTGAATTCATCTTGTAACTTTGGATCAACAATGTTTTGTATATCCCCTCTTTCGATTACAGGAGTGACCCGATGAAGTATGTATCTATCCTCTTCCGGGCCTCTCTTTAATGCGGACTGGCCAGTTATCAGTTCGAATAGAATAATCCCAAAGCTATAGACATCACTTTTCTTGTTTGAGATTCTGCAAGCAAAAAGTCTGCATGGAATCCAAAATGATTAGACTAATATAACAATGTCAAGGCTTTCACATCACTCAAATTCAAGTTCTTCTTGAAAATGAGACTTGATTATCAAATTCTCGACACAAATGTACTAAACATAAGACCCCAATTTTCACAATCAAGTAACATAAGACTGAACAAATTTATCAGCTGAAATATGAAGTTAGCAGGGCAACCAAAGTGTATTTCCCACTACAACTATATTATACAATATTTTCAAAACCAATCTAACACACCTCATCATGTGCCAAATCGATGGGCTTGGCACGTGGACCAAGCCCAACATATGCGGACTGCAGAACAAATACAAAAACAGATGCATGTGGGGGGATTTGAGCCCAGAACTCTTGGAACAACAGAACTCTAATACCATAACCATCGGACCTAAAATCTTAAACCGATAGGAAAGGATATGAATGCATAAGTTTTAATACTTACTCTAGATCTAGATATCCAGGTGTGCCAGCAGGGCAAGTTGTTAAACCAGTGTCGGTTTCTTGGTTAACAACTCTTGATAGGCCGAAATCAGCTATTTTTGCTTGCATGTTTTCGTTTAGTAAGATGTTGGAAGGCTTCAAATCTCTGTGGATTATTTGTGGTTTGCAGCCATTATGTAGATAATCCAATCCTGCAAATCCAGTTAGACACCAGTTAACTTGTAATAACGACTGAAGAAATAAAAACTAGAAAAATATGCTTGCAAAATGCAAACCCTGGGCTGCATCTACAGCAATTTGAAGTCTTTTACACCAGCTCAGCATACATGTATCTGTTCCTGCAAACAAGCAACATAACAGGTTCTCTCTCAGTCGGGTTTATTTAACGAAGCATTACCATATGAAACACATAAGTTCACAGTGTGCCCACCTCCCTTCTCTTTCAATTCTCATAGGAGTAAACCATTATATATACCTAACATACCTGATAAATGCTGTTGCAAGTTTCCATTGACCATATATTCGTATATTAGTGTCTTATTTTCGCGGTCATCGCAGTATCCAATGAGAGAAACCAAGTTCCTATGGTGAACAACCATTAATAGTTGTGCCTGCATTCAAATTGCTATTGTTACAACCAAAATTCTATAAGAAAGCACAGCAATTGGAAACTTTTGCAGCATTTTTTTTTTTTTTTTTTTACCTCTGCTCGAAATTCCTTGTAGCCTTGTCGTGATGATGGAGAGAGGACCTTAACAGCAACATCAGAGTCATCATTAAGAGTGCCCAAGTAAACTTTTCCAAATCCTCCTTCTCCAATGACCCTTCCTTCTCGGATTCAGCAGCCCTCTCTACATTAATGAATATAGTCATTTTTCTTAAGAAAAAAAAACACACATTTACTATAAATATTAAGAGATGATAATTATAATTTCATAAGCATAAATCTACTAAGAAAATGGTGTATTATAGATTCACAGGGGTGCCTTTTGTGTTCCAATTTTTTTTATTGAATGCATGTATATGCATTTTACTCTAGAATGAGTCATTTCCTTAGGAGTTTTACAAATTCGACTGTGACCAGATTGTTACGGTGCATAAATACTATTGTTGGATAGCTTAGGCTTTTGAGTTCAGTAGTTATTGACATAGTATTAAAACATTGCTTTACATAATATTGTTATATGTTATTTGAATTTGCTATGTATTTATGTTTCGACTTGAGAGTATCTGAGTTCAAGTCCCCACGCAATTAATGTTTGCAATGCATCAACAATAATAGGATCTAGCAGTCTAAGGCCCACCCATGATAGGAAATCTTCTATGCGTCTGGTCAAATATCATCATGCCAATTGGCATGGATAGCTAAAACGCTTTTTTTTTTTTTTTTTCCATGTCAAGCGACATGATTTTAGTGGGCGGTGCATTGCACCAGTTGCATGGAAGGTTTTCTCTACTCATGTTTGGTAAAAACAAAGGGAAGAATGAAATAAGATATTACCTCGTTTTCTGTGTCTTTTGTAGATAGCCAGGAAAGTGAAGGAGAACAGAATGAGCAGTCCAACAATGGTGGTGCATGCAATTACTGGAATAATGAACTTCCTTTTTATTTCCATGGCCTGATTTTGACTGGCAAACCCCTGGGATTTCTTCCAGTCTTCCATAAAAAATAACATGATAAATTTCCTTGGTATGTAGAAACAATCACAACAAATTAGATACATAATGTTAACAATAAAAAATAAATGAAAAGGTGTGGTTTGTTTTTAAATCCAAAAGACTGAATAAATATGCCTGAATTGTTTTTTGAAAACTCAACAGAGGCTGTGAAACTTGAAACCTGAACAGTTCAGTATCTTCAACATTTATGAAAGCAATTAAAGAAGAAAATAAACTTCAAAAGCAATGTCCCATTTTTGGACTTCTCTAGAAGAGCATCAGGAACTGAACCAGTGAATCTGTTCCCAGTTAAGTTGCTGTAAATGTAATTCAAAATAGACAAAGTTTAGCTTCTACTCACAATCTTATAATTGCAATATCAAACTCAAAGGTCAAGTACTACTTACAGCATTTTCAGATTTGGCAGTTGGGCCAAAAATTCTGGTAATGGCCCTGTCAAGTTATTATAGGACAAATCTCGGAAACCTAAAAAGCATTGGTAACTGACTACTAGACCCTGGAAAGTGGCTGTGTAATACCCCAATCCTAGAAACATACCCAACCTTAATTCAAGCCCAAACACAAAATTTACTAAGCCCATCCGAGCCCAATTCATGCAAGCCCAAGCCCCAAAAGATCCAAATTGCAATAATTGGTACCTGGTAAGTTGGGATGAGAGTTTTAGTATAGAGTGGCGATATTTGCACCCCTCCAAAACTGTATGTACACCTCAAATTATATATTTTTTTAAATTCCAATATTGCCCTTAATAAAACTATCAAAATATTAAAATTATAAATGCACCAACATGTATCAAATATAGACAATATTTAATATTTTCAACATGTTTGATTTTTTTTGATCGAAATATATTGAATAACTGCTATAAATATTTTTTTAAAATAGAAAATCATTTAATTTAATTATTTTTTTTAAAAGTGAGGCGTGTTTACATGCTTTTTATTTTATTTTTATAGTTACCAAAAATTTCAAATGAAGGAGAAAAGCAGACAATTAAAGGACAAAAGATACACTAGGAAATAAAATCCAAGCACAAACAACTTTGTATTTTAAAGGGGACATTCGTAACAGATTTTGTATATAAAATTATTGTAAATATCTCCAATTTGGTCTCGCAATTTATGCTGAAACAGATTTGATATTGAAGCTAATGCCAGCAGCCAATCCCAAGATTAGCATTGATGAATATAATTCTGATTTCTTCTCTTGGTTGTAGTGAGGCTGCTTTGAAGGAGTATACTTGACCTTGCTGGGAATGGTTGAATGTTGATCATTGATGTATCAATGTATTAATGGTTGATTTTATTTTTATTTTATATTTTAATTATCTTATAAATTATTAGTTTATGTTATTTAACCAACAGTTAAAAGAAAGGGTATTTTTGGTAATATGTGGGGTGTGAATACAAATTATAACATTTTTAAATTTTTAATGGGGTGTAAATACAAAAAGAGGTGTACATACAATTTTCCAGGGGTGTGAATATCGAAACTCTTTAGTATAATAAAATAATAAAGAAAGGTTGCAATATTGGGACATACAGCAATTTGGTAATAGGTGGGGACATATTGGCAAGAGGTGGATTTGAATAAAGAAAAGAATTAAAAAAAAAAGGGCAAGATGATGATGTAAGGTGGAAAGTTGGGTGAGAGGTGGCAAGAGCTGGTGAAGGAAAAGGAGAGAAATGAGAGAAGGAGAATTCGTGAATATAACAAAAAATAGAAACCAGAGAATGAAGGAATAAGAAGAAAAAGAAAGAAAAGACAGGCGGTGGAGACGAGTAAAAAGAAAATAAAAAGAAGAACATTGGAAGGGAATGGACTTCACTAACACCTGTTCCACTTCCATCTCATTCATTGCAAATATTGCAGAAAGCTATTCACTCCAGAAAGTGGAAAAAATTCACCAAATAGAAAGAAGAGGAGATTGGAAAACACATCAATTCTTTATTTAATTCAATTCATCAAGTCTAACCCTACAAAAGGCTCTAAAGGGGCATTTTATAATAATCAGATAAGATACAAGAGAATTCCTAATTCTTGAATTAATGATCCTATATACCAGGAAACAAACTCTGAATTCAAACTAATCATTGTCATCATAACAATTGAATGTACCAAGAACCATTAGAAATACATTATACTAAACTTGCATAATTATTGATCACTCACACACAAATAAGGATTTTTGAAGTTCATAGCTTACATATATAATCGATACTATTATGTCCAGCAATGCGATTCTGTTCACTTGTTACCTTGTGTCCGGAACCATTTCTATACTACCATTCAGAAAAGTCTCTTCAAGTAAATAGCTTGTTGTTGTGTTGCTGCTTTCTGTCTTCGAATTTCTTCTGGAAGCCACCTCTATAGCCAAACATTCCTTTAGTTCTATCAGTACATTATTGATGTCTGGTCTATCAACTGCAGTTGGACAAACACATGACATGGCCGTGTCCACGATTTTCCAGGCAGCATTGGTGTTAAATTTACCTTGTAACCGTGGATCAACAACGTTTTGGATATCCCCTCTTTCGATTACAGGAGTGACCCTTTGAAATATGTATCTATCCTCTTCTGGGCCTCTCTTTATGGCGGGCTGGCCAGTTATTAGTTCAAACAGAATAATCCCAAAACTGTAAACATCACTTTTCTTGTTTGAGATTCCGCAAGCAAAAAGTCTGCATGGAACCAAAACTATTAGACTGATACATAACAATATCAAGGCTTTCACAGGACTCCTCAAATTCAAGTTCTTCCTGACAACAAGACTTAATTATCAAATTCTCGACACAAATGTACTAAACATGAGACATTATCAATTTTTACAAACAAATTTATCAGCTGAAATATGAAGTTAGCAAGGCAACCAAAGTGTATTTCCCACTACATGTGAGGTCTCACTATATTATACAATATTTTCAATATGAATCCATAAGTTCTAATACTTACCCTGGATCTAGATATCCAGGTGTGCCAGCAGGGCAAGTTGTTAAACCAGTGTCGGTTTCTTGTTGAACAACTCTTGATAGGCCGAAATCAGCTAATTTCGCTTGCTTGTTTTCGTTTAGTAAGATGTTGGAAGGCTTCAAATCTCTGTGGATTGTTTGTGGTTTGCAGCCATTATGTAGATAATCCAATCCTGCAAATCCAGTTAGACACCAGTTATCTTGTACGTAATAATGACCGAAGAAATAAAAAATAGAAAAACATGCTGGCAAAATGCTAACCAAGGGCTGCATCTACAGCAATTTGAAGTCTTTCACACCAGCTCAGCATACATGTATCTGTTCCTGCAAACAAGAAACATAACATATTCTCTCTCAGTCGGATTTATTTAACGGAGCATTATGAATTTATGATATGAAACACATAAATTCAAAGTGTCCCCTCCTTCCTTCTCTTTTAATTCTCATAGGAGTAAACCATTATATATACATAACATACCTGATAAATGTTGTTGCAAGTTTCCTTTGACCATATATTCATATATTAGTGCCTTATTTTCGTGGTCATCGCAGTATCCAATGAGAGAAACCAAGTTCCTAAGGTGAACAACCATTAATAGTTGTGCCTGCATTCAAATTGACATCATTACAACCGAAATTCTACATCTACATAGGGAAAGCACAGCAACTGGAAACTCTTGCAGCATTTTTTTATCTTTTTCACCTCTGCTCGAAATTCCTTATAGCCTTGTCTTGATGATGGAGAGAGGACCTTAACAGCAACATCAGACTCATCATTAAGAGTGCCCAAGTAAACTTTTCCAAATCCTCCTTCTCCGATAATGGTTTTAAAGTTATTAGTAATACGAACAATCTCTGAGTAAGTGAATTGCCGATTCTTCGACTTCAGTGACCCTTCCTTCTCCGATTCAGCAGCCCTCTCTACATCAATGAATATAATCATTTTTCATGAGAAAATAAAAACACATATAATTGCATAAGCATAAATCTACTAAGAAAATGGTGTATAGATTCACAGGGGGTGCCTTTTATTGTACCAAATTTTTTCCAAGACATCAAATTTAGTCCCAGAGAAATGGTTCCACCATAACCATATATGCAGGAAATTTTAGCCATCTTCATTGAAAGTTTTCCAGTGTAGATAAATCAGTGAGTATGGCAATAGTAATCAACATATTCAAATTGTGGAGGAATATTTTACTAGTATATGCTTAGCAAAGTTCTGCATTGAATGCTTGTATATGCATTTTACTCTAGAATGAGTCATTTCCTTCTAGTTATACAAATTCGACACATGTTTGTGATTTTGATTGTTACGATGCTTAAATACTATTGTTGGATTATTTCTTATTAGCTTAAGCTAGCTTTTTGAGTACAGTAGTTATTGACATAGTATTATAATCCTGTTTTATTAGGAGTGCCTAAGTTCGAGCCCCTCACTATATGCTATTTGAAAGTACCATAGATGTTTGTAATGCATCAACATGATTTCAGTGGACGGGTGCATCGAAGATTTTCTCCGCTCATGGATGCAAATTGACATGTCACTACAATTTGGTAAAAACAAAGGGAAGAATGAAAAAAGATATATATTACCTTGTTTTCTGTGTCTTTTGTAGATAGCCAGGACAATGAAGGAGAACAGAATGAGCAGGACAACAATGGTGGTGCATGCAATTACTGGAATAATAAACTTCTTTTTATTCTCATGGCATGATTCTGATTGGCAAGCACCTGGGATTCCTTCCAGTCTTCCCAAAAAAGAAAAAGAAAAAAAAGAGCATGATAAATTTTCTTGGTAGTAGAAACAATTACAACAAATCTGATAAAAAATGCTATTTTTTTTAAAAAATAAATACAAAAGCGTGGTTTGTTTTTAATACAAAGACTATTGAATACATAGATTTCCTTGTCAATATCTTGAACATTAATGAAAGCAATTAATTAAAGAAGAACAGAAACCTCAAAAGCAATGCCCTATTTTTGGACTTCTCTAGAAGAGCATCAGGAACTGAACCAGCAGTGAATTTGTTCCCAGTTAAGTTGCTGTAAATGTAATTCAAAATAGATGAAGTTTAGCTTCTACTCACAATCTTATAATTACAATATCAAACTCAAAGGTCAAGTACTACTTACAGCATTTTCAGACTTGGCACTTGGGCCAAAAATTCTGGTAATCGCCCTGTCAAGTTATTATAGGACAAATCTCTGCAACCAAAAGAGCATTGGTAACTTACTACTAGATCCTGGAAAGTGGCTGAATCCAGGGCGGATTGTTTGGAGAGACCATTATATTAATAGAAAATATTTGAGAGTGACCAAAGTGGAAAACACTGCACCCCCCAATTGACAACATAATTATAATACTTACAAAAACATTATCGACTTGAGATTCGAAACTGAATTTGCTATATCTCCTGTCAACTCGCTTGAGCTCAAATTTCTGTTTAAGAATCATCAAAGAATAAAATTGTAATTACAAGTGAAATTTAAACCAAAAATTTGATCAATTAGTAATGCATATGTTTGACCAATACATCAACCTAAAATGATCACTTCAAACGGCATTCAAAATGAGAGCAACCTATTTTTTATTGTCAATGTGTATACATGTCCTCCATATTGGAGGACGTTTTCCCTTCAAAATACCACAGAAAATGTATCACACACATAAAAAAATATATTTTAGTAAGGCAACTCACAGTGAGATGATCCTTGGAGTACTGTCATTGCTGCATTTCAAACCTTCCCATGATAAAGTACTAGGAAGACATGGATCCCCTTGCCAGTTTCTAGTGATACTGTAAATCCTTTTGATGTCCTTGATAGCTTTAACTGTTGTTTTCAGTGATGAAAAAGAATTAACTCTTATGATCAAGAAAGCAGTTTGAGAGATATTTACTGATGGAAGCCACAACCCAACAGACTGGTCTTTAACCGACTTATAATCAGATGGACTAGATATGACTTATTGCAAAGATCATCAACAATCTAATAATTACCCTTATTAATATCTAAAGTCCAATAATAGTATTTAAGCACTCTAACACACCGTCTCACACAGAAGACGAATGGGTTTGCCACGTAGCTCGAGCTCAAACACAAACGCATTCAAATAACAAATAACGAATTCAAATAATCACGTGGGGGACTGAACCCAGGACTCAGGACTCCAGAGACAACCAATGCTTAGATACCATATGTTAGTAAGACCTAAAAATTTAAGCCAACAATGAATGACCCAACAATAGTATTTAATCACTCCAACACAAGATAGCAGTATGGTCATCTAGTTCTAACAATGAAACCTACCAAAGGAAGAAAATTTACCATCATCAAGGTTTGTTGGTGAATATGGGAGTCTTAGAAACATAAAAATTTCAACAGCATTAAGTATTGGAGCAAGGTCAGGTCCCTGATCAGTTGCATTACTTGCATAAATGGAGAATTGAATTTTGGTGCCACCGAATGGAAGATCAGATGAAATCTTGGTCGTTGGCGTAAGGTATTCTAGTGTTATAGGATATGTGTCTAAGGGACCAATTCCAGTACTGTTGAGAACAATACTCAATTCCCTCTTCTGACCATCCTTAAGTTTCTCAATCTCTGCAAAGTGAAAGTATACATGACATGGAGAAGCAGAAGCAAAATCCGGTAGGGTCCAGTATAGACTTAAGGGAATGCTAGCATTTTGTGTTCGGGCAGCAGTCCTCAGCACTGTATCCGGTACTTGATAATCATCACCCATGCTTTCAGTGTTTATTTTTGACTCTGGAAATCGGAATCCAATCTCTGAAACGAGTAGGATCAGGAGGATACCAGATGCGATCATAGACATCCGTTGGGTACCTAACAATGAGAAAAATTGCTTACATTATGGCGTGAATCTATGATATGTACAAAGGTAACTCGAAATTCAAAATTTGGGTTACCTGGTAATGTAATTTTCAGTACCAACATCATATCTAATAAGAGGTCTGAGTGCCCCATCTTTAACTCGATAAATATTGGGGTTGTCTAGAGGTCATAATTCCAACACTGAAATGTAAGGTACCCCGTGGCCGGTGTTTATGAGACAGACATCTATATATTCATCTGAGAAAAAGTCAATGATCTCACATAACATATTCTCCCTGTCCACGGTTGCCCATTTATTAACACCAATATACAAGTCAAATACTGGCGTCTGGTTTCTCTTATCATAATTCCCATACATAAAGATAGCTCTGATCAAGTACTTGTTTGTGTCTTGTTCCCGTTTCAGTGTGTAACAGTTCCTTGTTCCTTGAGGAAAACACCTCAAATTCTTTAGCTTCTGTCGATCATTATTATAGGTGACGTAAGGCGATGTCTCGTTAACTTCTTCTGCATATCCTGCGTAAGGCAATATCTCATGAACTTCTCCTGTATCTACATATCCTGTGTCTGTCTTATAAAAAAGACCAGTTGTATCATCCTGGTAAACTTCAGTTGCCCCACAGTCAATGCTTATGAAACCAGCTGGAAATCATAAGTACACAGAAAAAGGTATCAAGTTAGACATACAAGCCACTATTGCAGTATTGCAATTTAGAAATTTGATTAATGTTTTTGCTACATTTTTTTTATGCTTTGATCAATGTTCAGCGTTGAAGAAAGTTACCAAAAAAAAAAATGTCATGACAGAGGACTGAATAGGGTCTTGAAAAGCTAAATTGTTCTTCTAGCTCCTTACAAAAAGAAAATTTACAAACTTTAATTTACAGCAACCATTTTTAATCAAACTTTTCGAGAATAATGAAAACTTGTCAAAGAAAAGTTGACCCATCTCCTAAAACTTGATCTGAAGGCAGTAGTAGTCACAGTGAAGCAAATTTTCCAGTTTCAGAGTAAGTACAGAGTTGATTATGCATGATATATGAAAATTTTCTAAAGGTGAAACTTGTACTCACCAGGCCGGCTTCTAACTTCCTTTTAGCTTGTTCATCATGTGCTGTAACTAGTTTTGATTTGCTGACTGCAGAAATAATAACTAGAACTAAGACCAACCATAACTTTATGACCAAAAACAATGGCTGCCCATCAACCATGTTGGTCGTTTCTAGCAAATTCAGTATAATTAAGTCAAGAGCATACAAGAGAATGATCAAACTCGAGAATTTGTAAGTTCTGATTAAGCTATATGTACTTGGTTGCTGAATTTAAACCAGCTGGTGCTTCAACTATCTCTACCTTTGGAAAATGCTGGTATGTACGTGATACATTTAATCAACTTTTAGGACATGATTATATATAGTTTTTCTACTGTCAGTTCATCCTGACATAAAATATATCAGGACAAGAATGTGGACCATAGATTATGGAGAAGTTTTGACAAGTGCATACACTTTAAGTTAAAGTATGTAAATCTAATGGTTCACATTCTTCGTCCTGATATAAAAACGAATTGACAATAGAAAAATTATATATATATATATATATATATAATTTAAACTCACAACCTCATGATGGTGCAGTTGTAAGGGACAAACCACTGAACCAACATCATCTTGTCTACATCACGTCACATGCTTATTATGGGTACTAATCAAATTTTTCTTCCGAGGCAGAACGAGAAGTTTAAATTTTATGGGCTAAATCATAAAAACTTAAAATTAGTAGAATGAAAATATAAAAAATATATATTTTTTTAGCAACTTATAATATTTTTTTTTTTAACTATTATGCTGCATAGTGTGATTTGAATAAATGAACTTTGTTACTAGAAAATTATTGTTTATCAAATTTTCCTCGAATATAGGGTGTGTTTACTAATTGATAATAAAAATCAAAGAGAATCAACTTTCATCGGATTCAAGCATTGCTATTTCATTGGTGAACGATAAGGATTTTGGTAATCTTCGTTTATGGGATATGATTGTTGATAGTTGCTCTATGCCTTGTCTTCTGGGTAACACTTCTGTGATTTTCTGCTCGAGAGAATCAAACGAGGTAGCCGATAGCTTCGCTAAGAAGGGGTCTTCTTTGGAAGGGGAGGTGGTTGAGTGGATAGAGTCTTAGCTTTCTTTCTTTTCTGCCCTGTTTTGCTGGGTTTGTCTGCCCTGTTCTTGCAGGGTTGCTTCTTGTTTTCTTTTGGCCTTGGTTGGTCTGTTGCTGTTTTCTTGTTTCTGGTACGGTTGTCCTCTTGAATAAAATTGCTATTTTCAAAAAAAAAAAAAAAAAAAAAAAAAACCTTTCATTGGAAAGCATATCAGTCAAGAAATCAAGCTTAATTCTCTAGCTAGGAGGGGTCTTAATTTGCATGTGGAGGTCCATGTAATTTGATGCTCAAACAGTTTTTATTAAATAATGAAATCAGAAATCAGAAATTAAATTCTCTTTCCAGTTTTCTCATTAGTAAAGGCACCCTTATTATAGCATAATTATAAACGAATCCAGATTCTTTCAAATTTCTTTCATTTATATTCTAAAAAAAAAATGATATACATAAAGACCTTCTTGAATCTTTTTAGAAAAACCTACCACTAAAAAAAAAAAAACATTAATGCTAGTCAAACCAAAAATTTAGTTCAAAAACGCACATGACCTCATAGCAGAGATGGATATACCTCTCTTCCACACCATATCACCATGTATGTGGGGAGTTTTCTCTTCGAGGTGAAAGTTGTTATCTGGAGTCCGGACCGTACATAGGTTAATTGTGTATGTTATTAAAAAAACAAAAAAAAACATTTTGATGTAGATTATAGATGTTTATTTATGTACTTTTCTTTTCTTTTTATCGACTTTTTGCTCCTAAAATGAGCAGCGGACAATTGGATTGAGACATTGACTCGACTCCACCCCAGTGCCCACAACACGCTACAGAAAAATATTGATTCAAGCTTCATTCATGCTAAATTTCCCAACATTAGGCTAAATTTTTCAAACTGCATACCAACTAACTGGAGTACAGACAATATATAGGCTAAATTTTTCAAACTGCGTACCAACTAACTGGAGTACAGACAATATATAGGCTAAATTTTTCAAACTCCGTAAGAAAAAAAATGTAGAAATTGACATATATAGTCCTGCTCAATATGGCTCAAGTCAACTAAAGTTATGCTATGAATTATTGCAAATTTGTCAGGCAGTCATTTCATTTGAGCAAATTATAATAGCCAACCTCACTTAGGTATGCCTTTTGACAACTAGAAATACATTTATTATTAATCCACAATGATCTCCATTTTCGTTAGTTAAAGTCGGTCAAATTTAACTGTTTACTAAATTTGATTGTCAAAAGATAAAAATGCCTTTACAATTATGAATTAAATATTCATAAATTAAAAATATATATATGAAAAAATAGATGGATCTCCACCATTCATCTTTGAGATGGATGGTAGAGATAAATTTTTAAAATAAAAAAAAAATGAAAAAAATAAATTAAATCAATCCCCACAAAAAGATGGATGGTGGAAATCCAATTAAATAAAAAGTAAGTTAAAAAATGAAAAAATGAAAAGAAAAAAAACACCAATCCTGGTCTCCATCAATGGAGACAGTCTCAATCAATGGAGATTGCCGTATATCCATCAATTGAGATTTAACGGCGAGAGAGGTTCGCCTCTTTTTCTAATTTTTTTAAATAGATCTCCACTATCCATCTAATGGATAATGGAGATCCTTTTTCTTTTATTTTTTAAAATATTTTTATTGAATTTTTTAATAAAATAATTTTAAAAAGGTCAAAAAGATAAACATACCCCTCTGCCCATTAAATTTGAATAATGGCAAAGAATGTTATTATCAATTGTAAAGTTATTTCTGGTTGTCAAAGAGCAAATCTCAAGGAAGTCGGCTTTAATTTTCTCTTTCATTTTCATGGGGCTTACTTCTTCACCAAGCCAGTCTAATTTGTAGATTGTGTTCAGATATGAGATATATACATACTAAAGTTGGTTTTCTTTGTTATAGAGTACACCTGAATCCTGATTCTTGAAACTTGCATAATATGCTCCACCAATAGTGGCACCATAAATACAACCAGATTTCCAGGGGAAACGTGTTTCAGAATTTTCATCTACATTGCTAATAACATGGAGAGGCTAGAATTTAATGTACCGTTTCTTGGAAAACATACAATCAGTATTGATATGAACTAATATGCATGCTTCTAAATAGTTACGTATATATATATATATATATGATGAGAGATTATTTAACTATGATTTTATCTTTCTATTCTATCTAGGTTGAGGACCCTTTTCGGTATCAAGATCCACAGGGCTCATATCAATTGAATTTACAGACTTAGACATTAAGCTCTCCGTCCTCCAAGTTTGTTGATCACGAGCGATTTCCATCTCCAAACACTCTTTCAATTCTGTCACCACATAACTCATAGTTTGCCTCTTGATGGAAATATTAGGAACACATACCAATGCAGTCTCTACAGCTTTCTAGATAGAATTAGTGTCAAAGTTACCTAGTAGTCTAGTACTAGGAGCCATTTCTATAACAGGTTCCAGGACAAGGCTTTTCGAGTAAAATTGGCATGGAAAGCATAAATGATTAATTCACCGAAAGAATTACTCATTAAACAATATTTGCAGAGAACTCCTAATTCTTGAATTAATGTTTGAATTAAAATGATCTTCACAAGAAGACTCCATAATCCTATTCTTGACCCAAAAGTACCAAAAACATTTCATTATTTTTGTAACATTCAATTACAAACAAGATCTCATCTATTTTTATTTTTTTCATTTGGGACTACTTGGAAACTTTATCTGAGTTTCATTCTTAATAGTCAATCAAAAGTATAATTTCTACTGAACTATAGAGTGTTTGAATAACAGAGAAAAAACTCTGTTTCAGATTTCTTATCAAACATGTTCCCCTAGTTTTATTAGATTCAAAAATAAACCAGAATTCCATTGTTAAGAACAGGCATAGTATCAGACAAATGATCATATATACCAGGAAACAAACTCTGAATTCAAACTAATCATTGCCATCATAACAATTGAATGTACCAAGAACCATTAGCAATACATTATACTAAACTTGCATAATTGATCACTCACACACAAATAAGGATTTTTGAAGTTCATAGCTTACATATATAATCGATGCTATGTCCAGCAACGCGATTCTGTTCACTTGTTACCTTGTGCGGGGAACCATTTCTATACTACCATTCAGAAAAGTCTGTTCAAGTAAATAGCTTGTTGTTGTGTTGCTGTTTTCTGTCTTCCTATTTCTTCTGGAAGCCACCTCTATAGCCAAACATTCCTTTAGTTCTATCAGTACATTATTAACGTCTGGTCTTTCAACTGCAGTTGGACGAACACATGACAAGGCTGTGTCCACGATTTTCCAGGCACCATTGGTGTTAAAATTACCTTGTAACCGTGGATCAACAACGTTTTGTATATCCCCTCGTTCGATTTCAGGAGTAACCCATTGAAGTATGTGTATGTAGCTTCTTCCCAAGCCTCCTTTTATGGCAGGCTGGCCAGTAATAAGCTCAAATAGAATAATCCCGAAGCTGTAAATATCACTTTTCTTGTTTGAGACTACACCTGCATTAAATCTGTAGGAGGAAACATAAATGATTAAATCGTCAAAAAGATTAAGCTAACAGAATATCTAGGGTTTACAAAGCAGTCTCATTATTTCAGTCATTTAAATTTAATTAATTTTCACGTTGACAACTCAATATGTAAGTACCGAAGCAAGAGACCTTTCGGATTTTTACTTTGATGGAAGCTACGCCATGATTGAGAGTTTTTTTCCTAAATATTTAAGCTAATTTTGGATTTGGTAGTTCCCTAACATGGTATCAGAGCAGATTTTATTAGAAGTGAATGTTCTTGTCCCATGTAATTATATTTGAATTTGTTATCTACTATCTAAATTTGTTATGTATTTATGTTTGGGACTAGCAAAGCGGTTCCCTAAGGGTGCGTTTGGTACGCGGGACAGGACAGGACAACGTGGGACAATTTGTTCTTGTCCCACGTTTGGCGCGTCCTTAGCATGGGACAGGACGGGACAAGATGGGACAAAAATCACAAAAAATTGTCCCACCCAAGACCCTAGGACAACTTGTCCCATAACATGGGACAAGTGTCAAAATGATCAATTTACCCTTTACATTTTCAAACAATTACAATCATGTCTAATATATTATATTATATATATCTATATTAATAATATATATATATTATAATTAAATATATAATATTATATATATTATATAATATATTATAATATTATTATATATAATAATATATATTATATATATAATAATATTTAATGATATATATATCATATATATATATATATTATAATCTTTAATATATTAGATATTATAAAATATAATAATTTATATATTATTATATATATTATGTACTAATATTTAATATTATATATATCTATATATATTATTATATATAATAACATAATATATCATATTATATATATATATATATATATATATATATATTACATGATAATATATATATTATATATATATATATATATTAATATATAATATTATAATATATGTTGTTATATATATAAGAGGGGTACTCTGGTCATTTGAACCTTTTGTCCCGTCCTGTCCCAGCCATACCAAACGCATAATAGTACAATCCACAGTTCTGTCCTAGGCCTTCCAAACACAATACAGAACAACATGTCCTGTCCTGTCCTATCCCGTCCCGTCCCACCTTGTCCTGTCCCATGTCTGTGCCAAACGCACACAACACTCAGTACGAATAAGATCTTATGTTGTAAACTTATTTCTCATTTGCCTTTCAGCTAAAGATATTTGAGTTGTTAATGAAGCGTAGATCTCATACATCTTTTAGAACATTTTCCCAGTAACATATCTAAGTATAATTTTCATGAAGTTTCGATACTTACTCAGGACCTACATATCCAGGTGTGCCAGCAGGGCGAGTTGTGGATTGAGAACGAATTTCTTCATTGACAACTCTAGATAACCCAAAATCAGCTATTTTCGCTTGCATATTTTCAGTTAGTAAGATGTTGGAAGGCTTCAAATCTCTGTGTATGATAGGTGGCTTGCAGCCATTATGTAGATAATCCAATCCTGCAACTCCAATTTGCCACCAGTAAACATAATGTAACAAAATAAGAACAACCGAACAATTAAGAAAAAAAAATCGGCTTCAAACCATGGGCTGCATCTACGGCAATTTGTAGTCTGTTGATCCAACTCAGCATATTCAAATCTGTCCCTGTAATTAAGACAATACTGGCTTCTCTGTTTTAATCAGGTTTGCTTAGGCAAATTCAGTATGGCCATTCATTTGTACAAGTACTCAAACATATGATCCTCAAGAACATTAGACAAACCGAGTTATTTAACATGAAATGACTTTGTAGAACTCCTGATAGGAATAAACTGCATGAATGTGGTTTGATTGAAACAGATACACAAATTTCCAAAGAACATAGATACCTGATAAATGCTGTCTCAAGTTTCCTTTGACCATATATTCATATATTAGCGCCTTGTTTGCTTCATCATCACAGTAACCGGTGAGAGAAACCAAATTCTTATGATAAACAAACATTGAAAGTTCCGCCTGCACACATTCAAATTAATACTGTTACAACTAGATGAAACTTGCATTACAATCTGTCTGTCTCACATAACAGTATAGTTCAAAGATCAATGAAAATTTCTAACCTCTGCGCGAAATTCCTTATAGCCTTGTCTTGATGATGGAGAGAGCACCTTAACAGCAACTTCAGTTTTATCTTTCAGAGTGCCATAGTAAACTTTTCCAAATCCTCCTTCTCCAATAACAGTTTTAAAGTTATCAGTAATGCTAACAATCTCAGAGTAAGTATATGGTTGATTCTTTGATTTCAGTGACCTCTCCTTCTTAGATCCAGTAGCCATCTCTACATCAACGGATAAAATTTTTTAACCGCAACATGCAAAACATCTATCAAGGAAATTTTAAATAGATCCATGATATTCATCATGTGTTATGTAAATATCAGTATTTGTTGTCTCGTAAATTCTCCGACAGCTATTGTTCTCTTCCACATTTCAAGTATGGTTTGGTTTCTTTCAGAAATTCATGAAACTAGGTAGGATTGAGGTATGAGCTTGTAAGAGAAGAACGAAGGGTGAAAGATATTACCTCTCTTCCTTTTCCTTATGTAAAGAGACAGAACAATGAAGGCGAATAGAATGAGCAGGACCCCTATAGTGGATGCAAGTATTGGAATTATGAACTTCTTTTGTTCATGGCATGAGACTGACAGGCAAAGACCTGGGTTTTCCTCCATTCTTGGATAGATAGCGACATGGTAAATTGCCATGTTACGCACAGGAAAAGAAAAACAAGTCAAATACAATGGGTTGAAGAAAGATAAACTAGATGTTCAAGTCAATTATATACTGAATCATGGGGATTTTTAAGATTAGATACCTCAACAGCAATGTCCCATCATTGGATTTCTGTATAAGAGCATCAGGAACTGAACCGGTGAGTTTGTTCCCAGTTAAGTTACTGCAATTCAATATATATATATATATAACATTCAGTTCTTACTCAAATATTATAATTGCAATATCAAACTCAAAAAACAACTACTTACAGGGTTTTCAAATTTGGCAGTTGCGCTAAAAATTGTGGTATTGGGCCTTTCAAGCTATTATATGATAAATCCCTGCAATGATAGAAGGTAAGTTATTATAGGACTTACAAATCTGGCCTAGCATAACTATTAACAAGTATAATGTGATAAGGTCAAATACTAAAAACGCTATCTGGTGACAAAAATACTTTTGGTAATTGAATGATCTATCTGCCAATCTGCAATCTGTAGGACTCAGGGGGCAGTAGGTATTTTTGAGCCCTGTGAAAAGGTAGCTGAATCCTAAGAGTCATCGACAACGTAACTTATACTTACAACAGCGTTATTGCTTGGAGATTTGAGAGTGAAGTTTCTATCTCTCCTGTCAGTTTGCTTGAGCTCAAATTCCTGCTCAAAATTTATCAAAGAAGAGAATGCAATCACCTTGATTGGCAAAAAAGGCCAAAAGAAGTGAAAATTAAACCAAAATTTTGTCAGTTAGTCATGTTTACTTGGCCAAAATTCACAAGACATTTAAAATGTGATTAATATCAAGTGTAAAATTCCTCCATGCTGTAGGGATTGCCTTTCCAAATGGCACTCGAATACAAGTTTTCATGAAAAAATCTTAAGATGTTTTGGAAGGGCACTCACAATGAGGTGATCCTTGGAATAGTGTCGTTGCTGCATTGCAGACCATCCCATGATAATCTACTTGGAAGACATGGATCACCTTGCCAGTTTCTAGTAACTTTGTACCTTCTCTTGATGTCCTTGATAGCATTAACTGTTGTTTCCAGTGATAAATAAGAATTTACATGATCAAATAAAATCAATTGAGAGAAAGCAGTAGCTGGAGAAGTCTAGGGTCTACAAAATATCATATATAAGTACGAAAAGCAACATTTTTATGTTAACAAAATTTCAAAAATCAGCAGAACTGATGCTATTCAAAGTGGACTACTAACTTTCTCTATGGTGGCTCTTTATAAAGATCATTCTGTCTTTCATTCCATCTTGGCCTTTTTATTGGTAAATGTTTGTGAAACTAATGTCTAGAAATGTAAAGACTTTTTATTATGTTATCTTTAAAATAAAAAACGAAGAGAGACAGGAAATACCATCATCAAGGTTTGTTGGTGAAAACGGGAGCTCTAGAAGCACATAAACTTCGACAGCATTAAGAATTGGCGGAATGTCATTCACCGAATAAATAGAAAAGTGAAGTCGGTTGCCATGGATTGGAGGATCAGTTTGAGCTCTGACCGTTGCCGTTAGGTAGTCAAGCTTCACAGATTCTGTGAGATAGCGTTCACCATTGAGATCAATACGCAGCTCCCTCTGCTTCCCATCTTCAAGCTTCTCAATCTTTGCAAAGTAAAAGTAAACATAACATCGAGAAGCAGGATTCGGGGGGGTAAAGTACAAACTCAAGGGAATGCTCGCATTCTCTGCTACGACAGCTGTCTGCAGCACTTCTGCTGGTACTTTATACTCTTCATCAATACGTGGGGTGTATATGGTTGACTCCGTGGATCTTACTTTCCAATCATTGAAATTGGGAGTATACCAGAGGCGATCATAGGAATCAATTGGATACCTAATAGAAAGAACTTTATGAAATACGATATGATATGATTCCATTTTGGTGAACTTGTACAAAATTATTTTCATATGAAATAAAAATGTGACTATCATAGTGACCCTTTTTCGGATAGCCAGAATATATCGATATTACCTGATATGATCTTTTTTGCCGCCAACATCATATCTCCTAATGGCTAAGAGAGCTCCATTGTCATTTCGATATATGGAGTTGTCTAGAGGCCGTAATTCCAACGCTGAAATGAAAGGTACTCCTTGTTTGGTGTTTACAAGACAGACATCCAAGTATTCCACAGAAAGAACATGAATAATCTCAAAAACTGCTACCGTGTTATTTATAGTCGACCATCTATTAGCACCGATATATAGATCAAATACTGGGATCTGGTTTTTGCTGTCATAATTCCCATACTCAAATATTGCTCTGATCAGATATTTATTGTTTCCACCCTGTTTCAGTTTCAGTGTGTAACAGTTCCTTGTTCCTTGAGGAAAGCTCCTCAAATTCTTTCTCTGTTGTTCATAAGGATTCATCGAAGTGATATCAGGGGATATCTCATGAATTTCTCCAGTATCCATACATATGTCCGAGACAAAAAGTAGAGAAGTTTCAATGTCACTGTAATCCACACTCGCCCCACAGTCTATGCTTATGAAACCTGCAAATTGCAGTTGGCAGGAAAGGATATCAAGCTAAACATACTAACCAGGAAACAATGTTTATAGTAGACAAGATTAAGCAACTATTTCATGACAGGAAATTTTAAATTGCTAAATGAATAATATTGAGAAGTAACTATGACCTTGTTACCTTACATATAGCAGAGAGGTTGGACAAAATTTTACATCTTATTATAAGTTTCCTGACAAAGCAAACATGTATAACGGGTTTTCATTTTCAGTCTTGCATAGTGGAGCCGCAAACAACTGCACCCACTTGTTCGAACACCTTGGAAACTATTATCTAGAAAAACATTCCTACAAATATTTTTTGAGCAGGACTTATATCTTAACATATATTGCATCTTTGAGGTCTGATTAATGACTAAGATCTGTAAAGGTATTAGTAACCAACAGAATTAAAAGCTTAAGTCGATAGAAAAAGGTCCAAAAATACGCCGTGGGTTTGCCACGTGGCTCGATCCCAAACACAAACACACAACAAATACAAATATAATCATGTGGGGAAGTTGAACCTAGGACCTCCATGGTATAACAAGGCTCCGATACTAGAGTGGATTTTGATACCATGTTCAGACCCGAAAGCTTAAACTAATAAAAAAGGGTCCAACAACTGTATTTAAGCAATCGAACAAAAGGGCCTTGAGAAACTAAAACAGGTAACCAGAAAAATGCAGAACAACACAGCAAATCTCTTTTTAGCACTTGGGAAATTACAAAAATTTATTTTCTAGGCTATCACAACACTTTTTGCTTATGCTCTACTTGTTTTAACAGAAAATTTTTCCTAAGAACATAACAGGATCAAAACTTCACTGGGATGAAAATTCAAACAGCTAATATGTATGAGGAATAATCAACTTGCTACCAAATTCTACAAGGTAAAATGTGTACTCACCTAAAGCGTCGGCTTCAAACACTTCATCACATGCAGCAACTAGCTTTGAGTTGCTAATAACAGTAATGATTACTGGAACTAAGACCAGCCATAGCTTTACAGCCAAAAACGATCTCTCCCCATCATCCATGTGGATCGTTTTAAAATGAATTCACTTCTCTTTTGAATCCAATCCTTACAAGACAATAATTATCAAACTCAAGAACTTGTTTGTAATGTCAAATTAAGCTATAGCATACTTGGTTGCTGACAGCAGTATTTAAACCAGCCGGTGCTTCAACTAACATCACATCTTTTCAATTGTAAAAAAAGACTTTTAACACTTTTATGACCAAGTCTTCTCGAGTGCATGCATCCAATGTAAAATACATTTTCCATTCATGATGTGTCATGTAGAGAGGGCATCAGGCCGGATCGGCATGCTCCAAACCCGAAATCCAATTTTAGCAAGTTGCCCTAAACCCAACTTGGCCATGACTTGAACGGATTTTGGATTTCCAGTTTTCCACTCCGAACCCGACCCGAATGAAGCGGGTTCCTCAAACCCAACCCAACTTGACCCGTTTCATTTAACAAAAAAAAAATTGTTCAAACAATTAAATATACAAATTTTATCATACGTTTGAATTTTAGGATAGGAATTTAAATTTTAATATTCAATTAAATTTAAAAATATATTTAAATTTAACATACATATGCGACAAATAAATATAAAAAATTAAAGTTTAGCGTACACTTAAAATTCATATATAAACTTAAATTTAATAGAATATAACATCTAAATTATATAAATAAAATATTCAAACATAAAATATAGTAGGACAAAGAGATAAAAAAAAATAGAGTTTTGTTTTTCCATTTATGTTTTTAATATCTTAAAAATTATATAAATACCGGATCAACCAGGACGGGTTGAGTTATAGTGGGTTGACCCATACCCGACCCGGTTACACACCGGGTCGATAATGATTGACACATATCTGATCCGAGCTCCGTTTTAACTACTCCAAACCAGACCCAAACGGATCGGATCCCCTCCGATTTGGAGCGGGTCAGGGATTTTTGTCATCCCTAGTGTCATGTTTATTATGGGAACTAATCATATTTGTTCTTATGGACAGAATGAGAAGTTTAGATTTCGAGGCCAAATCATAAAAACTTAAATTTAATAGGTTTACCCTTTTACACACAGAAACAACTTCATTGGAAAATTGACACTCACCTCCCTTGCTGTTAGTTAACGGCCATTATAAGTAACCGTTGACCTTGTCACACTGTCAAAAAGACAAAACTACCCTTGAACCCCTAAATTAAATTTAAAGAACAAAAAACAAAAAAAAAATTGTTTTATTTGTAATGGATATGGAGTGGATTGCTTTCCCAATGGAGGAGTGATTTCCTCCTTCACGAGAAGATCTACTCCTCCATGAACAAATCTGCTCATGGAGGAGCAGTCGCTCCTCTATTATAGGTGGTCCACTCTAGTATAGCAGACCTCCATTGATCAGAAGGGCCCCATTTGATCAATGGTTAAGAGATTTCCACCAATGATTGATGGTGTAGATTTCCTACACCATTTGTTTTTAATTTATTTTTAAATAAACCTTTAAGGTAATTAGATTAAAAGTAATAAAACATTAGTTAAACTAAATAACTAAGGGCAATTTAGATATTTTTTTTCTGAAAAAAGCTACTCAACTGTTAGTTTAGATACAAGTAAAATAATGGTAGAGGACGTTTCTATAAGTTTTGGAAACATATCAAAATGTTTGAAAATAGACCTAAAATTGGGGGTGTTTATACAATATTTAACCCATTACTTTTTTACTTTTTTTTTTTCTTCTCTTTTTGCTCCAAAAATTAGCTGAGGACAGTTGACTTGAGTTGAGTCATTGACCCAGGTCGGTCAAGCCGTGTCTTCGACTCCACCCGAGCCCCCACTACACGTTATTAGAAAAATTGATTCAAGCTTCATTCATGCATTTGCCAGCTGGCGACAATGATAATTCTTAATTGCGACCCAGAGTCCAGACGTTAGGCTAAATTTTTCCAACTTCGTACGAACCAGCTTGAATAGAAGCAGTCAACAGATTGACTAACTTTTGGTTCTACGTCACTGGCCGGTGAGATTCAAAGATCTGTATAAATTTTGATCTCCCTAGACTAGGCAGACATGCTTTAAGGCTTGGGTGAAGGACGTGGGACGAACAATTAACCGTGTTGAAGTGAAGCAGACAACGTCTACTTAACGGCGAGTAAAAATGACTTAGACCGGCTCAATATGGCTCAAGTCAACTAAAGTCATTGCTATGAATTATCGCATACTTGTAGGGCAGTAATTTCATTTTCATGGGGTTTATATACTTGTTAATTAGCAGAGTTTTAAGTAGTATCTACTGCTAGATAATCTACCATGCATCATTGCGATCATATGTTATGCGGCTCAATTGTAATGGGGGATACATGGTGTATCTCGCTGCACCCGAGATGTTTCTCTATTGCTATCCACCATACAACCAGATTAATTTCCAGGGAATACATATTTCAGAATTTTCCATCTACAATATTGCTAATTAATAACATGGAGAGGCTATAATTTTATGTACCATTTCTTGGAAGATCCACAGGACTCATATCGATTGAATTTATCGACATTAAGCTCTTTGTCCTCTAAGTTTGTTGATCACCAGTGATTCCATCTCCAAACACTCTTTCAATTTTGTCACCACATGACTCAAGTTGTGTTATACCCCAATCCCACAAAATTGATCCAAGCCCAACCAAGCCAATAATCCATTTGCATTTATCAAGACCAACCAAGCTCAATTTCAATTCAATTCCAAGCAAGCCCAAGCCCCACATAAAATCCAAGTATCCAAAGATTTGGTACCTGGTATCTGGTAAGTTTGAGATGATATTTTTGTTAAAAAATAAATAAATAATAAAGGAGGTAAGTTGGGACAAGTGGCGAGGCATGAAGAATGGAAGTGGAAAGTGGTGTGATTGGTGGCAGCAAGAGGTGGGTTGATAAGAAGAAGAATAGAAAAAAAGAAATAGAAATGAGGAGAGAAGGGAATTCGTGAACACACCAAAAATAGAAACCAGAGAATGAAAGAAGAAGAAGAAAAAGAAAGTGAAGACAGGCGGTGGAGAAGAATAAGAGAAATAAAGAGATACTCGGTCAAGACCCAAAAACAGAAAAGAGATATATGGTTGCAGCCGAGAGATCAGGGAGAAAAGTATAGAAGAAGAAGAAATAAATATAAAAGAAAGATGAGATATAAAAGGTGGAGAAACACGGTTCTGTATACTTGGTGGGATGAGATATTCAGATAAGTGATTATTTTAGTAGCTAGTGCCTTCTCCCATATACCCATGCCTTATGTGTTTGTTGGGTTTAGTTTAGTTTTATATAAGTTACAACTTCGCATTTAAAATTGAGTAGAGGCTAGTAGAGTTTAAATCTCTATTAGGTAAAAGTTCATGGGAATGTGCTTTTCTAAATAGACTTTTTTTTTTTTTTTAAAGTCTACCAACCAAACAATTTTTTTTTTTTTTCTTTCTAAAAACTCTATTTCTAATAGATCTACTAAAAATACAAATAGATCTTTTACCAATAGAGCTTTTTCGAAAGCCCAACCAAACAAGATCTAAATCATTTTCAAAGAATCTAACTGTTTTCCAAAACCAAGCATTATGCAATTTAATTTTTACGCACTTAGAGTAGATTTTTCCGAGACTAAGTAATATTCAACTGATAGAATCATCGATCCTAGCGAACGAACTTTCATTTTAAATTGAACGGAAAATTATTGCATCAAAAATATCCACAACACTCGAGTAAAAGAGAAATTAGAATCAACCAGGAAAATATAATGCTCAACAAACTCATAGTACAGGTTGACATTTATTATACTAAAATTTCCAATTTGAAACCAAAGAAAACAAGGAGTTCAAAAGATCATAGCTTAGCATACTCTAACAGTACAAATTTTTCAAAAGATGATATAACACAAGTTAACTATAGTCACAAAATATTGTACAGTAGTTACCTAGTACTACGAGCCATTTCTATACCAGGTTCCAGGACAAGGCTTTTCGAGTAAAATTGGCATGGAAAACATAAATGATTAATTTTTGGACATTCACCAAAAGAATTACTCATTAAACAATATTTGCAGAGAACTCCTAATTCTTGAATTAATGTTTGAATTAAAATCATCTTCACAAGAAGACTCCATAATCCTATTCTTGTAACATTTCATTATTTTTGTAACATTCAATTACAAATAAGATCTCATTTATTTCTATTTTTTCCATTTGGGACTACTTGGAAACTTTATCTGAGTTTCATTCTTAATAGTCAATCAAAAGTATAATTTCTACTGAACTATAGAGTGTTTGAATAACAGAGAAAAAACTCTGTTTCAGATTTCTTATCAAACATGTTCCCCTAGTTTTATTAGATTCAAAAATAAACCAGAATTCCATTGTTAAGAACAGGCATAGTATCAGACAAATGATCATATATACCAGGAAACAAACTCTGAATTCAAACTAATCATTGTCATCATAACAATTGAATGTACCAAGAAACATTAGAAATACATTATACTAAACTTGCATAATTGATCACTCACACACAAATAAGGATTTTTGAAGTTCATAGCTTACATATATAATCGATGCTATGTCCAGCAACGAAATTCTGTTCACTTGTTACCTTGAGCGGGGAACCATTTCTATACTACCATTCAGAAAAGTCTGTTCAAGTAAATAGCTTGTTGTTGTGTTGCTGCTTTCTGTCTTCGAATTTCTTCTGGAAGCCACCTCTACAGCCAAACATTCCTTTAGTTCTATCAGTACATTATTGATGTCTGGTCTATCAACTGCAGTTGGACAAACACATGACATGGCCGTGTCCACGATTTTCCAGGCAGCATTGGTGTTAAATTTACCTTGTAACCGTGGATCAACAACGTTTTGGATATCCCCTCGTTCAATTTCAGGAGTAACCCATTGAAGTATGTGTATGTAGGAGCTTCCCGAGCCTCTTTTTATGGCAGGCTGACCAGTAATAAGCTCAAACAGAATAATCCCGAAGCTGTAAATATCACTTTTCTTGTTTGAGACTACACCTAAATTAAATCTGTAGGAGGAAACATAAATGATTAAATCGTCAAAAAGATTAAGTTAACAGAATATCAAGGGTTTACAAAGCAGTCTCATTATTTCAGTCATTTAAATTTAATTAATTTTCACATTGAGAAATCAATACGGAAGTACCGAAGCAAGATGCCTTTCGGATTTTTACTTTGATGGAGGCTACGCCATGACTGAGAGCTTTTTTCCTAAACATTTAAGCTAATTTTGGATTTGGCAGTTCCCTAACATGGTATTAGAGCAGATTTTATTAGAAGTGAATATTCGTGTCCCATGTAATTATATTTGAATTTTTTATCTACTATCTAAATTTGTTATGTATTTATGTTTGGGACTAGCAGAGCGGTTCCCTAACAACACTCGGTACGAATAAGATCTTATGTTGTAAACTTATTTCTCATTTGCCTTTTTGCTGAAGATATTTGAGTTGTTAATGAAGCGTAGATCTCATACATCTTTTAGAACATTTTCTCAATAACATATCTAAGTATAATTTTCATGAAGTTTCGATACTTACTCAGGACCTACATATCCAGGTGTGCCAGCTGGGCAAGTTGTGGATTGAGAATGAATTTCTTCACTGACGACTCTAGACAACCCGAAATCAGCAATTTTCGCTTGCATATTTTCCGTTAGTAAGATGTTGGAAGGCTTCAAATCTCTGTGTATGATAGGTGGCTTGCAGCCATTATGTAGATAATCCAATCCTGCAACTCCAATTTGCCACCAGTAAACATAATGTAACAAAATAAGAACAACCAAACAATTAAGAAAAAAAATCGGCTTCAAACCATGGGCTGCATCTACGGCAATTTGAAGTCTGTTGATCCAACTCAGCATATTCACATCTGTCCCTACAATTAAGACAATACCGGCTTCTCTGTTTTAATCAGGTTTGCTTAGGCAAATTCAGTAAGGCCATTCATTTGTACAAGTACTCAAACATATGATCCTCAAGAACATTAGACAAACCGAGTTATTTAACATGAAATGACTTTGTAGAACTCCTGATAGGAATAAACTGCATGAATTTGGTTTGATTGAAACAGATACACAAATTTCCAAAGAACATAGATACCTGATAAATGCTGTCTCAAGTTTCCTTTGACCATATATTCGTATATTAGTGCCTTGTTTGCTTCGTCATCACAGTAACCGGTGAGAGAAACCAAATTCTTATGATAAACAAACATTAAAAGTTCCGCCTGCACGCATTCAAATTAATACTGTTACAACTAGATGAAACTTGTATTACAATCTGTCTGTCTCACATAACACTATAGTTCAAAGATCAATGAAAATTTCTAACCTCTGCTCGAAATTCCTTATAGCCTTGTCTTGACGATGGAGAGAGCACCTTAACAGCAACTTCAGTATTATCTTTCAGAGTGCCATAGTAAACTTTTCCAAATCCTCCTTCTCCAATAACAGTTTTAAAGTTATCAGTAATGCTAAAAATCTCAGAGTAAGTATATGGTTGATTCTTTGATTTCAGTGACCTCTCCTTCTTAGATCCAGTAGCCATCCCTACATCAACGGATAAAAATTTTAACCGCAACATGCAAAACATCTATCAAGGAAATATTAAATAGATCCATGATATTCATTATGTGATATGTAAATAGAAGTATTTGTTGTCTCGTAAATTCTCCGACAGCTATTGTTCTCTTCCGCATTTCAAGTATGGTTTGGTTTCTTGCAGAAATTCATGAAACTAGGTAGGATCGAGGTATGAGTTTGTAAGAGAAGAACGAAGGGTGAAAGATATTACCTCTCTTCCTTTTCCTAATGTAAAGAGCCAGAACAATGAAGGTGAATAGAATGAGCAGGACCCCTATAGTGGATGCAAGTATTGGAATTATGAACTTCTTTTGTTCATGGCATGAGACTGACAGGCAAAGACCTGGGTTTTCCTCCATTCTTGGATAGATAGCGACATAGTAAATTGCCATGTTATGCACAGGAAAAAAAAAACAAGTCAAATACACTGAATTATATACTGAATCATGGGGATTTTTAAGATTAGATACCTCAACAGCAATGTCCCATCATTGGATTTCTGTATAAGAGCATCAGGAACTGAACCGGTGAGTTTGTTCCCAGTTAAGTTACTGCAATTCAATATATATATAACATTCAGTTCTTACTCAGATATTATAATTACAATATCAAACTCAAAAGACAACTACTTACAGGGTTTTCAAATTTGACAGTTGCGCTAAAAATTGTGGTATTGGGCCTTTCAAGCTATTATATGATAAATCCCTGTAACGATAGAAGGTAAGTCATTACAGGACCTGCAAATCTGGCCTAGCATAACTATTAACAAGTATAATGTGATAAGGTCAAATACTAAAAACGCTATCCGGTGACAAAAATACTTTTGGTAATTGAATGGTCTATCTGCCAATCTGCAATCTTTAGGACTCAGGAGGCAGTAGGTATTTCTGAGCCCTGTGAAAAAGTAGCTGATCATCCTAAGAGTCATCGACAACGTAACCTTATACTTACAACAACGTTATTGCTTGGAGATTCGAGAGTGAAGTTGCTATCTCTCCTGTCAGTTTGCTTGAGCTCAAATTCCTGTTCAAAATTCATCAAAGAAGAGAATGCAATCACCATGATTGACAACGAAGGTAAAAAAAGGAAGTGAAATTTAAACCAAAACTTTGTCCGTTAGTAATGTTTATTTTTGACCATTTCATCAAGCTGAAATTAATTAGGCCAAAATTCACAAGACATTTAAAATGCGATTAATATCAAGTGTAAAATTCCTCCATGTTGTAGGGATTGCCTTTCCAAATGGCACTCGAATACAAGTTTTCATGAAAAAATCTTAAGATGTTTTGGAAGGGCACTCACAATGAGGTGATCCTTGGAATAGTGTCGTTGCTGCATTGCAGACCATCCCATGATAAACTACTTGGAACACATGGATCACCTTGCCAGTTTCTAGTAACTTTGTACCTTCTCTTGATGTCCTTGATAGCATTAACTGTTGTTTCCAGTGATATATAAGAATTTACATAATCAAATAAGTACGAAAAGCAACATTTTTATGTCAACTAAAAATCAAACATCAGCAGAACTTGTGATTTATCAATATGCAGCAGTGATGCTATTCAAAGTGGACTACTAACTTTATAAAGATCATTCTGTCTTTCTATCCATCTTGGCCTTTTTATTGGTAAATGTTTGTGAAACTAATGTCTAGAAATGTAAAGACTTTTTATTATGTTATCTTTAAAATAAAAAATGAAGAGAGACAGGAAATACCATCATCAAGGTTTGTTGGTGAAAATGGGAGCTCTAGAAGCACATAAACTTCGACAGCATTAAGAATTGACGGAATGTCATTCACCGAATAAATAGAAAAGTGAAGTCGGTTGCCATGGATTGGAGGATCATTTTGAGCTATGACCGTTGCCTTTAGGTAGTCAAGCTTCACAGATTCTGTGAGATAGCGTTCACCATTGAGATCAATACGCAGCTCCCTCTGCTTCCCATCTTCAAGCTTCTCAATCTCTGCAAAGTAAAAGTAAACATAACATCGAGAAGTAGGATCTGGGGGGGAAAAGTATAAACTCAAGGGTTTGCTCGCATTCTCTGATATGGCAGCTGTCTGCAGCACTTCTTCTGGTATTTTATACCCTTCATCAATACTTTGGGTGTATATGGTTAATTTCGTGGATGTTACATTCCAATCGAAATTGAGAGGATCCCAGAGGCGATCATAGGAATCAGTTGGATACCTAATGGAAAGAAATTGGTAAAATAGTGGGTCAAAGAATTTGTTTTAATAATGAAACTACTTGACTACAATTATACTAATGGCTAATACACGAATGACTAAATTGTCACCAAAAACTTGTACAAAATTATTTTCATATGAAATCGAAATGTGACTATCTTAGAGACCCTTTTTTGGATAGACAGAATTGATATTACCTGATACGATCGTTGTTGCCGCCAACATCATATCTCCTGATGTCTAAGAGTGCTCCCTTCTCATTTCGATATATGGAGTTGTCTAGAGGCCGTAATTCCAATGCTGAAATGAAAGGTACTCCTTGTTTGGTGTTTACAAGACAGACATCCAAGTATTCCACCGAGGGAACATGAATAATCTCATAAATTGTGTCTATCGTTTCATTTATAGTCACCCATCTATTAACACCGATGTATAGGTCAAATACTGGGATCTGGTTTTTGCTGTTATAATTCCCATACTCAAATATTGCTCTGATCAGATATTTATTGTTTCCACCCTGTTTCAGTTTCAGTGTGTAACAGTTCCTTGTTCCTTGAGGAAAGCTCCTCAAATTCTTTCTCTGTTGTTGATAAGGATTCATAGAAGTGATATCAGGGGATATCTCATGAATTTCTCCAGTATCGATACATGTGTCCGAGACATAAAGTAGAGAAGTTTCAGTGTCATTGTAATCCACACTCGCCCCACAGTCTATGCTTATGAAACCTGCAAATTGCAGTTGGCAGGAAAGGATATCAAGCTAAACATACTAACCAGGAAACAATGTTTATAGTAGACAAGATTAAGCAACTATTTCATGACAGGAAATTTTAAATGAATAATATTGAGAAGTAACTATGACCTTGTTACCTCACATATAGCAGAGAGGTTGGACAAAATTTTACATCTTATTATAAGTTTCCTGACAAAGCAAACATGTATAACTGGTTTTCATTTTCACAGTCTTGCATAGTGGAGCCGCAAACAACTGCACCCACTTGTTCGAACACCTTGGAAACTATTATCTAGAAAAACATTCCCACAAATATTTTTTGAGCAGAACTTATATCTTAACATATATTGCATATTTGAGGTCTGATTAATGACTAAGATCTGTAAAGGTATTAGTAACCAATAGAATTAAAAGCTTAAGTCGATAGTAAAAGGTCCAAAAATACCCTGTGCAAGACCAACCGGCTTGTCACGTGGCTCGATCCCAAACACAAACACACAACAAATACAAATATAATCATGTGGGGAAGTTGAACCTAAGACCTCCATGGTATAACAAGGCTCCAATACTAGAGTGGATTTTGATACCATGTTCAGACCCAAAAACTTGAACTAATATAAAAGGGTCCAACAACCGTATTTAAGCACCCGAACAAAAGGGCCTTGAGAAACTAAAACAGGTAACAAGAAAAATGCAGAACAACACAACAAATCTCTTTTTAGCACTTGGGAAATTTCAAAAATTTACTTTCTAGGCTATCACAACACTTTTTGCTTATGCTCTACTTGTTTTAACAGAATTTTTTTCCTAAGAACATAACAGGATCAAAACTTCACTGGGATGAAAATTCAAACAGGTAATATGTATGAGGAATAATCAACTTGCTTCCAAATTCTACAAGGTAAAATGTGTACTCACCTAAAGCGTCGGCTTCAAACACTTCATCACATGCTGCAACTAGCTTTGAGTTGCTAATAACAGTAATGAGTACTGGAACTAAGACCAGCCATTGCTTTACAGCCAAAAACGATCTCTCCCCATCATCCATGTGGATCTTTTTTAAATGAATTCACTTCTCTTTTGAATCCAATCCTTACAAGACAATAATTATCAAACTCAAGAACTTGTTTGTAATGTCATACTTGGTTGCTGACAGCAGTATTTAAACCAGCCGGTGCTTCAACCAGCTCTTATGCGGTAACATCACTTGACTAACTAGTGAAAATGTACTATTACTTCTTTTCAATTGTAAAAAAGACTTTTAATACTTTTATGAGCAAGTCTTCTCGAGTGCATGCATCCAGCGTAAAATACATTTTCCATTCACGACGTGTCATGTAGAGATGGCATCAAGCCGGATCTGCATGCTCCAAATCCGAAATCCAATTTTAGCAAGTTGCCTTAAACCCAACTTGGCCATGACTCGAAAGGAATTTTGATTTCCATTCCGAACCCGACCCGAATGAAGCAGGTTCCTCAAACCTGACCCAAACTGACCCGTTTCATTTAACAAAAAAAAAAAAAATGTTCAAACAATTAAATAAACAAATTTTATCATACATTTGAATTTTAGGATAGGAATTTAAATTTTAATATTCCATTAAATTGAAAAATATATTTAAATTTAAACATACATAAGCGACAAATAAATATAAAAAATTAAAGTTTAGCGTACACTTAAAATTCATATATAAACTTAAATTTAATAGAATATAACATCTAAATTATATAAATCATAAATTCAAACATAAAATATAGTTGGACAAGGAGATAAAAAAAAAATAGAGTTTTGTTTTTCCATTTATATTTTTAATATCTTAAAAATTATATAAATTCCGGATCAACCGGGACGGGATGAGTTATAGTGGGTTGACCCATACCCCGACCCGGTAACAAACCGTGTTGACAATGATTGACACATCCGACCTGAGCCATGTTTTAAGTGCTCCAAACCCGACCCAAACGGATCGGATCCCCTCCAATTTGGAGTGGGTCAGGGATTTTTGTCATCCCTAGTGTCATGTTTATTATGGGTACTAATCATATTTGTTCTTATGGGGACAGAATGAGAAGTTTAGATTTCGGGGACCAAATCATAAAAACTTAAATTTGATAGGTTAGCCCTTTTACACACAAAAACAACTTCATTGGAAAATTGACACCCACCTCTTTTGATGTTAGTCAACGGCAGTCATAAGTAATCGTCACACCGTTAAAAAGACAAAACTACCCCTGAACCCTAAATTAAATTTAAAAGAACAAAAAACAAAAAAATTATTTTATTTGTAATTGATATGTAGCGGATCGCTTTCTCAATGGAGGAGCGATTTCCTCCTTCACGAGAAGATCTACTCCTCCATAAACAAATCTGCTCATGGAGGAGCAATCGCTCCTCTATGGTAGGTGGTCTACTCTAGTATAGCAAACCTCCATTGATCGGAAGGGCCCCATCTAATCAAATGGTTAAGAGATTTCCACCGATGATTGATGGTGTAGATTTCCTACTCCATTTGTTTTTAATTTATTTTTAAATAAACCTTTAAGGTAATTAGATTAAAAGTAATAAAATATTAGTTAAACTGAGTAACTAAGGGTAATTTAGATATTTTTTCTGAAAAAAGCTAGCTAACTGTTAGTTTGGATACAAGAAAACTAATGGTAGAGGACGTTTGTATACGTTTTGGAAAAATATCAATGTTAGAAAATAGACCTAATATTGGGGGTGTTTATACAATTAACCCATTACTTTTTCTTTTCTTTTCTTTTTGCTCCAAAAATTAGCAATTGACTTGAGTTGAGTCATTGACCCAGGTCGGTCCAGACGTGTCTTCTACTCCACCCGAGTCCCCACTACACGTTATAGAAAAATTGATTCAAGCTTCATTCATGCACTTGCCAGCTGGCGACAATGATAATTCTTAATTGCGACCCAGAGTCCAGACATTAGGCTAAATTTTTCCAACTTCGTACGAACCAGCTTGAGTATGTAGAAGCAGTCAGAAGATTGACTAACTTTTGGTTCTACGTCACTGGCCGATGAGATTCAAAGATTTGTATAAATTTTAGTCTCCCTAGACTAGGAAGACATGCTTTAGGGTGCGTTTGGCATGGACATGGGATATGAGACAAGATGGGACGGGACATGACAGGTTGTTCTGTATTGTGTTTGGAAGGCCTGGGACAGAACTGTGGACTGTACTATAATACGTTTGGTATGGCTGGGACAGGACAAGACAGGACAAGAGGTTCAAATGACCAGAGTACCCATCTTGCTCTTATATATATAACAACATATATTATAATATTATAATATTATGTATTAATATATAATAATATCAAATAAATAAATATATATATATAATAATATTAAATAATAGAATATATTATTATTATTTGATATTATTATATATTAATATAGAATTTTACATGTATTATATATATAATAATATGATATATTATATTATTATATATAATAATATATATAAGATATATATAATATTAAATGTACAATAATAATAATAATATATATATATATATATATATATTATTGTATGGGTAATAATATTAATATATACGTAATAATATTTAATATATTATATATTATTATATATAATAATAAAATATAATATATATATTATATATTTATATTATATATATATATTATAATATATATATATATATATATTATGTGTTAATATATATATATATATATATATATATATATATATATATATATATTATAATAATATGTTTATATAATAATAATAAGAGATGATTCCATAGAATAGCCACTTAAACATTATTATTATATATATATCTTATAATGTTTAAGTGGTTATTCTATCTAATAATATTAAATATATATATATATATATTTAATATATTAGATATTATTAAATATAATAATCTATATATAATATCTAATATATTAAAGATTATTGAATATTATTATATATAGGATATATATATATATATAAATATTATTATATATATAATAATATATTTTTTATATTATATTATATTATATTATATATTCTATTAATATATATATATATATAATATAATATATTAGACATGATTGTAATTGTTTGAAAATTTAAAGGGTAAATTGGTCTTTTTGACACTTATCCCATGTCATGGGACAAGTTGTCCTAGGGTCTTGGGTGGGACAATTTTTTGTGATTTTTATCCCACATTGTCCCGTCCTGTCCCATGTTAAGGACGCGCTAAACATGGGACAAAAACAAATTATCCCACGTTGTCCTGTCCCGTCCCGCGTACCAAACGCACCCTTAAGGCTTGGGTGAAGGACGTGGGACGAACAATTAACCATGTTGAAGTGAAGCGGACAATGTCTACTTATCCGCGAGTAAAAATGACTTGGACCGGCTCAATATGGCTCAAGTCAACTAAAGTCATTGCTATGAATTATTGCATACTTGTAGGGCAGTCATTTCATTTTCATGGGGTTTATATACTTGTCATTTCATTTTCATGGGGTTCATTTTCATGCTAGATAATCTACCATGCATCATTGCGATCATGTGTTATGTGGCTCCATCATAATGGGGGATACATGGTGTATCTCGCTGTTCCCGTGATGTTTCCCTACTGCTATCCACCATACAACCACCTTAATATCTAGGGAATACATATTTCAGAATTTTCCATCTACAATATTACTAATTAACAACATGGAGAGGTTATAATTTTATGTACCATTTCTTGGAAAACATATACAATCAAATTTTTACAAACCAGACAGAAGATTCAAGTGCCTAACATATAGTCGGTATTGATAATTTGATATGACCTAATATGCTTCTAAATAGTAATAGTTGCATATACATATGATGAGAGATTTAACTATGATCTGATCTTTCTATTCGATCAATCTAGGTTGAGGACCTTTTTCGGTTTCAAGATCCACAAGACTCATATCGATTGAATTTATAAACTTTGACATTAAGCTCTCCGTCCTCCAAGTTTGTTGATCACGAACGATTTCACTCTACAAAAACTCTTTCAATTCTGTCACCACATGACTCATAATTGGCCTCTTGATGGAAATTTTAGGAACACATACCTTTGCAGTCTCCACAGCTTTCTGGATATATAGAATTAGTCTCTTAATTACTTAATTCTCTAGTAATTAAGAGAAGTCTTAATTTGTGTTTGGAGTGCATCTAGACAAGTTTTCTTTCCTGGGATTCTCATTAGTAAAGGCGCCCTTATAGCATAATTATAAATGAATCCAGATTATTTCAAATTTCTTTCATTAAAAAATAAAAACCTTCCCTAATATTCCAAAAAATAGTATTCATAAAGACCATCTTGAAACCTTTTTAGAAAAACCTCCCTCCAAAAAATTAAACATTTAAAACAAGCTATAAGTTGGTTTAATGGTAATTAGCCCCTAACACCTACGTCCGAAGGATCGTAGATGTTTTACTTTTCTCTTCTTCTCTTTTTATCTTGTCTTTTTGCTCCAAAAATTAGCAAAGGACAATTGACCCAGGTCGGTCAATTCTAAGTCGATCTTCGACTCCACCCAAGTCCCCACTAGGCCACTAGTCACTATACGCTATAGAAAAATTGATTCAAGTTTCAATCATGCATGCATTTCCCAGCTGACCGCCCTGGCATTAGGCTAAAATTTTCCAACTTCGTAGCAACTAGTTGGAGAACAGACAATATATATGCTAAATTTTTCCAACTTCGAAGCAACTAGTTGGAGTACAGACAATATATATGCTAAATTTTTCCAACTCCGTATGGACCAACTGAAGTAGAAGCAGTCAGCAGATTGGCGCGGCTAACTTATGGTCCACGTCACAAGCCAACCAGAGCAAAAATATCTGAGCGTGAAGGACATGGGATGAAAGCGGGCAATATCTACTTTAACAATGAGTAAATTAATGACTTAGACCTGCTGATCAATATGGCTCAAGTCAACTAAAGTCATATGCTATGAATTATTCCAAACTTGTCGGGCAGTCATTTCATTTTGAGCAAATTATAATAGCCGACCAACATCCTTGAGTTCTGTTTTTATTATTGATAATTAGAAACAACTTTATCTTAATTGACAATGACATTTCAAACTTAATTGTCGATCAAGTTTAACTCCGGTTAAAAAAATTAAAATATCCCTATAATTATGAATTAATTTTTTAAAAAAAATTATATGTATATATATGGAAAAAATAGATGGATCTACGCCGTTCAACTCTGAGATAGATGTTGAAGATAAATTTTTAAATTAAAAAATAAATAAATAACTGAAAAAAAAATTAAATGGATACTCACAATGATGGATGGTGGAGATCCAGTTAAATAAAAAAGTAAGTTAAAAAATGAAGAAAAAAATTAAATGCAATAGTTTCCATCCATCAATCGATGGAGACAATCTCGGTCAATGGAGATTCGGAGGTGCCCTATTGGCCGGACCTTCACCCCTTTTTTTCTTTATTCTTTTTTTTGGTTTCCTTTTTTTTAACAGATCTCCACTATTCATGCAGATCCTTTTTTTACTTTTTTTTATTGAATTTTTTAATAAAATATTTTTTAAATGTTAAGAAGATGAAGATACCCCTCTAGGCCTCTACCCGTTAAGTTTGACTAACGGTAGTTGTTAATTAATGAAAAGCTTTTTTCTGGTTGTTAAAGAGCAGATCAAATCTCAATGAGGTTGGCAGTAATTTGCTCTTTCATTTTCATGTCATCATGTGGCCCGACTTGTTGGGCCCGGGCCCGTTAGGCCCGTTTTGTAAAACGAGACAGGCCAGGCTCGGCCCGGGAGGGAAACAGGCCGGTCCGAGCCCTGATGTTGGTGGCAAGGAGAGGCCTGGCCCAGGCCCAGGCCTGTGTAAAGTCAGGCCGGGCCTTGGCGGGCCGGCCCGTTACGGGGCGTGAATGGGCCGAGCCCAACGGGCTTCCATTTATTTAATTTTTATTTTTTTTATACAATATTATTTTTTATACATTGTAAAAACTAATAATTTTGTGCAATTATTAATGTAATAATTATAATATGAAATATAACATTTTTCATACAACACTTAATTAATTTTCGATGAATAATATTTTTTTAATTTCGTATTAAATTTGTGGTGAAAAGTGTAAATTACAAATCATGATTGCCTCATTAAAAACCTTACCAAGAAAAACCCAATGGGATAAAAACTTGGTAAGGGAAAAAGAGTGCAATCGGAAAAAAAAAATTTAAGTATTTACAATTACATCAGCTCGTCGCCTAGTTGCTACTGGAACTCTCGTCGATGGTCATGGTGGAGAAGTCATCCATGAGTTCTTTGTTTTCCAATTGATGTTGTTGTTTGAATCTTGCATTTTCCCAATCCTTAAGGCATGTCAAAGCTTCCACCGCATCAGGGGCTAATGAACATCTTGTTTGTTCTAGTATTCGTCCGGTTGTGCTGAACACCTGCTCCGATGATACTGTTGAAACCGGGATAGCAAGGACGTCACATGCTAATATCGATAGAATGGGGAAGTTGTTTCTCTTGCCGCGCCACCATTTCAGAAGATCGTTGGTTGTGAAGTCATCGTTCTCCATAGTCAAATATCTGTTCAGCTCCGCGTATTGTCGTTGACCTTGACTTTGACTCGAACTTCCTGAAGCGAGAGAAGTTGTGGCCTTGTTAAAAAAAATTCTCATGAGCTTCGATTGTTGTTGGGATTGTTGCTGAGGAGGCGCCGGTTCCGCTGTTCCGTCGGTGTACCTGTTCTCATAAATAGAAAAAACCTCGAACATTTGGGATTTCAGTGTACTAAGATGTTCAGCAATATCCTTTTCACTTAATCCCAAAGCCTTACCCAATTCTTTGGAAAATACTTCTAAACCATTAAATTTGAACCTAGGATCTACAACAATACCAAAGGCATACAAAAGAGGAATTCCCCCCCAATATTTTACAAATTTTTTTTGCATATTAGCAACAACGGAATCCATAATAGCATGTTCACTATATTGTCTAAGTAAATCAGCCATGTCATAAAGTTTATGAAGTGCAAGAGGAGATGTGGGGTAATAAACCCCGGAAAGTTCTGCAGTAGCATCATAAAAAACTTTTAAAAATTCAACAAAAACAGAGGCCACATACCAATCACCATCCGTGAGTTTTTCACGTCCGGGGTCGTTGGCAGTGTTCAGGTTATAAAAAATAGTAATTTCCTTAGCATATGGTAAAGCAGATATCAACATTGTATATGTTGAGTTCCACCTTATCGGCATATCTGTTTGGAACTTATGGGGTATTAGGTCCTTTGAAGCACAAAATCTAGCAAACTCAGCAATTCTTTGGTTAGATGCCATAATCCAACCCAAAGCCCCCCTAATATTGTCGATATGACTTTCTAGTTGCTTTAAACCTAATTTTACAATCAAGTTTATAATGTGACATGCACAATGGGCGTGGAAAAAATTTCCTGCAATATTTGGGATGTTAGAATTAATGAAATAATCTATAGCTTTGGAGTCAGCAGATGCATTATCCAAAGTAATTGACATGATGCAGTTATGAATGCCATAATCTTGTATAACGGACATAATAACTTGAAAAATATTTTGTGCAGTGTGTGAATAATCCATGACACGAAAACCAAGGAGCTTTTTTTGTAAAATCCATTTGGTGTCTACATAGTGTCCAGTGACACATAAATAATCTTGTTTTGAACGTCCGCTCCATATGTCGGACGTTAATGCAATTGAAAAAGAAATGTTTTGCAATTCAGAAATAAATTTAGTTCTACGTTTTTGAAAAGTTCGAATCAAATCGCTCCTAACTGTGTTTCTAGAAACAGGGACATAATTGGGGTTAAAAGCAGTATTAATAAAAAATTTAAAATGGGGGTTATCTTGAAAACCTATGGGTTGGTCAGTTGCAACGCAGTACAACACCGCCTGCTCTTTGACCCGGTCAGGGTCATACTGCCATGTAGTCACAGAACCATCTGGGTTCTTTTGCAGTTGGGTTTGTTGAGTTGTATCGACTTGCCCATGGGAATCCATGCATTTGATTTGATGTCTCCTGAGATGACTAGTTCCCTTAGTTGAACTACTGAGTAAAGATTGACAATACTTACATTGGGCCTTGTCAATTTCAGTACCATATGCCAGCTTTACCGTTATAGGTTAAAGCAATCCTACACGTTCGATTTCTTCTGCTTCCTCTTCTTACTCGTATTCAGTGTCGAGGAAGAAGGTCCCGCACCCATAGTACTAGAGGGATTGAGGTTGGTATGGAAGTCACCGAATAATCGCTCGATCTCGTCGTCCAGCAAATAGTCTCTGGGGTTCAGGTTCAAGTCTTCAGGATTCATTTTCCTAAGATTATAATTAAATAAATGATTAATGTCACATATACAATTATACATTTATACAAATAACAAATTAAACATACAAAATTACAAATATACAACTATACATTTACACAATTAAACATAGTAATTTTTTTTTAATTATTATTTTGTTGTTAAACTCTAAAAAAAAAAAAAAAAACATAATCATTCTAATTTAATAATAATTTTGAAAATTTTGAAAAAAAATTAGTAATTAATTTTTGTAATTATTATTTTGTTGTTAAACTCACAAAAAAAAAAAAAAAAAAAAAACATAATCTTTCTAATATAATAATAATTTCGAAAATTTTGAAAAAAAAATTAGGAATTAATTTTTTTGATTATTATTTTGTTGTTGAACTCACAAAAAAAAAAACATAATCTTTCTAGTTTCTATTTTAATAATAATTTCGAAAATTTTGAAAAAAAATTAGGAATTAATTTTTGTAATTATTATTTTGTTGTTAAACTCACAAAAAAAACAACATAATCTTTCTAATATAATAATAATTTCGAAAATTTTGAAAAATATTAGGAATTAATTTTTGTAATTATTATTTTGTTGTTAAACTCACAAAAAAAAACATAATCTTTCTAATATAATAATAATTTTGAAAATTTTGAAAAAAAAATTAGGAATTAATTTTTTTGATTATTATTTTGTTGTTAAACACTTAAACTCAAAAAAAAAAAAAAAAAACATAAAATTAACATATTACTAACAACAATATTAACTACACACATACGACATACTATTATACTAATCACTAAATCATAATAATTACTATATAAAAAGTTATTAATAACAATTAACAAAAGTAGAGAATTAGACATACTAACCTTAAATTGGAGGCTTGAGAGTTGAGACTTGAAAGTGTTGAATTAATTAATCAATTGGATACCTAACAACATAACAAAGAATAACATTAGTTATAAACATATTAATAATAGTTAATACTTGATAATTAAATAACAAATGAAAGTTAATAAAAAATAAAAATAAATAAATAAAAATAAATAAATAAAAGTCAATACCTTACCTTTGAATATGTAGAGAGTAGTAGAGACTAAAGAGTTGGAGGTATGTAAATATATAATATATAATATATAATGTATACTTGTATAGTGTATAGTATATTAGTATAATAGTATATAGTAATATAGTATAAACTATATAAATAATATATTAAATAAATTATAAAATAGTTGAAAGAGTGAGTGAGAGATTGTAGAGAATAGAGAGAAGAATAAGAGAGTAGGGATTAGGGAAGTAGAGAAAATGTAGAGAATGAGGTGAGGGTGATGGGGTATTTATAGGAAAATTTTAGGTAAGGGTATAATTGGAAAAAATTGTAAAAGATTTAAAAAAATGTAATTTTGAAAAGTTTTAGATATTTTTTTCCTCCCCTAACGGTCACCAACGGTCAGATGGTTAATTACAAAAGCCACCCCTCAATTCAAAATTTGAAAAAAAAAATTCAAATTTGAAATCTGGCGGGCCTACCAAGCCGCCAGTGGGTCGGGCCCATGGCCGGCCTGTTTAGGCCTGGCGGGCCAGGCCCGCGTTTTCGTCACATAGGCCCAGCCTGGGCCTGGCCTGTTATCCTTGCGGGCCGGGCCGGTCCGGGCCCTCCATCGAAACGGGCTTGGACGGGCGGCTCACCGAAGCCCAGCCCATTTTGCCAACACTAATTGTGATCACGATTGTGATGGAGGATACAAGGTGCATCTCGCTAGCAGCACCCAAGATGTTGTAATTAAGTCTGCAAAGTAAAATGAAATATGTTGTCTTTTTCTTTTCTTGTTAATGGGATTACTTCTTCACCTAGCGAGTCTAATTTGTAGATTGTGTTCATATATATATATATGATGGTGTTCACATGAGTGCACACTCATGTAAATACATAAGTGCATTGAATGTGAGTCGTTGGATTCAATTACTTTGACTTAGTCTAAGTTAAAGTAGTTGAATTTAACGACTCACATTCAATGCACTTCCAAGGTGGCTGTCTCTTGGGTGATGGATGGCGAGTTTGGCAACTTGGCTTTGGTTGATGTTGTTTATGATATTCGTTCGAAGCTGCGGTCCTTAGGCAATGCGTCGCTGATCTACGCTCCTAGAGAATCAAATTGCCTGGCAGACTGTTTGGCTAAAAAAGGCTCTGTTATGATTGGTGAAAATGTTGCCTGGAGTGTGTTTTAGTCCCGTGTTGCGTTTCTTTTCTTTGAGCTGTTCTTGGGCGTTTGTTGTTGTTTTTTGGTCTGTTTGGTGGTGCCCGCTTGTCTCTTCTTGTGTGTGGGCTGGTTTGTTTTTGTTTGTTTACCTTGTAAAGTTTGGTTTCACTCAATAAATATTGCCGTTTCCAAAAAAAAAAAAAAAAAAATGCACTTCTGGAGGATACATATTTCAGAATTTTCCATCTACATTGCTAATAACATGGAGAGGCTAGAATTTTAAGTACCATTATTAAATTTTTACAAACAAGACAGAAGATTCAAGTGCCTAAGATATTGTCAGCAGTATTGTTATGAACTAATATGCATCTAAAGAGTTCACTTATATATATGATGAGAGATTTAACAATGATCTGATCTTTCTATTCTATCTAGGTTGAGGACCCTTTTGATAAGCTTGTGTATTCTGGACACTCAGGTGGAAATCCAGCAAGCATGTTTAGCATGTTAAATCAGAATGCAAGTGCTAAGATGAATCTCTCAACTTCAGAACAGTCATCATCAGATGATCATACTATACCTGACCATAATAGATGGTTAGATTTCGGTTAGCATTTGGTTAGTTAATTACCAGACTTGGTTAGTTAACCATGTGTAGTTAAATAACAGAATGCTGAGATCAGCTGACGTAAGAATTAGTTACAATTTGTAAACACGTTTTGTGTGTGACAATCTCTGGTTTATAAATACCAGACTCTGTAATTGTTTTTATCAATCTCTTCAATAACAAAACTCTCTGAATTCTCTCCATTAATGGAGGTCAAGTAAACACAGCTTTGGTTATCTTTTTCTTTATAGACTTTAATCAAACACTTAGTCTTCACTATCAAATACTCTTTCATTCTTTTATGGTATCAGAGCCTCTGACTAACGTCATGGCAACTTCCGCTGAAAATCAATCGTCGATGGCGCCACAAACACCGATCCAAGATCGAAATCAAAGCAACGCAGCTGAAGCAGCAACAGTGAAGGAGTTCTCAACAATCTCGAAATGCATGAACTTCAATCTTCCGATAAAGCTTGGTAAGAACAATCACATTTATTGGAAAGCACAGATTTTAGCAGCTATACAAGCACTAGATTTAGAAGATTTTGTGTGTGGTCTAAATCAGCCTTCAAACAAATTTGTCTCTGTTCAAGTCATTAATGAATCTGGAGAAACAATTGCAGAACAGAGAATGAGTAAGGAATATAATAATTGGAAACGCATAGACAAGCTTCTTATTAGTTGGATTTATTCTACTATTAGTGAAGGCATAATAGGACAGGTTATTGGATGTCAAACATCTTTTGAAGTCTGGAGTAGACTTGAAAGACTATATTCTCAGCAATCCATAGCCAAGACTGCTCAACTTAGACAACAACTTCAAGGTATCAAAAAGGGATCAGATTCTGTAAATGATTTTGTGCTGAAAATAAAGAATATTGGTGATGCCTTGATGGCTGCTGGAGAAGAGATTAAAGAACGAGATTTAGTGACAAGTTTAGTGAATGGTGTCGGTCATGAATTCGATGCAATCGTAGCAGTTATCACTACTCAGAGATTTATTTCATTGGAAGATGCTCAGTTCATGTTGATGATGCATGAACAAAGGATAGAGCACTTGAACTCTTCTACTCAGATTGATGTTGGCCAAGTCAGTGCTAATTTTGCCTCTAATAATTTTCAAGACAAGAGAGGACAAAGAGATGGAGGCTATAACAACAATAGAGGAGGTTATAGAGGCAGAGGAAGAAACAATCGTGGATATGGTGGAAGATCGAATACGAATAACAGATTGCACTGTCAAGTGTGCAACAAACCAGGTCATGGTGCCTTGAAATGTTATCATCGTTTTGATCAAGCCTTTCATGGTCCTCCACCACAGCAACATCAACAACAACAACAACACCAAGCCTTCTACAACCAAAATCACCAAAACCAAACGTTTTACAATCAAAATCAAGCCAATTTTTCACCTCAAGGATTTAATGGACAGCTGCTGGCTGGATCATCTTCTCACAGCAACATGAATCAAGCTGTCTCAGAACATCAGGCCAACTATCATCAGAATTCAGCTTTCGTTGCAACACCAGAAACAGTCATTGATCCTGCGTGGTATGTGGATAGTGGGGCTACTAACCACATAACATCTGATTTGGGCAATCTTTCAATGATGAGCAGCTATAGAGGTAATGACAAGCTAATAGTAGGAAATGGTGAAAAGCTTTCAATTTCTCACATTGGTAACACTGCTGTCAAAACTCATACACCACCATATCAGGAATTACAGCTCAAAAACATATTACATGTGCCTAGAATTGCTAAGAACTTACTTAGTATTTCTAAACTCACATATGATAATCATGCGGTTGCTGAATTCTATGCTAATGAATGTGTTGTTAAGGACATCAAAACGAAGAAGGTCTTGCTTCGAGGAGCTCTTAAGGATGGCCTTTACTGTCTGAAGCTTGATGGCGTGCCTCAAGCATACTGCACAAGTCCAACAACAGATTTTACCACATCTACCTCAAATTGTACCAGCTTTAATTCTGCAAATAAGAAAGGTCTAGGAAACATGTACAGTTCCAGACCTGAGAAAGCCTTCTCTGCTTCCTATGCTGCTGTAAACTCTTCAATTTGGCATGCAAAACTGGGGCATCCTGCTCCATTAATATTGCAAAAAATGTTACAACATGTACATTTTAATAAAAAGTTTGAAGTTCCTCATTTTTGTGATTCATGCAAGCTTGGCAAGCTTCATAGACTTCCTTATTCACCTGTACAAATCAGTGCAAAGGGTCCTCTAGACCTTATCTATTCAGACGTTTGGGGACCAGCTCCCATCTTATCAACTGAAGGGCATCGCTACTACATTACATTCATAGATGCTTGTATGAGGTTTACTTGGTTTTTCCCTTTGAAGCTAAAGTCTGATGCTCTTGCAACTTTTATCAGATTTCAGAAACATGTAGAGTTGCAGTTTGACAGGAAAATCAAGGCACTACATACTGATATGGGTGGTGAATTTATTGCTTTCACTACTCATCTTGTTCAAAATGGAATACAGATCAGGTATTCTTGCCCACATACGCCTCAACAAAACGGAGTGGCCGAGAGAAAGTATAGGCATCTAGTTGAAACTGGATTAACTCTCCTTGCTCATGCAAAGCTTCCACTCACATTCTGGTATGAAGCTTTTGCAACTTCTGTGTTCTTAATCAACAATATGCCGATTGCTTCGTTTAAGTTTCTATCACCTTTTGAAAGACTTTTTGACAAAAAACCGAATTACAACTTCTTTAAAACTTTTGGGTGTAGTTGCTTCCCTTATCTTAGAGACTACAACAAACACAAATTCAATTTCCATACATCAAAGTGTCTCTTTATTGGATATAGTCCTTTGCACAAAGGATACAAGTGTTTACATCCTTCTGGGAAGATTTATGTTTCACGAAATGTAGAGTTCAATGAACTAGAGTTTCCCTTTTCATGTTTATTTCAAAACAACACAGTCTCTCCTACTAGCTCACAGCCCTCTAGTATACCTTTTTCGGCTGTTCAAAAAGTTCTATCTACTGTGCCATTAAATGCAGCCTCTAAGCATGTTCCTCCTACATCACCTCATCATATCAATTTTCCCTCTCCTATACGATCTGTTCCATCACCCTTATCTCAGGTGTCATTGTCATCCAACTCCAACCTTAATGAGACAACACCTCTGTCAGCTCCTACTTCCACAGACACTCAACATACTGTGCTTTTACCTATTGCATCTCATCCGATGCAAACAAGATCCAAAAGTGGCATTTTTAAGCCTAGAGCACTTCAATCTATCACTAGCTGTTATCTTGTAGAAACTGAGCCTACCTCTGCAAAAATAGCTCTTCAAAATCCTGTATGGAAAAAGGCAATGCTTGAGGAGTTTAGTGCCTTACATGCCACCAATACCTGGTCCCTTGTTCCATTTCACTCATCAATGAATGTGATTGGGTGTAAATGGGTGTTTAGGATTAAATACAATTCGGATGGGAGTGTCTTGAAGTACAAAGCTCGTCTAGTGGCCAAAGGGTTTCACCAAACACCCGGCCTTGACTTTGGGGACACCTTCAGCCCTGTTGTGAAGGCCTCCACCATCAAAGTTATTCTTTCCATTGCAGTCTCTTATGGTTGGTCAATTGAACAAATTGATATAAACAATGCCTTTTTGAATGGGGATTTGGTTGAGGTTGTTTATATGACTCAACCTACTGGTTTTGTTGACAATGAGAGGCCTCAACATGTATGTAGATTACACAAGTCATTGTATGGACTGAAGCAGGCCCCTAGAAGTTGGTTCACTAAACTTCGGGCTGCTCTATTATCATGGGGGTTCAAGAACTCAACATCAGATTCATCTCTTTTTATTCGTTTCTCTGGCAAGGACTGCATCTTTTTGTTGGTTTATGTAGATGACATTTTGGTGACAGGGAACAATCAGTTTTTGATTACAGAAGTTATAAACACTCTTCATAAAGCCTTTGCTTTGAAGACATTGGGTCCTGTGAACTATTTCCTTGGCTTTGAGGCATTTCGTGATTCTACTGGTTTGTATCTTACTCAAACTAAATACATTTTGGATTTGCTCAAAAAGACTAACATGGTTGATGCAAAGACCTGTGACACTCCTGTTGCAGCTGGGACCAAATTGTCTCTCACAAATGGTACTGCCTTTGCTGATCCAACTCTCTATCGTAGTACCATTGGAGCTCTTCAATACTTGACGAATACGAGGCCTGACATTTCCTTTATTATTAACAAGTTAAGTCAGTTCTTGGTTGCGCCTACTTTGGTTCACTGGCAGGCCTGCAAACGTGTCCTTCGTTACTTGAAAGGTACTCCTCATCTTGGTATCCATTTTGCACCTTCAACAACCTTGTCTCTTGAGGCATTTGCGGATGCTGATTGGGCCAGCTGCATTGATGATCTCCGTTCTACTAGTGGTAGCTGTGTTCTCTTGGGTGGCAATCTTGTTTCGTGGAGTTCTCGAAAGCAACGGGTTGTTGCTCGTTCGAGTACTGAAGCAGAGTATCGATCCTTAGCTCAAACGACAGCTGATCTTCTCTGGTTTCGTTCTCTTCTTGGTGAGCTGCACATTTCTGTTGATGGTGCTTCGGTTATTTGGGGTGACAATATTGGAGCCAACTCTTTGGCTCAGAATCCAGTATTTCATCACAGAACGAAGCACATTGACATAGACACGCATTTCATTCGCGAGAAAATCATGACTGGTGAGGTTGAAGTTAGGTATGTTCCAACTGAGTTTCAGCTTGCAGATATCTTTACTAAGGGCTTTACGCGTGATCGTTTCCGTTTTCTCTGTTCCAAACTTAAACTTGTGGCTTCTCCCCAGTTTAGTTTGAGGGGGAATGATAAGCTTGTGTATTCTGGACACTCAGGTGGAAATCCAGCAAGCATGTTTAGCATGTTAAATCAGAATGCAAGTGCTAAGATGAATCTCTCAACTTCAGAACAGTCATCATCAGATGATCATACTATACCTGACCATAATAGATGGTTAGATTTCGGTTAGCATTTGGTTAGTTAATTACCAGACTTGGTTAGTTAACCATGTGTAGTTAAATAACAGAATGCTGAGATCAGCTGACGTAAGAATTAGTTACAATTTGTAAACACGTTTTGTGTGTGACAATCTCTGGTTTATAAATACCAGACTCTGTAATTGTTTTTATCAATCTCTTCAATAACAAAACTCTCTGAATTCTCTCCATTAATGGAGGTCAAGTAAACACAGCTTTGGTTATCTTTTTCTTTATAGACTTTAATCAAACACTTAGTCTTCACTATCAAATACTCTTTCATTCTTTTACCTTTTTGGTTTCAAGATCCACAGGACTCATATCGATTGAATTTATAGCTAGGTAGGATTGAGGTATGAGTTTGTAAGAGAAGAACAAAGGGCGAAAGATATTACCTCTCTTCCTTTTCCTTATGTAAGGAGCCAGAACAATGAAGGCGAATAGAATCAGCAGGACCCCCATCCTGGAATTATGAACTTCGTTTGTTCATGGCATAGAACTGACAGGCAAAGACCTGGGTTTTCCCCCAGTCTTGGATAGAAAGTGACATGGTAAATTGCCATGGTATGCAAAGGAAAAGAAACATAAGTCAAATACAAAGGTTCAAGAACAGATAAACTAAATTTCCAAGTCAATTATATACCGATGCATGTGGGTTTTTAAGATTAGATACCTCAACAGCAATGTCCCATCTTTGGACTTCTGTGTTACTGAACCGGTGAGTTTGTCCCCAGTTAAGTTACTGCAATTCAATATATATTTAACATTCAATTCTTAGATATTATAATTGCAATATCAAACTCAAAAGACAACTACTTATAGGGTTTTCAAATTTGGCAGTTGCGCTAAAAATTGTGGTATTGGGCCTTTCAAGCTATTATATGATAAATCCCTGTAACGATAGAAGGTAAGTTATTACAGGATCTGCAAATCTGGCCTAGCATAACTATTAACAAGTATAATGTGATAAGGTCAAATACTAAAAACGCTATCCGGTGACAAAAATACTTTTGGTAATTGAATGATCTATCTGCCAATCTGCAATCTGTAGGACTCAGGGGGCAGTAGGTATTTCTGAGCCCTGTGAAAAAGTAGCTGAATCCTAAGAGTCATCGACAACGTAACTTATACTTACAACAGCGTTATTGCTTGGAGAGTCGAGAGTGAAGTTTCTGTCTCTCCTGTCAGTTTGCTTGAGCTCAAATTCCTGCTCAAAATTTATCAAAGAAGAGAATGCAATCACCGTGATTGGCAAAAAAGGCCAAAAGAAGTGAAAATTAAACCAAAATTTTGTCAAATAGTCATGTTTATTCGGCCAAAATTCACAAGACATTTAAAATGTGATTAATATCAAGTGTAAAATTCCTCCATGTTATAGGAATTGCCTTTCCAAATGGCACTCGAATACAAATTTTCATGAAAAAATCTTAAAATGTTTTGGAAGGGCACTCACAATGAGGTGATCCTTGGAATAGTGTCGTTGCTGCATTGCAGACCATCCCATGATAAACTATTTGGAACACATGGATCACCTTGCCAGTTTCTAGTAACTTTGTACCTTCTCTTGATGTCCTTGATAGCATTTACTGTTGTTTCCAGTGATAAATAAGAATTTACATAAATCAAATCAATTGAGAGAAAGCAGTAGCTGGAGGAGTATAGGTCTATAAAACACAGAATCATAGATAAGTACGAAAAGCAACATTTTTATGTTAACAAAATTTCAAACATCAGCAGAACTGATGCTATTCAAAGTGGACTACTAACTTTCTCTATAGTGGCTCTTTCATTCTGTCTTTCTATCCATCTTGGCCTTTTCATTGGTAAATGTTTGTGAAACTAATTTCTATAAATGTAAAGGCTTTTTATTATGTTTTCTTTAAAATAAAAAATGAAGAGAGACAGGAAATACCATCATCAAGGTTTGTTGGTGAAAATGGGAGGTCTAGAAGCACATAAACTTCGACAGCATTAAGAATTGGCGGAATGTCATTCACCGAATAAATAGAAAAGTGAAGTCGGTTGCCATGGATTGGAGGATCCTTTTGAGCTCTGACCGTTGCCGTTAGGTAGTCAAGCTTAACAGATTCTGTGAGACAGCGTTCACCATTGAGATCAATACGCAGCTCCCTCTGCTTCCCATCTTCAAGCTTCTCAGTCTCTGCAAAGTAGAAGTAAACATAACATCAAGAAGCAGGATTCGGGGGGGGGGGGGGGGGGGGGGGGGGGGGGGGGGGGTGTGGGTAAAGTACAAACTCAAGGGAATGCTCGCATTCTCTGCTACGACAGCTGTCTGCAGCACTTCTGCTGGTAGTTTATACCCTTCATCAATACTTTGGGTGTATATGGTTGACTTCGTGGATGTTACTTTCCAATCATTGAAATTGAGAGGATACCAGAGGCGATCATAGGAATCAATTGGATACCTAATAGAAAGAACTTTATGAAATACGATATGATATGATTCCATTTTGGTGAACTTGTACAAAATTACTTTCATATGAAATAAAAATGTGATTATCATAGTGACCCTTTTTTGGATAGCCAGAATATATCGATATTACCTGATATGATCTTTTTTGCCGCCAACATCATATCTCCTAATGGCTAAGAGTGCTCCATTGTCATTTCGATATATGGAATTGTCTAGAGGCTGTAATTCCAATGCTGAAATGAAAGGTACTCCTTGTTTGGTTTTTACAAGACAGACATCCAAGTATTCCACAGAAAGAACATGAATAATCTCAAAAACTGCTACCGTGTTATTTATAGTCGACTATCTATTCGCATCGATATATAGATCAGATACTGGGATCTGGTTTTTGCTGTCATAATTCCCATACTCAAATATTGCTCTGATCAGATATTTATTGTTTCCACCTTGTTTCAGTTTCAGTGTGTAACAGTTCCTTGTTCCTTGAGGAAAGCTCCTCAAATTCTTTCTTTGTTGTTGATAAGGATTCATCGAAGTGATATCAAGGGATATCTCATGAATTTCTCCAGTATCCATACATGTGTCCGAGACATAAAGTAGAGAAGTTTCAGTGTCATTGTAATCCACACTCGCCCCACAGTCTATGCTTATGAAACCTGCAAATTGCAGTTGGCAGGAAAGGATATCAAGCTAAACATACTAACCAGGAAACAATGTTTATACTAGACAAGATTAAGCAACTATTAAATTGCTAAATGAATAATATTGAGAAGTAACTATGACCTTGTTACCTTACATATAGCAGAAAGGTTGGACAAAATTTTACATCTTATTATAAGTTTCCTGACAAAGCAAATATGTATAACTGGTTTTCATTTTCACAGTCTTGCGTAGTGGAGCCGCAAACAACTGCACCCACTTGTTCGAACACCTTGGAAACTATTATCTAGAAAAACATTCCCACAAATATTTTTTGAACAGAACTTATATCTTAACATATATTGCATCTTTGAGGTCTGATTAATGACTAAGATCTGTAAAGCTATTAGTAACCAACAGAATTAAAAGATTAAGTCGATAGAAAAAGGTCCAAAAATACCCCGTGCAAGACCAATGGGTTTGCCACGTGGCTCAATCCCAAACACAAACACACAACAAATACAAATATAATCATGTGGGGAAGTTGAACCTAGGATCTCCATGGTATAACAAGGCTCCGATTCTAGAGTGGATTTTGATACCTTGTTCAGACCCAAAAGCTTGAACTAATATAAAAGGGTCCAACAACCGTATTTAAGCACCCGAACAAAAGGGCCTTGAGAAACTAAAACAGGTAACAAGAAAAATGCAGAACAACACAACAAATCTCTTTTTAGCACTTGGGAAATTTCAAAAATTTATTTTCTAGGCTATCACAACACTTTTTGCTTATGCTCTACTTGTTTTAACAGAAATTTTTTCCTAAGAACATAACAGGATCAAAACTTCACTGGGATGAAAATTCAAACAGGTAATATGTATGAGGAATAATCAACTTGCTTCCAAATTCTACAAGGTAAAATGTGTACTCACCTAAAGCGTCGGCTTCAAACACTTCATCACATGCTGCAACTAGCTTTGAGTTGCTAATAACAGTAATGAGTACTGGAACTAAGACCAGCCATTGCTTTACAGCCAAAAACGATCTCTCCCCATCATCCATGTGGATCGTTTTAGAATGAATTCACTTCACTTTTGAATCCTATCCTTACAAGACAATAATTATCAAACTCAAGAACTTGTTTGTAATGTCAAATTAAGCTATAGCATACTTGGTTGCTGACAGCAGTATTTAAACCAGCCGGTGCTTCAACTAGCTCTTATGCGGTAACTGTTCAAAATTAAACTTGATCTCCATTCAGCCAGCCAGCCAGCCACCTTTCCAGCAGCTTCCCACCGAATTCTAGAAGCCACCATTGTTGACTCCTCCCAACTGCCACCGTCCAAAATTCTTCAACCAGCCAACTCCCAACTCCCATCTCCCAACTGCGAGCTGATCAGTTTTATTGCTCTGCATTTATTTTGTTTGTTTTTAGCTCATCTCATTTCCCTATATAAAGGGATTCTGATTATGTTGTAAGCAAGTGGAGTGGTGTAAGAAATATAGAGTGAAATAAAGTGTTAGAGCTTCTCCTTTTATCTTTGAGTGTTCGAATTTCTTACAGAGGTGCACCACAAGTGACCTCAACAATTTCCATTCCACCAAAAGTGGTATCAGAGCCCAGGAGAGCCAGAAATTCGAAGAACAAAGGCAAAAACCAAATTTGCCCAGAATTCAAAATGCTCAAAATAGCATTTTGAGTACACCAGAGTGTTCTACTCGTCACAAGGAGTGCACCGGTGAAAATTTCACCCAAATCGGAGCTACTGAGAGGCTGCATGCGCCTTTTGAAGTTGGAGAGTGAAGTCACGCGCCGTCCATGCGCAGCCAGTCCACTAGCGCATCACCAACACGCGCCAGTCTCTTCCTCGCCCGAATTGAAGCGGTCCAACCCGAAGTCCGACCCGAAGATCCACCCCGTTACCAGGTCCAACCCGGAGCAGACCCGCCAACCCGGTCCGTCAGCCTGACGTCACTAACGCCGTTATAACGGCTGGAATATTCCGTCAGCTAAAAGAATATTCCGTTATCTTTGGTTGACTTTTGCCAAAAGTTTGACCGCCTGTTTCGGACGCTTCTGAACTCGGTTTTCGACAAAATCAGATTGGTTTCCAAGGTTTTGGACCATTCCGGACGCAACCGTTCACTCCGTTTTTGCAAATTCAGACTCCATATTAGTGTTCTAAGCACTTCAAGTCTCGATGGCCAACGGAAATGCGTAAGTTATCATCCCGAAGCTCACCAAAGACAACTACGACAATTGGTGCATACAAATGAGAGCTCTACTAGGCTCTCAAGATGTGATGGACATTGTGGAAGATGGATACACAAAACCCGCATCCAAAGAAGCTGAAGGAACCTTGACAGAATCTCAGACAACAACTCTCAAAGCAGATCGAAAGAGGGATTGTAAAGCAAAGTCCATAATCTATCAAGGACTAGACGAAGCAACGTTCGAGATCATAGCATCGTCTAAGTCATCAAAAGAAGTCTGGGACACCCTTCAGAAGACCTACAAAGGTGCTGACAAAGTAAAAAGAATCCGTCTTCAAACTCTACGAGGTGAGTTCGAATCTCTACAAATGAAATCTAATGAATCCATTGCTGAATTCTATACACGAGTTATGATTGTTGCGAATCAGCTAAGAAGAAATGGAGAAACTCTCGTAGACATGAGAATTTCAGAGAAAATTTTACGATCATTAGATCCAAAATTTGACTTTATAGTTGTGGCGCTGGAAGAAACAAAAGATCTGGAGACGATGTCTGTTGAAGAACTAGTGGGTTCATTGCAAGCCCATGAGCAGAAAGTCAGTAGAAGAAGTGATGACAGAGTATTGGAGCAAGCTCTTCAGTCAAAGCTCTCCCTCAATGAAAAAAGATACGAGCAATGGGGACTTCACAACAAGGAAGAAAATGAGGTAGAGGATCCCGTGGAAGAGGTTTTGGAAATGCAGAAACCAGAGGTAGAGGCAGAGGAGGAAGAGATGCAAATAGAGGAGGACGTGGACAACAGAACTATGTCTCATGAGGAAGAGGACAAGGAAGAAGAGGCGGGTACAACAACCGTCTGAATATTGACAAAAGAAATGTTCAATGCTATAACTGCCACAAATATGGCCACTATAGCAACGAGTGTAGAGGTAAGCCAAATAAAGTAAATGAAAGTTCTAACTTTGCAGAGAAAGAGCAGGTTGAAGGAGAATCGTTGATGTTGATGGCACACAACTCAACCTATCAAAATCAAGATGTTTGGTTTCTTGATTCTGGAGCCAGCAATCATATGACTGGCAGAAAAGACTTGTTCACTGAACTTGATGAGAAAGTTCAAGGAGAAATTTCATTTGGCGACCTCTCTAAAATCTCTGTCCAAGGAAGAGGAGATGTCATGATCAAGCAGAAGAATGGAGATCATGCTTTTATCTCCAATGTTTATTATGTTCCAGATATGAAGACAAACATCCTAAGTCTCGGGCAACTCCTGGAGAAAGGCTATCAAATTAGCCTTCAAAACATGCAACTGACCATTACAGATGCACGAGGAAAGCTGATTACTCGAGTCCAGATGACGAAGAACAGGATGTTTCCTCTCGCAATCCATCATGATACGCCAAGGTGTTTGACAGCCATCATCAATGACAAAGACTGGTTGTGGCATCTTAGGTATGGGCATCTCAATTTTGAAAGTTTAAAGCAACTGGGAAGTAAGAAGATGGTGAAAGGATTGCCAAACATCCATCACCCAAATGAGATGTGTGAAAGCTGTGTTCTCAGTAAACAACACAGAAATAGCTTCGGAAAGGAGGCAAATTGGAAAGCAACCATGCCGCTTGAGCTCGTTCACACAGATATGTGTGGTCCATTGACGCCGGTATCAAATGGACAGAATCAATACTTCCTCACTTTCATTGATGACTACAGCAGGATGACTTGGGTCTATTTCCTCAAAAGGAAGTCTGAAGTATTTGGTTACTTCAAAGAGTTCAAAACGCTTGTGGAGAAGCAAAGTGGCTACTACATCAAAACATTGAGATCAGATCAAGGTGGAGAATACACTGCAGGTGCTTTCCAGGAATTCCTTAATCAACAAGGAATCAGACATCAGTTTACACCAGCTTATACTCCTCAGTTAAACGGTGTAGCTGAAAGGAAGAATCGGACAATCCTTAACATGGTCAGAAGCATGTTAAAGGATAAAAACATGCCAAAAAGTTTTTGGGCTGAAGCAGTATTGTGTGCAGTATATCTACTAAACAGATGTCCTACGAAGAGTCTTGATACAAAGACACCGCAAGAAGCATGGAGCAGTAACAAACCAAGTGTGAGCCACCTTAGAGTTTTTGGCTCCATTGCCTACATCAAGGTCCTAGAAGCAAGAAGAACCAAGCTTGAAGATAAAGGAGAAAAGTGTATCCTGGTTGGATACGGTGACAGAACTATGGGTTACCGGCTATACAACCCCATCACCAAGAAAGTGATCTTCAGCAGAGATGTCATTTTTGAAGAAAATGAATCCCGGAATTGGGATCAGACCAAAGCTTCCAGAAGTGCCGAGTTGATATCTGAAGAAGAGACAAGAGAAGTGGCCACAGAGCCACAAATACCCAGAGATTAGCAGACTCCTCAACGTGGTTCCTCTTCACCACAAAGGTATGATGCTCCATTACCAATTGAACGTGATTTCTCAGATATGATGCCTAGAGGGACACGTAGCTTAGAAGATCTGTATGAAAATACAGAACAGGTGGAAGAAGATATTACTCTGTATTGTCTGTTGATGACAAGTGATCCGGTTAGCTTTGAAGAGGCTAACCAAGAAGAAAAATGGAGAAGTGCAATGGATGAAGAGATTCGATCCATTGAAAAGAACAAGACATGGGAGTTGACTAATCTCCCAAATGGCTGAAAAGCTATCGGAGTGAAATGGGTCTACAAGACCAAAAGAAATGCGAAAGGAAAAGTCCAGAGATACAAGGCAAGACTTGTAGCAAAAGGCTATAAACAGAAAGAAGGAGTTGATTATGGAGAAGTCTTTGCCCCAGTCTCCAGACTAGAGACCATCAGATTGCTAATATCATTGGCAGCCCAGAAAAGTTGGAAAATTTACCAACTTGATGTAAAGTCAGCATTCCTAAATGGCTTTCTTGAAGAAGAAATCTATGTGGAACAGCCACCTGGATATGTGAAGAAAGGCAAAGAAGATAAAGTATGCAGACTGAAGAAAGCCTTATATGGTTTGAAGCAAGCACCTCGTGCATGGAACATGAGGATTGATGATTACTTCCAAGAGAACGGATTTGAGAAATGTCCGTATGAGCATGCATTGTATATGAAGAAGGAGACTGATGGAAGCCTGTTATATGCATGCCTGTATGTTGATGACTTGATCTTCACCGGTAACAATCCAGCCATGTTTGAAGATTTCAAGAGGAGAATGGTGAAAGAATTTGAGATGACTGACATTGGTCTGATGGCTCATTTTCTCGGTATTGAAGTTATGCAAAGCGAAAAAGGTATCTTCATCTCTCAGAGTATCTATGCAAAAGAAATTCTGAAAAGATTTGGTATGGGAAAATGCAATTCTGTCACAACTCCAGTGGAAACAGGATTAGAGTTAAGAAAGAATGAAAGGGGAGATGTTGATCCAACCTATTTCAAGAGCTTGGTTGGAAGCCTGAGATACTTGACGTGTACCAGGCCAGATATACTCTACGGAGTTGGACTAGTCAGCAGATACATGGAGACTCCTGACCAATCTCATCTGAATGCAGCAAAGAGGATACTCTGTTACATAAAAGGTACTATTAATGATGGTATTTTATATACCAAATGTGAAGATTGCAGGTTGATTGGCTATTCAGATAGTGATTGGGGAAGAGATCTGGATGAACGTAAAAGCACGACAGGTTTTACGTTTTTTATGGGAGATACAGCGTTCACATGGTCATCCAAGAAGCAAGCCATTGTGACACTGTCATCATGTGAAGCTGAGTACGTTGCTGCCTGCTCAGCTGTTTGTCATGGTATCTGGATCAAGAATGTGTTGCAGTACTTGGGATTTCCACAAGTTAATCCCACGGAGATTTACATCGACAATCGATCAGCGATTGCACTAGCGAAGAATCCAGTATTCCATGAAAGAAGCAAACATATTGATACGCGGTATCATTTCATCAGAGAGCATGTGAAGAATAAAGAGGTGGAATTAGTCTCTTGCAGAACATATGATCAAGCTGCTGATATTTTCACCAAACCGCTCAAACATGACGTGTTTTCAAGATTAAAGACAATGCTTGGTATGACGAAATTCGGAGAGTCAAGTTTAAGGGGGGATGTTGAAAATTAAACTTGATCTCCATTCAGCCAGCCAGCCACCTTTCCAGCAGCTTCCCACCGAATTCTAGAAGCCACCATTGTTGACTCCTCCCAACTGCCACCGTCCAGAATTCTTCAACCAGCCAACTCCCAACTCCCATCTCCCAACTGCGAGCTGATCAGTTTTATTGCTCTGCATTTATTTTGTTTGTTTTTAGCTCATCTCATTTCCCTATATAAAGGGATTCTGATTATGTTGTAAGCAAGTGGAGTGGTGTAAGAAATATAGAGTGAAATAAAGTGTTAGAGCTTCTCCTTTTATCTTTGAGTGTTCGAATTTCTTACAGAGGTGCACCACAAGTGACCTCAACAATTTCCATTCCACCAAAAGTAACATCACTTCTTTTCAATTGTAAAAAAGACTTTTAACACTTTTATGAGCAAGTCTTCTCGAGTGCATGCATCCAATGTAAAATACATTTTCCATTCACGATGTGTCATGTAGAGATGGCATCAGGCTGGATCGGCATGCTCCAAACCAGAAATCTAATTTTAGCAAGTTGCCCTAAACCCAACTTGGCCATGACTTGAACAGATTTTTGATTTCGGGGTGGTTTGTTTTTTTCACTTAAAATTTAATGGGTTTGAATCATAATTATTAAGTTTTATTTTATTTTATTTTTTTAGTGGTCAAACAACTTAAAAATACCCAAAAACAACTTAAAATAAAAAGTAAAAAATCCTGATTTTTCCCTTAATTGCAAATCACTGAATTGCATTAAATACAATCCAAAATCTTTTCTTCTGATACTATCCTTCATATATAACATATTTTCAATTTCATCATAATTATATATGATATAGAAATCTTTTTAATATATACCTTATTTTAAATAACTTTAAAAATAAAAAAGAACACTAATCACTTCTCATATTAGTATTTAATATCAATACTTTATTATGATATTACAGTGATGTATTTATATATATATATATATATATATATATAGTGTTTTGTGTGAGTTTTCTTGCTGCTTCTTTTATTTTTTGAGAAAAAAAAAAACCATTTTCTTTTCTTAGTAAAAATGAAGTTTGTTTGTAATGGAAGAGGAAGATCATGATTATATGTGTTCATATATAATTATTATTTTTGGATTGTTTTTTATTCCACATTATATGTATAATTGTTTAACATGGGTATAAATATAAAATTATTTATTTTCAGACAATTTTACTTTTAAAAAACAAACGTGTTGACAATATATTCAGATGTGAAGAAAAAAAAAAACAAACATATCATTCAAGTTCAGATTTCAGTCCCTATTCAGTCTTCAGAAAAATTCAGGACTATTCAGCCTTCAGACAAAAAAATAAACGACCCCTTCCACTCCGAACCCGACCCGAATGAAGCGGGTTTCTTAAACCCGACCCAAACTGACCCATTTCATTTAACAAAAAGAAAAAATGTTCAAACAATTAAATATACGAATTTTATCATACGTTTGAATTTTAGGATAGGAATTTAAATTTTAATATTCAATTAAATTTAAAAATATAATTAAATTGAAAAATATATTTCAATTTAAACATACATAAGTGGCAAATAAATATAAAAAATTAAAGTTTAGCGTACAATTAAAATTCATATATAAACTTAAATTTAATAGATTATAACATCTAAATTATATAAATAAAAAATTCAAACATAAAATATAGTTGGACAAGGAGATAAAAAAAATAAATTAGAGTTTTGTTTTTCCATTTATGTTTTTAATATCTTAAAAATTATATAAATACCGGATCAACCGGGACAGGTTGAGTTATAGTGGGTTGACCCATACCCGACCCGGTTACATACCGGGTTGACAATGATTGACACATATCTGACCCAAGCTCCTATTTAACTGCTCCAAACCCGACCCAAACGGATTGGATCCCCTCTGATTTGGAGCGGGTCAGGGATTTTTGTCGTCCCTAGTGTCATGTTTATTATGGGAACTAATCATATTTGTTCTTATGGGGACAGAATGGGAAGTTAAGATTTCGGGACCAAATCATAAAAACTTAAATTTAATAGGTTTGTCCTTTTATACACAGAAACAATTTCATTGGAAAATTGACACCCACCTCCCTTGCTGTTAGTCAACGGCCATCATAAGTAACCGTTGACCATGTCACACCGTCAAAAAGACAAAACTACCCTTGAACCCCTAAATTAAATTTAAAAAACAAAAAACAAAAAACAAAAAAATTGTTTTATTTGTAATGGATATGGAGCGGATTGCTTTCCCAATGGAGGAGTGATTTCCTCCTTCATGAGAAGATCTACTCCTCCATGAACAAATCTACTCATGGAGGAGCAGTCGCTCTTCTATTGTAGGTGGTCCACTCTAGTATAGTAGACCTCCATTGATCGGAAGGGCCCCATATGATCAATGGTTAAGAGATTTCCACCAATGATTGATGGTGTAGATTTCCTACACCATTTGTTTTTAATTTATTTTTAAATAAACCTTTAAGGTAATTAGATTAAAAGTAATAAAATACCAGTTAAACAAAATAACTAAGGGCAATTAAGATATTTTTTCTGAAAAAAGCTACTCAACTGTTAGTTTGGATACAAGTAAACTAATGGTAGATGACATTTGTATAAGTTTTGGAACAATATCAAAATGTTTGAAAATAGACCTAAAATTGGGGGTGTTTATACAATATTTAACCCATTACTTTTTTCCTTTTTCTTTTTTTCTTCTCTTTTTGCTCCAAAAATTAGCTGAGGACAGTTGACTTGAGTTGAGTCATTGACCCAGGTCGGTCAAGCCGTGTCTTCGACTCCACCCGAGCCCCCACTACACGTTATAGAAAAATTGATTCAAGCTTCATTCATGCATTTGCCAGCTGGCGACAATGATAATTCTTAGTTGCGACCCAGAGTCCAGACATTAGGCTAAAATTTTCCAACTTCGTACTAACCAGCTTGAATAGAAGCAGTCAACAGATTGACCAACTTTTGGTTCTACGTCACTGGCCGGTGAGATTCAAAGATTTGTATAAATTTTGATCTCCCTAGACTAGGTAGACATGCTTTGAGGTTTGGTTGAAGTGAAGCAGACAACGTCTACTTAATGGAAATTAAAAATGACTTAGGCCGGCTCAATATGGCTCAAGTCAACTAAAGTCATTGCTATGAATTATTGCATACTTGTAGGGCAGTCATTTCATTTTCATGGGGTTTATATACTTGTCAATTAGCCGAGTTTTAAGTATCTACTGCTAGATAATCTACCATGCATCATTGCGATCATATGTTATGTGGCTCAATCGTAATGGGGGATACATGGTGTATCTCGCCGCACCCGAGATGTTTCCCTACTGCTATTCACCATACAACCAGATTAATATCCAGGGAATACATAGTTCAGAAAATTCCATCTACAATATTACTAATTAAAAACATGGAAAGGTTATTATTTTATGTACCATTTCTTGGAAAACATATGCTAAATTTTTCCAACTCCGTATGGACCAGCTGAAGTAGAAGCAGTCAGCAGATTGGCTAACTTATGGTCCACGTCACTAGTCAACCAGAGCAAAAATCTCTGAGCGTGAAGGACATGGGATTAAAGCGGGCAATATCTAGTTTAACAGTGAGTAAATTAATGACTTAGACCTGCTGATCAATATGACTCAAGTCAACTAAAGTCATATGCTATGAATTATTCCAAACTTGTCGGGCAAATGAATCATTTCATTTTGAGCAAATTATAATAGCCGACCAACATCCTTGAGTTCTTTTTTTGTTTTTGATAATTAGAAACAATTTTATCTTAATTGACAATGACATTTCAAACTTAACTGTCAGTTAACAAAAATAAAATATCCCTCTAATTATGAATTAATTTTTTTTAAAAAAATTATATGTATATATATGGAAAAAAAAATAGATGGATCTATGCCATTCAACTCTGAGATAGATGTTGGAGATAAATTTTTAAAATAAATAAATAACTGAAAAAAAAAATGGATACACAATGATGGATGGTGGAGATCCAATTAAATAAAAAAGTAAGTTAAAAAATGAAGAAAAAAAATTAAATGCAATAGTTTCCATCCATCAATTGATGGAGATGATCTCAGTCAATAGAGATCTGGCGGTGCACTGTTGGCCGGATCTTCACCCCTTTTTTTTTTTTTTTTTGGATTGCTTTTTTTAACAGATCTCCACTTTTCATGGAGATCCCTTTTTTTAATTGAATTTTTTAATAAAATATTTTGTAAATGTTAAGAAGACGAAAATACCCTTTCGTCCGTTAAGTTTGACTAATGGTAAGGGAAGTCGTTGTTAATTAATGAAAAACTTTTTTCATATGTTATGTGGCACAATCGTGATGGGGTAGATATATGATCGCGATTGTGATGGGATACAAGGTGCTTCTCGCTAGCAGCACCAAGATGTTCCCCTACTTCTATCGTAATTAAATCTGCAAAGTAAAATGTAATATGTTGTGCAGCAATCTATCTTGGAAACTTCTACTCATGTTCAGAAGTTTCTTTTTCTTTTCTTGTTAATGGGATTACTTCTTCACCTAGCGAGTCTAATTTGTAGATTGTGTCATATACATATACATATTGTTAGCGAACAAACCTTCACTATTACGCGCGGAAGCGTTGCCGTATAGAACACAAACAAACACAATGATAAAGAAATGATAAGATGAAGAGAAGTAATTTAAATCCAAATCACACAACACAAGAATTTACGTGGAAACCCAAATCAGAGAAAAAACCACGGCCGTTAGGACGACAAAAGAAAGTTCCAATATGTAATAAATTGTTACAACCACACACTCTCAGGATCTCTCTCTAAATAATACCCCAAACCCAATTACACCCAATGCTCACTTTGAGATCTCTCTAGTATTTGCTATTTTGCTCCACCACTCTCAGGTGTTTTTCACACACATAATAACCTAGTTATCATGGTCTATTTATAAGAATTACAGGGAGTTGAAACTAACAAGGAAATCCTACTCCTAGTCATACAAGAATACTTATTACATATAAATACTATTTCCTATTTAATATAAGTCTTCTTGTAAAGGAGAAATCTTTTTCCCATTAGAACTTCCAGAAGCAACATATTTCCTCTTCCATGAATATTTCCTGATTCAACGCATGCTTATGATTAACTACGATTCAAGTTGCAGTTGGCCACCCGCTTCCTAAACCGTGTTGAACTTGACCACTCAGAAAACCGTGATCCATACGCCATGTCACCAAGATCCATCACGACCGCTGCCGGTACCGTTGCCATGACCACAGCGGTCACCGCAGTGGTACAAACTGGAATGAGACCGCTGCCGTAGCGCTGCCGAACAATTGGCAGCGGTGTCCTACCGCTGCCATGACCGCTGCCAAAGCCACAGCGGCTTGGCAGCGGTTTCGGCTGTTCTCCGCTTTTTCAGTTTATTTCGCCTCCAAGCCTCCCTCAATCATAACCTCATACTTCCAAACGCTCTCACGTCTCCAGGAAGTTTCCACATTGCTAAATCGGGTTTAGTAACCATTGGAGAATTCAAGCCATATCCAACACACACACACACACACACACACACACATATATATATATATATATATATATATATATATATATATATATGTAAAACTTGGTTTTCTTTGTTATAGAGTATTCCTGATATTTGCATGATATGCTCCACCATACAACCTGATTTCCTGGTGATACATATTTCAGAATTTTCCATCTACATTGCTAATAACATGGAGAGGCAATAATTTTAAGTACCATTATTAAATCTTTACAAACAAGACAGAAGATTCAAGTGCCTAAGATATTGTCAGTATCGATATGAACTAATATGCTTCTAAAGAGTTTGCATATATATATGATGAGAGATTTAACTATGATATGATCTTTCTATTCTATCTAGATTAAAGACCCTTTTCGGTAGGAATGAGAATTTCCCCCACGGCCCCCCGCCCCCATTTGGGGGCAAAAGGTTTTGGGGTGGGAGTGGCGGCAAATTTTGCCCACAAAACCAAAATGGGGGTGGGGGTCCCCACCCCCACCCTCATTTCCTCATTTTCTAAATTTTTCATAAGATGATATAACACAAACTAACTATAGTCACAAAATATTGTACAGTAGTTACCTAGTACAGGTGCCATTTCTATACCAGGTTCCAGGACAAGGTTTTTCGAGTAACATAAATGGTTATTTCTTGGACATTCACCAAAAGAATTACTTATTAAACAATATCAAAGCTTTGCAGAGAACTCCTAATTCTTGAATTAATGTTTGAATTAAAATCATCTTCACAAGAAGACTCCATAATCCTATTCTTGACCCAAAAGGACCAAAAACATTTCATTATTTTTGTAGCATTCAATTACAAATAAGATCTCATCTATTTTTATTTTTTTCATTTGGGACTACTTGGAAACTTTATCTGAGTTTCATTCAATTCTTAATAGTCAATCAAAAGTATAATTTCTACTGAACTATAGAATGTTTGAATAACAGAGAAAAAACTCTGTTTCAGATTTCTTATCAACCATGTTTCCCTAGTTTTATTAGATTAAAAAATAAACCAGAATTCCATTGTTAAGAAGAGGCATAAGATCAGACAAATGATCATATATACCAGGAAACAAACTCTGAATTCAAACTAATCATTGTCATCATAACATTTGAATGTACCAAGAAACATTAGAAATACATATATAATCGATCACTCACACACAAATAAGGATTTTTGAAGTTCATAGCTTACATATATAATCGATGCTATGTCCAGCAACGCAATTCTGTTCACTTGTTACCTTGTGCGGGGAACCATTTCTATACTACCATTCAGAAAAGTCTCTTCAAGTAAATAGCTTGTTGTTGTGTTGCTGTTTTCTGTCTTCCTATTTCTTCTGGAAGCCACCTCTATAGCCAAACATTCCTTTAGTTCTATCAATACATTATCAACGTCTGGTCTTTCAACTGCAGTTGGACGAACACATGACAAGGCTGTGTCCACGATTTTCCAGGCAGCATTGGTGTTAAAATTACCTTGTAACCGTGGATCAACAACGTTTTGTAAATCCCCTCGTTCAATTTCAGGAGTAACCCATTGAAGTATGTGTATGTAGCTTCTTCCCGAGCCTCCTTTTATGGCAGGCTGGCCAGTAATAAGCTCAAACAGAATAATCCCGAAGCTGTAAATATCACTTTTCTTGTTTGAGACTACACCTGCATTAAATCTGTAGGAGGAAACATAAATGATTAAATCGTCAAAAAGATTAAGTTAACAGAATATCAAGGGTTTACAAAGCAGTCTCATTATTTCAGTCATTTAAATTTAATTAATTTTCACGTTGACAACTCAATATGTAAGTACCGAAGCAAGAGACCTTTCGGATTTTTACTTTGATGGAGGCTACGCCATGATTGAGAGCTTTTTTCCTAAATATTTAAGCTAATTTTGGATTTGGCAATTCCCTAACATGGTATCAGAGCAAATTTTATTAGAAGTGAATGTTCGTGTCCTATGTAATTATATTTGAGTTTGTTATCTACTATCTAAATTTGTTATGTATTTATGTTTGGGATTAGCAGAGTGGTTCCCTAACAACACTCAGTACGAATAAGATCTTATGTTGTAAACTTATTTCTCATTTGCCTTTTAGCTGGATATTTGAGTTGTTAAGGAAGCGTAGATCTCATACATCTTTTAGAACATTTTCTCAATAACATATCTAAGTATAATTTTCATGAAGTTTCGATACTTACTCAGGACCTACATATCCAGGTGTGCCAGCAGGGCGAGTTGTGGATTGAGAATGAATTCCTTCATTGACGACTCTAGACAACCCGAAATCAGCTATTTTCGCTTGCATATTTTCAGTTAGTAAGATGTTGGAAGGCTTCAAATCTCTATGTATGATAGGTGGCTTGCAGCCATTATGTAGATAATCCAATCCTGCAACTCCAATTTGCCACCAGTAAACATAATGTAACAAAATAAGAACAACCAAACAATTAAGAAAAAAAATCGGCTTCAAACCATGGGTTGCACTACGGCAATTTGAAGTCTGTTGATCCAGCTCAGCATATTCACATCTGTCCCTGCAATTAAGACAATACCGGTTCTCTGTTTTAATCAGGTTTGCTTAGGCAAATTCAGTATGGCCATTCATTTGTACAAGTACTCAAACATATGATCCTCAAGCACATTAGACGAACCGAGTTATTTAACATGAAATGACTTTGTAGAACTCCTGATGGGAATAAACTGCATGAATGTGGTTTGATTGAAACAGATACACAAATTTCCAAAGACCATAGATACCTGATAAATGCTGTCTCAAGTTTCCTTTGACCATATATTCGTATATTAGCGCCTTGTTTGCTTCGTCATCACAATAACTGGTGAGAGAAACCAGATTCTTATGATAAACAAACATTAAAAGTTCCGCCTGCATGCATTCAAATTATTACTGTTACAACTAGATGAACCTTGTATTACAATCTGTCTGTCTCACATAACACTATAGTTCAAAGATCAATGAAAATTTCTAACCTCTGCGCGAAATTCCTTATAGCCTTGTCTTGACGATGGAGAGAGCTGTTATAAGTATGGAACCCACATTCTCCACATTGGTGTGATATTGTCCGCTTTGGGCCTAAGCCCGCACGGATTTACTCTTGGGTCACTACCCAAAAGGCCTCACACTAATGGAGGTTGTTTCCATACTTATATACCTAAGATCATCCCCATGTCTAGCCAATGTGGGACTTTGGTTGCACACCCTACAATCCTCCCCTCGAACAAAGGACCATCATTATCTTCACGGTCCGGGCCTCCCCTCAAGCGATCATCCATCCATCAATGCTAGGAGAAGCACTCCATCGAGGTCACTCCTCTCCACCGCGCCGGAGCACACGCCTTACGTGAAGCATTGGAGCATTTCCTACCTCGAGAGCTAACATCACGGACCCATCGCGAGCTACTTGGGGCCCACCACCTCCTGGTTTGGTTCGGCTACGGTTGGCTAAGTTTGGGGGTCGGCTCTGATACCACTTGTTAGGGATGTATTGGCTTAGGGAATACACACAATCAATCACACAAGCAAAAGAAAAATAAGAGACACGAGATTTTACGTGGTTCAGCGTAAGCCTACATCCACGGAGCGCACCTGCACTCAACTTCCACTATGAAATCGGTGTTTACAATAGTGAAACACTATCTCTCTCCTTACGGCTCTCAATATTCTTTTCTCTCTTCTTTATGCAGCACACAGTTACACATAAGAATTACATGAGTATTTATAATAAGGTCTAGTCTAAGACTAGTAGGAATCCTTTCCTAAATAAAACAATAAAACACTCCTAAGTAAAATAGAGAACCAATCCTAAACATAATAGGATTCAGGCTTCACAACCCAACAAGAGCACCTTAACAGCAACTTCAGTTTTATCTTTCAGAGTGCGCATAGTAACCTTTTCCAAATCCTCCTTCTCCAATAACAGTTTTAAAGTTATCAGTAATGCTAACAATCTCAGAGTAAGTATACGGTTGATTCTTTGATTTCAGTGACCTCTCCTTAGATCCAGTAGCCATCCCTACATCAACGGATAAATTTTTTAACCGCAACATGCAAAACATCTATCAAGGAAATGTTAAATAGATCCATGATATTCATTATGTGGTATGTAAATAGAAGTATTTGTTGTCTCGTAAATTCTCCGACAGCTATTGTTCTCTTCCACATTTCAAGTATGGTTTGGTTTCTTGCAGAAATTCATGAAACTAGGTAGGATTGAGGTATGAGTTTGTAAGAGAAGAACAAAGGGCGAAAGATATTACCTCTCTTCCTTTTCCTTATGTAAAGAGCCAGAACAATGGAGGCGAATAGAATGAGCAGGACCCCTATAGTGGATGCAAGTATTGGAATTATGAACTTCTTTTGTTCATGGCATGAGACTGACAGGCAAGACCTGGGTTTTCTTCCATTCTTGGATAGATAGCGGCATGGTAAAGTGCCATGTTATGCACAGGAAAAGAAAAACAAGTCAAACACAATGGTTGAAGAACAGATAAGCTAGATTTTCAAGTCAATTATATACTGATGCATGTGGATTTTTAAGATTAGATACCTCAACAGCAATGTTCCATCTTTGGATTTCTGTATAAGAGCATCAGGAACTGAACCGGTGAGTTTGTTCCCAGTTAAGTTACTGCAATTCAATATATATATAACATTCAGTTCTTAATAAGATATTATAAGAGTGGTGCTATTGGCACCCCCACTACTAAACTATTTATACTCCACTTTTTAAAATTTTGATTTAATTATATAAAATTAAACGGTTTTATTAATTTTTTTTATTTATTCCCAGGATTACCCTTCTACTTATTTTTCAAACTTAATACACCCCATATCTTTTTCAAAAATATAAAAATAAAAATAATGTGACAAATATATATATATATATACAGTCTTTCTATTATCAGTTTGAACTGACAAAAGTTATATCAGTTCCATGTATGTGGGCCATTGGATTTAAATACTTTGACTGACAAGTGCATACAGCCAAGTCAAAGTATTTAAATCCAGTGACCCACATGCAAGGAACTGATATAACTTTTTTCAGTTCAGTTCGAACTGATAATAGAATTTCTGTATATATATATATATATATATCTACATATACATAAACACCTATCCTCACTTGTAGGGACATGAACCTTCGAAGAAATACCTAAAAAGCTTGCATTCTTTAAAATAAAAAATAAAAAATCGAGATGGTCTCTTGTATATAAGCATAAATTTATGTTGAGTTTTCTTATCGGTTGAAAACAAAATCTCAAATTTTTAAAGCTTTTCATGAAAAAGAAAAAAAAAGAAAAAAAAAGAAAAAAAAAAAGAAGAAGACCAATATTCGATAGTAGTTGAAAAAAAAATGAACAGAGAAGCAGACTCGAATTTGTTTGAGTCAATTAGCAGCCACCTTGTCAATGATTTTGATTTTTCAGTTGGTAATTCTGGAAACAATAATAATAATGAACCATTAACATATTGCAGTTCGAGCTTTAGGGGGTCTCTTTTTGACGGAAAACTGAGATGACCTACCGCTGAAAGTGGAGGATTCAAATGACATGGTGGTGTACGGTGCCTTACGTGACACCGTAAACAGTAGATGGAATCCTTCAAGTGAAGTTGTCCTCATATGTATTTAAGATTAGGGAAAAGTGGGGTTTTATTAGTTTTACTTTGTATAAGATTTTTTTTTAATTTTTTATTTTAATAAAAATTGTATGTATGTTTAGGTAATTTGATAAAGGAAAAAAATAAATATTAAATAATTTAAAAGGTGGGGTATAAATAGTTTAGTAGTGGGTGTGTCAATAGCACCACTCTATTATAATTGCAATATCAAACTCAAAACACAACTACTTACAGGGTTTTCAAATTTGGCAGTAGCGCTAAAAATTATGGTATTGGGCCTTTCGAGCTATTATATGATAAATCCCTGTAACAATAGAAGGTTGTTACAAGACCTAGCATAATTGTTAACAAGTATAATGTGACAAAGTCTAATACCAAACAATCGATTTATCTATTATAGATAGGATTAATTTGTTTTGGCTCCATCTGAATAATTACTGACCAGACCCATATCCTCACAGTCCAGGCCCATATTATTACCGCTAAGCCTTTTGGAACTTTCACCAATAAGATTGGGATTTAACCTCTTCTTGAAAGATTGCCCGGATGAAGATTAGCTGGACAGCTCTTCACTCTTCTCTGACCCAGCCAAAACCCTATTCTCATTGATTACCAACTTGGCATTACCATAAAAGGGCCTAAAAGGTTTGTCTTTTTGTTTCCTATACCAGACTGCCTTGCCTATCACGAGAATCAAGAGTTAACCCTTTGTCTTTTGCCTTCGTCGACCTAGCAAAGGAAAGATTGTCTAACAACTCTTTTGCATCCCCACTGGTCTTTCCCAACTTGTGAGAGTTTTGAGACAGAGGTTTTGTATTACCAGCTTTTTCACCATGGTGTTGCTGCATCCCAGCCACTTTCCACCTTGGTACTGCCTTATCAGGTAAACAATTCAAATTACCTTGGTACTTCCTATTCTCCAACTCTAGAAATTTCACAGTCCATACAAAGTTGACCGGCGATAACTCCTCTGAAAGATTAACCACGAACTGACCTCCCTCAACCTCTACCGTGACGATGTCAGGACATTCCTTATCTTGAGGGATTAATACCAGAATTCTTCCTCTATCGACTCTCCTTTTCATCACAGTGTCTTCTTCCACCATAAGGGTTTCGCCAAAATGCCATCCCATTATTGAAGAAGGCCGAATTCTAGAACCTTAACGGAACCCCTACACAGTTAATCCAAACCATTCTTGACTTCAACGAGATACTTTTGGACCACTTCCGCATCTCCAAGAACTTGTCATCCCAAAAAAACCTGTTGTTAACGAAACCATCCCGGTCAATTTCTGTCTCAAATGTCCACATGATGAATTTCTCTCCCAAGTATATTGTGGAAAAAACAAAGCCTGTTGAATAATATCCATCGGTGAATGTGGTCCAAAGCTTTCAAATTCAATCCCCAGTAAAGCAATAAATACAATAGTTCGATTGGCGTATGGTTATGGTTAGGTTTTATTGCCATATTTGTCTCCAATAAATGAATCTACTGACCTCAACCGATTAAAAAAATACAATAGAAAACAAAAAACTTTCTTGCTGTGCAATATTGAATAGGAAAATATCCACAACACTCGAGTAAAAGAGAAATTGGATTCTAACAGGAAAATAAAATGTTCAACAAACTCACAATACAGGTTGACATTTATTATACTAAAATTTCCAACTTGAAACCAAAGAAAACAAGGACTTGAAAAGATCATAGCTTAGCATACTATAACAGTGCAAATTTTTCATAAGATGATATAACACAAGCTATACCCCTATAGTACTAGGTCTTTAGGCTTCACACACGTGTCCTTGCACATCACAAACGAGTCTTTCACCTATGGCCAAAAACACAAATGCTTAATTACAAGAATTCAATGCTTACATATAAGTCCTGGATCTCACTCGCTAGTGATGTGGGATGTGACAAATGACAGTAGTTACCTAGCACTGGGAGCCATTTCTATACCAGGATCCAAACAAGGCTTTTCGAGTAACAAGCTTGATCCTGAGTTGCTGCTGCTTTCTGTCATCCAATTTCTTCTGGAAGTTAATTCTATACCCAAACATTCCTTTAGTTCTGCCAGTACATGACTTATGTCTGGTCTTTGGACTGCAGTTGGTCTCACACATGACATGGCTATCTCCACAATTTTCCAAACAGCATTGGTGTTGAATTCATCTGGTAACTTTGGATCAACAATGCTTTGGATATCCCCTCTTTCGATTACAGGAGTGACCCATTGAAGTAGGTTTCTATCCTTTTCTGGGCCTCTCTTTATAGCGGGCTGTCCAGTTATCAGTTCGAACAGAATAATCCCAAAGCTATAAACATCACTTTTCTTGTTTGAGATTCCGCAAGCAAAAAATCTGCATGGAACCAAAAATGATTAGACTGATATAACAATTTCAAGGCTTTTGCATCACGCAAATTCATGTTCTTCTTGACAATGAGACTTACTTATCAAGTTCTCAACACAAATGTACTAAATATAAGGCATCAATTTTCACAGTCAAGTAACATAAGACTGAACAAATTTATCAATATGAAGTTAGCAGGGCAACCAAAGTGTATTTCCCACTACAACTATATTATACAATATTTTCAATACCAATCTAACACACCTCATCACGTGCCAGATCGATAGGCTTGGCACGTGGACCAAGCCTAACATATGCGGACTGCAGAACAAATATAGAAACAGATGCATGTGGGGGGATTTGAACCCAGAACTCTTGGAACAACAAAACTATAATACCATAACCATTGGACCTAAAATCTTAAGCCGATAGGAAAGGATAAGAATCCATAAGTATTAATACTTACTCTGGATCTAGATATCCAGGTGTGCCAGCAGGGCAAGTTGTTAAACCAGTGTCGGTTTCTTGGTTAACAGTTCTTGATAGGCCGAAATCAGCTATTTTCGCTTGCTTGTTTTCGTTAAGTAAGATGTTGGAAGGCTTCAAATCTCTGTGGATTATTTGTGGTTTGCAGCCATTATGTAGATAATCCAATCCTGCAAATCCAGTTAGACACCAGTTAACTTGTACGTAATAATGACTGAAGAAATAAAAAATAGAAAAACATGCTGGCAAAATGCTAACCATGGGCTGCATCTACAGCAATTTGAAGTCTTTCACACCAGCTCAGCATACATGTATCTGTTCCTGCAAACAAGAAACATAACATATTCTCTCTCAGTCGGGTTTATTTAACGAAGCATTATGATATGATATGAAACACATAAGTTCAAAGTGTCCCCTCCTCCTTTCTCTTTTAATTCTCATAGGAGTAAACCATTATATATACATAACATACCTGATAAATGCTGTTGCAAGTTTCCATTTACCATATATTCATATATCAGTGCCTTATTTTCGTGGTCATCGCAGTATCCAATGAGAGAAACCAAGTTCCTATGGTGAACAACCATTAATAGTTGTGCCTGCATTCAAATTGACATTATTACAACCAAAATTCTACATCTATATAGGGAAAGCACAGCAATTGGAAACTCTTGCAGCATATTTTTTTTTTTTTTACCTCTGCTCGAAATTCCTTATAGCCTTGTCTTGATGATGGAGAGAGAACCTTAACAGCAACATCAGACTCATAGTTAAGAGTGCCCAAGTAAACTTTTCCAAATCCTCCTTCTCCGATATTGGTTTTGAAGTTATTAGTAATATGAACAATCTCTGAGTAAGTGAATTGTCGATTCTTCGATTTCAGTGACCCTTCCTTCTCAGATTCAGCAGCCCTCTCTACATCAACGAATATAGTCATTTTTCTTGAGAAAAAAAAAAAAAACCACATTTACTATAAATATCAAGAGATGATCATTATAATTGGATAAGCATAAATCTACTAAGAAAATGGTGTATTATAGATTCACAGGGGTGCCTTTTGTGTTCCAATTTTTTTTCATGCTTAGTAAATTCCTACATTGAATGCATATATGTATATGCATTTTACTCTAGAATGAGTTATTTCCTTAGAAGTTTTACAAATTTGACGCATGTTTGTGACCAGATTGTTACGGTTCTTAAATACTATGAAAGAGTTAGGTTGCGTTTGATTTTTTGTCCAGTGCTAAATTTCACTAAGACTGAAAAGTGACTAAAAACTGAAAACTGAAAACTGAAAATCGAATGACATGTTTCATTTTTTTTTTACTGAAAATTAAATATAACTGATAAGTTGTTTGTTTTTTTTAAGTTACAAATATCTAAAAATAAATACTTTTACACTTATGCCCTTTCAACTATTATTTGTTAAATATTTACAATATTTTAATATATTAAAGACAACTTAAACAAGTAATTTAATAATTAAAAAACAAAATTATTTAGTTATTAATAATATTTCAAAATTATATAAATATATTTTTAATAGAAATACATTCAAAAAATTTATAATTAAAAAAATGTTTTCCATGTGCCAATGTTAAAAGTGGGAGGACACGCATTTTGGAATCATGCATAGAAAATTTCATCCAAAAAAATATTTCATCTTGAAGTATAAAAATAGAACAACATAATTGAGGTTCATTTTAAGAAATAACAATACATTAGAGTAGACGCAATCAATAATATAGTTTGAAGAACAGCAAAAGAGATGTGATTTTAGTGGGCGGTTGCATTACACCAGTTGCATGGAAGATTTTCTCTACTCATTTTTGGTAAAAACAAAGGGAAGAACAAAATAAGATATTACCTCGTTTTCTGTGTCTTTTGTAGATAACCAGGAAAGTGAAGGAGAACAGAATGAGCAGTCCAACAATGGTGGTGCATGCAATAACTGGAATAATGAACTTCTTTTTATTTCCATGGCCTGATTTTGACTGGCAAACCCCTGGGATTTCTTCCAGTCTTCCATAAAAAAAAACATGATAAATTTCCTTGGTATGTAGAAACAATCACAACAAATCAGATACAGAATGTTAACAATAAAAAATAAAAAATAAATGAAAAGGTGTGGCCGGTTTGTTTTTAAATCCAAGAGACTGAATATGCCTCATTCTTTTTTTTTTTGAAAATTCAACAGAGGCTGTGAAACTTGAAACCTGAACAGTTCAGTATCTTCAACATTTATGAAAGCAATTAAAAAGAACGTAAACCTCAAAAGCAATTTCCCATTTTTGGACTTCTCTAGAAGAGCATTTGGAACTGAACCATTGAATTTGTTCCCAGATAAGTTGCTGTAAATGTAATTCAAAAGAGATAAAGTTTAGCTTCTACACAATCTTTATAATTACAATATCAAACTCGGAGGTCAAACTACTTACAGCATTTTCAGATTTGGCAGTTGGGCCAGAAATTCTGGTAATGGCCCTGTCAAGTCATTACGGGACAAATCTCTGCAGCCAAAAGAGAATTGGTAACTTACTACTAGACCCTGGAAAGTGGCTGAATTCAGGGCAGAGTCAGAATTTTTTTTTTTTTGGAGACTTATATAAATACAAAATATTTGAGAGTGACCAAAATGGAAAAAACTACACCCCCAATTGACAACATAATTACACTGGATTATGATCCTCTGCTGAACCTAGTCCCTACTAAACATTGCTGAGCTTTAAAGATCTGGTTACACGTGGCATTTATGAATTTGAATGGTCAAGATTGTTTTTAACATTTTTTCTTTCCAAATCCACCGGTAAACGACATCCTTTGTTTCCACCCCTACAACAAGGACTTTCAATCCAACTCCACTTCATATCTTCTCAGCTAATTCAACCGATAAAGTTGAACAGTCGACTGAGAAAATAACAATAATTCTAGCACCGGCCAAACTTCTTGCTTTCACCACCAAAAAATCTGAAAACTCAATTCTCTCTCTTCTATTTGATTTTTAATTCCTAAACTTATTATTATCTGAATTAGAAAAACTAAGTTCGACACAATTGGAGTAGAAATCTTGAGTTTTAAACTTGTCACTCCCACCGGCAGTTGAACGAAAAGTCAGATTGGGTTAAAGATTTGGATGGTGTAGGCGTGGTTTTGCTGGTGTGATTGGGAAAAGTGAGTTTTGAAAGTGGGTTTTGCATTTTCTTGTTTCTTCTAAACCCATAACCTCCTCAAGAGAAAATTTCAAATTTTTCTCATATATCATTCATCAAATTTTCACATGTAAAATCGAACAACCATCATGTATTTCATTTTCTAACAACATATAATGGAGACCCAGTAGAGAGTCAACTCCTCCATAGCAAGAGTAGATTTTCTGGCCACTTTTTTTTTTTTTTTTTTTTTTGAGATTTCATTTGGGTTGGATTTTCATGGTTTCTAGCAAGCCATCACAGATTTGAAGAGTGATCAAATAGTCTTCTTCTCGAGAATAATGAGGGGAAATCAATAAATATAGTTATTATACATGTGATTCCTAGTGGCTGGTTTCCGATTCGAAAATGGTTTACTGTCGTCGGAATTCTTGGGAGAACTGGAGAAGCAACTATAGAAAAAGATGAAAAGGGTCGTCATTCTTTTGGAGTGAAACGACACTGTATTGATAGAAAAAAAAAAAAAAAAAAAAGCAAAATAAATGTATTTAAAAAAAGGAAAATACAAAATAATTCTTGACCATTTAATAATAGCCACATGTATGGGTGATCGTGAAATATCAGCACGGTTCAGCAGACCAAAAACTCAGTAGAAGATCCTAATCCAATTATACTTACAAAAACATTATCGATTTGAGATTCGAAACTGAAGTTGCTATCATTCCTGTCAACTCACTTGAGCTCAAATTTCTGTTTTAGAGTCATCAAAGAAAAAAATTGTAATTACAAGTGAAATTTAAACCAAATTTTTTATAAATTAGTAATGCATATGTTTGACCAATTACCAATGCATCAACTTAAATTGATCACTTCAGAAGGCATTCAAAATGAGAGCAACCTATTTTTTTATTGTCAATGTTGGAGGGACGTTTTTCCCTCAAAATGCCACAGAAAATGTATAAATACAATAAGATATTTTATTAAGGCACTCACAGTGAGATGATCCTTGGAGTACCGTGATTGCTGCAATTCAAACCTTCCCATGAGAAACTACTAGGAAGACATGGATCCCCTTGCCAGTTTCTAGTGATATTGTAGATCTTTTTGATGTCCTTGATAGCTTTAACTGTTGTTTTCAGTGATGAACAAGTATTAACACTTATGATCAAGAAAGCTGTTTGAAAGAGATTTACTAATGGATGACGCAACCCAACAGACTAGTATGATCCTTATTCAGTATGATCATCTAATTCTAACAATGAAGGAAGAAAATTTACCATCATTAAGGTTTGTTGGAGAAAGTGGGAGTCCTACAAACATAAAAATTTCAACAGCATTAAGTATTGGAGGAAGGTCAGGTCCCCCAGTTGCATATATGTAGAATTCAAGTTTGGTGCCACTGATTGGAGGAAGATCAGTTGAATTCTTGATCATTGGCATAAGATATTCAAGTGTTATAGGTTCTGTGACTATGAGACCACTATTAGTACTGCTGAGATCAATACGCAATTTCCTCTTCTGACCATCCTCAAGCTTCTCAATCTCTGCAAAGTGAAAGTATATATAACATGGAGAATCCGAAGAAGACTCTGCGAGGTTAAGAATAAAATGTAAGCGAAAGCTAGCATTTTGTGATCGGGCAGCAGTCCTCATCACTACATCCGGTACTTGATAAGCATCACCCAAGCTGTTGCTGTTTATTTTAGAGTCTGTTGAAATTGGAATCCAGCCCCTGAAACTAGTAGGATCAGGACGATGCCAGATGCGATCATAGACATCCACTGGGTACCTAACAGTGAGAATCATTGCATATATTATGGTGTGAATCTATGATATGATTATATGAACAAAGGTAACTCGAAATTCAAAATATGGTTTCCAGAGAAAAAACAGCCATATATATATATGGGTTACCTGGTAATTATGTCATTTTCAGCACCAACATCATATCTATTAAGGAGTCTGAGTGCCCCATCTTTAAGTAGATAAATGGAGTTGTTTAGAGGTCGTAATTCCAACACTGAAATGTAAGGTACCCCGAAGCCAGTATTTACGAGACAGACCTCTATATATTCATCTGAGAAGACGTTAATGATCTCATGAAAAATATTCCCATCGTCCACGGTTACCCATTTATTAACACCAATATATAAGTCAAACACTGGGATCTGGTTTTTGTTATCATAATTCCCATACACAAAGAAAGCTCTTATCAGGTAATTGTTCTTTGTGCCTTGTTCCAGTTTCAGTGTGTAACAGTTCCTAGTTCCTAGAGGAAAGCTCCTCAAATCCCTTAGCTTCTGTCCATAATTATTATAGGTTGAGTAAGGCGAAATCTGGTGAACGTCTCCTGTATCTACATATCCCGTGTCTGTCTCATAAAAAAGACCAGTAAAATCGTCTTTGTAACCTTCAGTCGCTCCACAGTCAATGCTTATGAAACCTGGAAATCATAAGTATTCAAGTTAGACATATAAGCTGTTAGTATCCATCAGACCAAGGTTAAGCATTCAGAAACAACAAAAGTATAATAATGGCCCAACAAAAGTATCTAAGCACTATAACACAAGCCACTATTACAGTATTGCAATTTAGAAGTTTGATTAATGTTTTTGCTACATTTTTTTTTATGCTTTGATCAATGTTCAGCCTTGAAGAATGTTACAAAAAAAAAAATGTCATGACAGAGGACTGATTAACTGAATAGGGTCTTGAAAAGCTAAATTGTTCTTCTAGCTCCTTACAAAAAGAAAATTTACAAACTTAATTTACAGCAACTATTTTTAATCAAACTTTTCGAGAATAATGAAAACTAATCAAAGAAAAGTTGATCCATCTCCTAAAACTTGACCTGAACGCAGTAGTAGTCACTGTGAAGTAAATTTTCCAGTTTCAGAGTAAGTGCAGAGTTGATTATGCATGATATGAAAAAATTCTAAAAGGTGAAACTTGTACTCACCAGAAGGGGTGCCGGCTTCTAACTTCCTTTTAGCTTGTTCAACATGTGCTGCAACTAGTTTTGAGTTGCTGACTGCAGAAATAATAACTGGAACTAAGACCAACCATAGCTTTATGACCAAAAACAATGGTTGCCCATCAACCATGTTGGTTGTTTCTAGCAAATTCGGTATAATTAAGTGAAGAGCATACAAGAGAATGATCAAACTCGAGAATTTGTAAGTTCTGATTGTTGTTGAATTTAAACCAGCTGGTGCTTCAACTAGCTCTACTTGTGGAAAATGCAGGTATGTACGTGATAGTGATACATTCAATCAACTTTAGCAGAGATTTTGGCATCTTTTATATATAGCAATCATATATATACAAATTTTCTATTATCAGTTCGTCATGACAACAAATATATCAGGACGAAGAATGTGGACCACTAGATTTACATACTTTGACTCAAAGTGTATACACTTATCAAAACTTCTCTATAATCTATGGTCTACATTCTTCGTCCTAATATATTTATTGTCAAGACAAACTGACAATACAAAGACTGTTTATATATATATATTTTAAAACTATTATGCTGCATAGCGTGATTTGAATAAAAGAACTGAACTAATATGAAAATTATTATTTATCAAATTTATCCATATATCTCCTCATATTTATGGCGACTTTACTAAATTGTAAATGAAAATCAAAGGGAATCAATTTAATTTCATTGAAAAAAGAAATTAGAAAAGCAAACTTTAATTCTCTAGTAATTAAGAGAAGTCTTAATTTGCGTTTGGAGTGCATCTAGACAAGTTTTCTTTGAGTCCATTTTTGCTCACCCCCCTACAAGGGGGTAAGCATTACCTCCCTCCCAAGGAGATGACATGTGTCTAGGAAGGGGTAAATTTGTCCAAAAAGATAACCATGTTTGGACAATTTACCCCCTCCATGGACACATGTCATCCATTTAGGAGGGGGGTAATGGTTACCTCCCTTGAAGTGTGGGTGAGCAAAAGTGTTCTCGTTTTCTTTCTTGGAATTCTCATTAGTAAGGGCGCCCATATAGCATAATTATAAATGAATCCAGATTATTTCAAATTTCTTTCATTAAAAAATAAAAACCTTCCTTAATATTCTTAAAAATAGTATTCATAAAGACCATCTTGAAACCTTTTTAGAAAAACCTCCCACCGAAAAATTAAACAGTTTAGATGAGTTATGAGTTGGTTTAGTGGTAAGCCCCTCACACCTATATCCAAAGGATTGTAGATGTTTTACTTTTCTCTTCTTCTCTTTTTATCTTGTCTTTTTGCTCCAAAAATTAGAAGAGGACAATTGACCCAGGTCGGTCAAGTCTAAGTCAATATTCGACTCCACCCAGTCCCCACTACACGCTATAGAAAAATTGATTCAAGCTTCAATCATGCATGCATTTCCCAGCTGGCCGCCTTGGCATTAGGCTAAATTTTCCCAACTTCGTAGCAACTAGCTGGAGTACAGACAATATATAGGCTAAATTTTTCCAACTCCGTATGGACCAGCAGGAGTAGAAGCAGTCAGCAGATTGACTAACTTTTGGTCCACGGCACTAGTGACGTCACTAGCCTGAAGGACATGGGATGAAAGTTAGAGCATCTCCAATGCAAGCGTGGCTTGTGAAAAAAAAAAATGCCACGTAGGATAAATAGACGTTATGTTAATAATTGTGTCTCCAATGCAACCGTGCATATTCAACGTCAAGCTGACATGGCAAAAAAAATATTTGACATTGTCAACATGACCGTCCACTTTCACACGGTCTGTTGCACAGCTATTTTTTAGGTTGACTCAGCAAACATTTAAAACTGACATTAATTTTTCATATATTTTTGGTAAGGAAATAAAATAAAAAATAAAATAGGAAAAAAAGATCGACACGTCATTAAAAAAAAATGTGTTTTAGACGGAAGCATTGGAGACCAAATTTTGAGTTGATTGTCTATCAAGTCTATTTTTATGCCATATAGGAAGCAAGTCTTTTGACATTGTTGCCATGTCAATAATTATTGGTATGCAAGCCACTTTTGCATTGCATTGGAGATGCTCTTAGACCTACTGATCAGTATGGCTCCAGTCAACTAAAGTCATATGCTATGAATTATTCCAAATTTGTCGTGTAATATCCCAATCCAAGAAATTTACCCAAATCCATAATCCAAACCAAGTCAACAGCCCAAAAGTCTATTTGTGTTTATCAAACCCAAAAAGCCCAATTCCAATTTGATTCCAAGCAAGCCCAAACCCGAAAAGATCCAAATATCCAAATAATTTGGTGCCTAGTAAAGTAGTAACTAGTAAGTTGGGATGAGATTTTTATTATAATAATAATAAGAATGGGACAAGTGGCCGTGCATGATGATGTTAAGGTGGAAAGTTGGTGGAAAGGTGGCAAAGTTTGGTGGCAAAACAAAGAAATGAATAAAATAAGAAAAGGAGATAAATGAGAGAAGCAGACTTCGTGAAATACAACAAAAAAATCAAACCAAAAAAAAAAGGGAAGAGAAGAAAGAAGTCAGGCGGTGGAGAAGAATAAAGAGAGAAAAGAAAGAAGAACGAAAGGGAGATGGTGTGTGCGCGTGAGAGAGACAGAGAGAGACGAAGATCTAGAGAGAGGAAGAGAGATGTAGATAAAGTTTTGTGAGCTGAGAATCCATACCAGATCAAAGAGATGGAATATGGGATTTTGAAAGAAATTAGGTGCAGTAGGAGAGATATATAGCTCGTGAGAAATAAGAGAAACAGGAAGAGTGAAGAAGAAGAGGAAAGAAGAGAAAGAGAGAGATGGGATAGCAGTAAAACAGAAGAAAGAATAGAAATAGAGAGAATTGAGAAGAATTGAAAGAGAAAGAAAACAAGAGACATGGGAGATCAGAAGTAGTAGCCGATAAAGATTGAGACAGAAGTATGAGAGATATTGAAAGACCCAACCAGAATTACAAAGAAAAGAAAAAGATAAGATTCTCATAGGATTCTCTCCTACTTATGATAGGAGTCGGGCAGGTCCTGTCATGTCGGGCAGTCAATTCATTTTAAGCAAATTATAATAGCCAACCAACATCCTTGAGTTTTTTTTTATTTTTTTTTATTTTTTACGAATGACAATTAGAAACAACTTTATCTTAATTGATAGTGATATTTCAAACTTAACTATCGATCAAGTTTAACTCTGGTTAAAAAAATAAAATACCCCTTTAATTATGAATTAAATTTTAAAAAAAATCATATGTATATATATATATATATATATATATATATATATATATATATATATATATATATATATGGAAATAATAGTTGGAACTTTGACGTTCAACTCTGAGATAGATGTTGGAGATAAATTTAAAAAAAAATAAATCAAATGGATACTCACAATGAGTGATGGTGGAGATCCAATTAAATAAAAAAGTAAGTTAAAAAATGAGGAAAAAAAATTAATTGCAATAGTCTCCATCCATCAATCGATGGAGACGATCTTGGTCAATGGAGATCCGGCGGTAGAGATGCACGTTTGGGGAATGGGGATGGATATAGGTCCCCCCATCCCCATCCCCTCTTCCTAGACCCTTCCCCCATCCCCCCTCATTTCCCCATTTGGGGAAAATGAGGATGGGGAATTTTGGGGAGACCTATATCCATCCCCATCCCCAATTCCCCGTTTTCCCCATTTTTCCCTATTTCCCTGTTCCCCAATTTCCCCATTTGACTAAAAATTATAAATTAAACTTAAAAAACAAACATTTCAATAAAAAAAAAAACAAAAACAAATTAAAGAGTAACAAAAATTCTATTATCAGTTCGAACTGACAAAAGTTATATCAGTTCTTTGCATGTAGGCCACTGGATTTAAATACTTTGACTTGACTGTATGCACTTGTCAGTCAAAGTATTTAAATCCAGTAGCCCATATACAAGGAACTGATATAACTTTTGTCAGTTCGAACTGATAATAGAAAGACTGTAAAGAGTAAATATGTATATATACTTAGGGAGTTAAGGTTTTCAAAGAATAAAAATAAAAATAAAAATATATATTATAATTATATTTATATATGTTTGGGGGAAATGGGGAAATGGGGATGGGGGGACCTCCCCCCCATCCCCATCCCCATCCCCATCCCCATTTCAATATAATTGTGGGGAAATGGGGATGGGGAGGGGTCCCATCCCCATCCCCATCCCCATTTAAATTTGGGGATGATTTTCATCCCCATCCCTCCCCATTTCCCGATTTTTCCCCAAAAAAAAAATCCCCAAATGGGGATGGGGACGCGGGGAATTGGGGCCCCGGGGAAAAATGTGTATCTCTATCCGGCGATGCCCCTGTTGGCTGGATCTTCACCCGTTTTTTTTCTTTATTTTTTTTTTGGTTTTTTTTTTTTAACAGATCTCCACTGTTCATGGAGATCCTATTTTTATTGAATTTTTTAATAAAATATTTTTTAAATGTTAAGAAGACGAAAATACCCCTCTGCCCGTTAAGTTTGACTAATGGTAGGGAAAATCATTGTTAATTAATAAAAAACTTTTTTCATATGTTGTGTGACATGATCGTGATGAGGTAGATATATGATCACAATTGTGATGGGGGATACAAGGTGCATCTCGCTAGCAGCACCAAGATGTTCCCCTACTTCTATCGTAACTAAATCTGTAAAGTAAAATGAAATATGTTGTGCAGCAATCTATCTTGGAAACTTCTACTCAAGTTCAAAAGTTTCTTTTTGTTAGGAAGTTGTATGTGGAAGCAATATACTGCAACTAAAGTAGAGACTTGAGAAAAATAGGGAAAAACTGAACACGTAATTTTACGTGGTAAAACCCCCAAATTAATCTGAGGGAAACATCCACTGGCAAAGACTAGAAGGATTTTATTAAACCAAAAAAATTACAACCTCTCTCTAAAATTTTAGAATAGAACTACAACCTTTCTCTACAAGAGGAAAGAACAATTAGGGAGAAGAGAAGAGAAGAGAAGAGCTTGGGATGATTTGTGGAGAGATCTTGGATTGGTATTTATAGGCAAAATCCAACCCCAAAAGTCCTTATGTAATTAATGTCTGTAGTTGGAAGGAGATCAGTCTTCCACTAGCCAACTACTTCAAAATCTCCATTTTCAAACTTCATTTAATATACCAAATGTGAAAATGTGACTTTAATTCCTTCACTTTTTCTTTTCTTGTTAATGGGATTACTTCTTCGCCTAGCGAGTCTAATTTGTAGATTGTGTTCATATATATATAAATATATGCGATAAACTTGGTTTTCTTTGTTATTTGCATGATTTGCTACACCATACAACCTGATTTCCTGGGGATACATATTTCAGAATTTTCCATCTACATTGCTAATAACATATTGTCAGTATTGATATGAACTAATATGCTTCTAAAGAGTTTGCATATATATATGATGCGAGATTTAACTATGATCTGATCTTCCTATTCTATCTAGATTGAGGACCCTTTTCAGTTTTAAGATCCACAGGACTCGTATCGATTGAATTTATAGACTTGGACATTAAGCTCTCCGTCCTCCAAGTTTGTTGATCACAAGCGATTTCCATCTCCAAACACTCTTTCAATTCTGTCACCACATGACTCATAGTTGGCCTCTTGATGGAAATATTAGGAACACATACCATTGCAGTCTCTACAGCTTTCCAGATAGAATTATTTCTATTAGGATTTGAACCGACAAACTAAAGAGTTCATCAAAATACGAAAATCTGTAGTCAAACATTGTAAGGTATGGACTTCACTAAAACCTGTTCCATTGCAAATATTGCAGAAAGCAATTCAATCCAGAAAGTGGAAAAATATATAACACAAGCTAACTATAGTCACAAAATATTGTACAGTAGTTACCTAGTGGAGCCATTTCTATACCAGGTTCGGGACAAGGCTTTTCGAGTAAAATTGGCATGGAAAACATAAATGATTAATTCTTGGACATTCACCAAAATAATTACTCATTAAACAATATTTGCAGAGAACTCCTAATTCTTGAATTAATGTTTGAATTAAAATCATCTTCACAAGAAAACTCCATAATCCTATTCTTGTAACATTCAATTACAAATAAGATCTCATTTATTTCTATTTTTTCCATTTGGGACTACTTGGAAACTTTATCTGAGTTTCATTCTTAATAGTCACTCAGAAGTATAATTTCTACTGAACTATAGAATGTTTGAATTACAGAGAAAAAAACTCTGTTTCAGATTTCTTATCAAACATGTTTCCCTAGTTTTATTAGATTCAAAGATAAACCAGAATTCCATTGTTAAGAACAGGCATAGTATCAGACAAATGATCATATATACAATGAAACAAACTCTGAATTCAAACTAATCATTGTCATCATAACAATTGAATGTACCAAGAACCATTAGAAATACATTATACTAAACTTGCATAATTGATCAGTCACACAAATAAGGATTTTTGAAGTTCATAGCTTACATATATAATCGATGCCATGTCCAGCAACGCAATTCTGTTCTCTTGTTACCTTGTGCCTGGAACCATTTCTATACTACCATTCAGAAAAGTCTGTTCAAGTAAATAGCTTGTTGTTGTGTTGCTGCTTTCTGTCTTCGAATTTCTTCTGGAAGCCACCTCTATAGCCAAACATTCCTTTAGTTCTATCAGTACATTATTGATGTCTGGTCTATCAACTGCAGTTGGACAAACACATGACATGGCCGTGTCCACGATTTTCCAGGCAGCATTGGTGTTAAATTTACCTTGTAACCGTGGATCAACAACGTTTTGGATATCCCCTCTTTCGATTACAGGAGTGACCCTTTGAAGTATGTATCTATCCTCTTCCAGGCCTCTCTTTATGGCGGGCTGGCCAGTTATTAGTTCGAATAGAATAATCCCAAAACTGTAAACATCACTTTTCTTGTTTGAGATTCCGCAAGTAAAAAGTCTGCATGGAACCAAAATTATTAGACTGATACATAACAATATCAAGGCTTTCACAGGACTCCTCAAATTCAAGTTCTTCCTGACAATAAGACTTAATTATCAAATTCTCGACACAAATGTACTAAACATGAGACTTTACCAATTTTCACAAACAAATTTATCAGCTGAAATATGATGTTAGCAGGGCAACCAAAGTGTATTTCCCACTTCATGTGAGGTCTCACTATATTATACAATATTTTCAATATGAATCCATAAGTTCTAGTACTTACTCTGGATCTAGATATCCAGGTGTGCCAGCAGGGCAAGTTGTTAAACCAGTATCGGTTTCTTGGTTAACAACTCTTGATAGTCCGAAATCAGCTAATTTCGCTTGCTTGTTTTCATTTAGTAAGATGTTAGAAGGCTTCAAATCTCTGTGGATTGTTTGTGGTTTGCAGCCATTATGTAGATAATCCAATCCTGCAAATCCAGTTAGACACCAGTTAACTTGTACGTAATAATGACTGAAGAAATGAAAAATAGAAAAACATGCTGGCAAAATGCTAACCATGGGCTGCATCTACAGCAATTTGAAGTCTTTCACACCAGCTCAGCGTACATGTATCTGTTCCTGCAAACAAGAAACATAACATATTCTCTCTCAGTCGGGTTTATTTAACGAAGCGTTATGATATGATGAAACACATAAGTTCAAAGTGTCCCCACCTCCCTTCTTTTTCAATTCTCATAGGAGTAAACCATTATATATACATAATATACCTGATAAATGCTGTTGCAAGTTTCCATTGACCATATATTCATATATTAGTGCCTTATTTTCGCGGTCATCGCAGTATCCAATGAGAGAAACCAAGTTCCTATGGTGAACAACCATTAATAGTTGTGCCTGCATTCATATTGCTATTGTTACAACCAAAATTCTATAAGAAAGCACAGCAATTGGAAACTTTTGCAGCATTTTTTTTTTTTTTTACCTCTGCTCGAAATTCCTTGTAGCCTTGTCGTGATGATGGAGAGAGGACCTTAACAGCAACATCAGAGTCATCATTAAGAGTACCCAAGTAAACTTTTCCAAATCCTCCTTCTCCGATAATGGTTTTGAAGTTATTAGTAATATGAACAATCTCTGAGTAAGTGAATAGTTGATTCTTCGACTTCAGTGACCCTTCCTTCTCTGATTCAGCAGCCCTCTCTACATCAATGAATATAATCATTTTTTCATGAGAAAATTAAAACACATATAATTGCATAAGCATAAATCTACTAAGAAAATGGTAGATTATGATTGTGGAGGATTATATTACTTGCATATGCTTAGTATAGTTCTGCATTGAATGCTTGTATATGCATTTTACTCTAGAATGAGTCATTCCTTCGAGTTATACAAATTCGACACATGTTTGTGATCAGATTGTCATAGTGCTTAAATACTATTATTGGATTATTTCCTAATAGTTTAAGCTAGCTTTTGAGTTCAGTGGTTATTGGCATAGTATTAGAATCCTGTTTTATCAGGAGTGCCTAAGTTCAAGTCCCTCACTTAATATTGTTATATGCTATTAGAATTTGCTATGTATTTGTGTTTGGTCTTGAAAGTGTTTGAGTTTGAGTCCCCCCATACAATTATTGTTATATGAAGCCCGTTGATTTCAGTGGGCGGGTGCATTGCACTGGGTGCATTGAAGATTTTCTCTACTCATGAATGCAAATTGATGTGTCACTACAATTCGGTAAAAACAAAGGGAAGAATGAAATAAGATATATATATTACCTCGTTTTTTGTGCCTTTTGTAGATAGCCAGGACAATGGAGGAGAACAGAATGAGCAGGACAACAATGGTGGTGCATGCAATTACTGGAATAATAAACTTTTTATTTTCATGGCATGATTCTGATTGGCAAGAACCAGGGATTCCTTCCAGTCTTCCAAAAAAAAGAAGATGATAAATTTTCTTGGCATGTAGAAACAATTACAACAAATCTGATAAAAAATGCTAAATTTTTTAAAAATAAATACAAAGGTGTGGTTTGTTTTTAATACAAAGACTATGGAATACATAGATTTCCTTGTAAATATCTTGAACATTAATGAAAGCAATTAATTAAAGAAGAACAGAAACCTCAAAAGCAATGCCCCATTTTTGGACTTCTCTATAAGATCATCAGGAACTGAACCAGTGAAATTGTTCCCAGTTAAGTTGCTGTAAATGTAATTCAAAATAGATAAAGTTTAGCTTCTACTCACAATCTTATAATTACAATATAAAACTCAAAGGTCAAGTACTACTTACAGCATTTTCAGATTCGGCAGTTGGGCCAAAAATTCTGGTAATGGCCCTGTCAAGTTATTGTAGGACAAATCTCTGCAACCAAAAGAGCATTGGTAACTTACTACTATACCCTGGAAAGTGGCTGAATCCAGGGCAGAGAAATTTTTGTTTGGAGAGACCATTATATTAATAGAAAATATTTGAGAGCGACCAAAGTGGCAAAAATTTGGTCGCAAAAACTGCGCCCCCCCCCCAATTGACAACATAATTATACTTACAAAAACATTATCGATTTGAGATTCGAAACTGAAGTTGCTATCTGCATTCCTGTCAACTCACTTGAGCTCAAATTTCTGTTTTAGAATCATCAAAGAAAAAATTGTAATTACAAGTGAAATTTAAACCAAAAATTTGATCAATTAGTATGCATATGTTTGACCAATTACCAATACATCAACTTAAAATGATCACTTCAGAAGCCATTCAAAATGAGAGCAACCTATTTTTTATTGTCATTGTGTATACATTTCCTCCATATTGGAGGGACATTTTTCCCTCAAAATGCCACAGAAAATGTATAACATTCTTATAATAAGATGTTTTAGTAAGGCAACTCACAGTGAAATGATCCTTGGAGTACTGTCATTGCTGCATATCAAACCTTCCCATGAGAGACTACTCGGAAGACATGGATCTCCTTGCCAGTTTCTAGTGATATTGTAGATCTTTTTGATGTCCTTGATAGCTTTAACTGTTGTTTTCAGTGATGAACAAGTATTAACTCTTATGATCAAGAAACAGTTTGAGAGAGATTTACTAATTATGGATGCCACAAACCCACAGACTAGTCTTTGACTGACTTATAATCAGACGGACTTGTATGACTTATAGCTGTTAGTAACCATTAGGCCCAAAAGCTTAAGCCCTAAACACTTATTCAAATTCGTAACAAATTCAAATTTAAGCACATGTGGGGAATAGAACCTAGGACAATCAAGGTTCTGATTCTATGTCAGTAATTAACCATCAGGCCAAAACTGATAGGAAGGGGCCCGACAATAGTATATAAGCACTTTAACAATAGCAAGGATCATTATCTAATAACCCTTATTCAGTACATGATAGCAGTATGATCATCTAATTCTAACAATGAAACCTTCAGAAGGAAGAAAATTTACCATCATTAAGGTTTGTTGGAGAAAGTGGAAGTCCTAGAAACATAAAAATTTCAACAGCATTAAGTATTGGAGGAAGGTCAGGTCCCCCAGTTGCATATATGGAGACTTTAAGTTCGGTGCCACTGATTGGCAGATCAGTTGAAGTCAAGGTCATTGGCCTAAGGTATTCAAGTGTTATAGGTTGAGTGACTTTGAGACCATTATTAGTACTGTTGAGATCAATACGCAATTTCCTCTTCTGACCATCCTTGAGCTTCTCAATCTCTGCAAAGTGAAAATATATATAACATGGAGAAGCAGAATCCGGGGGATTAAAGTCTAGAAGTAAGGGAATGCTAGCATTTTGTGTTCGGGAAGCAGTCCTCAGCACTCTGTCCGGTACTTGATAAGCATCACCAAAGCTTTCTGTGTTTATTTTTGACTCAGTGGAAATCGGAATCAGTCTATTGTTAGGAGGATACCAGATACGATCATAGACATCCTCCGGGTACCTAACAGTGAGAAAAATTGCATATATACATTATGGTGTGAATCTATGATATGAACAAAGGTACGTAAAATATGGTTTCCACAGAAAAAAACAGCCATATATATATATTTGGGTTACCTGGTAATTCTGCCTTTTTCAGCACCAACATCATATCTATAAAGGATTGTGAGTGCCCCATCTTTAAGTAGATAAATGGAGTTGTTTAGAGGTCGTAATTCCAATACTGAAATGTAAGGTACCCCGAAGCCAGTATTTACGAGACAAACATCTATATATTCATCTGAGAAAATGTTAATGATCTCACATAATAAATTCCCGTTGTTCACGGTTGCCCATTTATTAACACCAATATATAAGTCAAATACTGGGAACTGGTTTTTGTTATCATAATTCCCATACACAAAGATAGCTCTGATCAGGAAATTGTTGTTTGTGCCTTGTTCCGGTTTCAGCGTGTAACAGTTCCTTGTTCCTTGAGGAAAACTCCTCAAATCCTTTAGCCCCTGATCATAATTATTATAGGTTAAGTAAGGTGATATCTTGTGAACGTCTCCTGTATCTACATATCCTGCGTCTGTCTCATAAAAAAGACCAGTTTCAGTATCTCGATGACCTTCAGTCGCCCCACAGTCAATGCTTATGAAACCTGGAAATCACAAGTGACAGAAAAATGTATCAAGTTAGACATATAAGTTGTTAGCAAACATCTACCCTAAAAGGTTAAGCATTCAGAAACAAATAAAAATTCAGTCGGACCTAAAAGCTTAAACCTATAGGAAAGAGCTCAACAAAAGTATTTAAACACTCTAACAAAAGCCACTATTACAGTATTGCAATCTAGAAGTTTGATTAATGCTTTTGCTATTTTTTTTTAATTTTTAATTTTTATGCTTCGATCAGTATTCAGCCTTGAAGAATGTTACAAAAAAAAAAATGTCATGACAGAGGACTGAATACTGAAGAGGGTCTTGAAAAGCTAATTGTTCTTCTAGCTCTTACAAAAAGAAAATTTATAAACTTTAACTTACAGAAAAGTTGAGAATAATGAAAACTTGTCAAAGAAAAGTTGACCCATCTCCTAAAACTTGATCTGAAGGCAGTAGTAGTCACAGTGAAGCTAATTTCCAGTTTCAGAGTAAGTGCAGAGTTGATTATGCATGATATATGAAAAAAATTCTAAAAGGTAAAACTTGTACTCACCAGAAGAGGTGCCGGCTTCCAACTTCCTTTCAGCTTGTTCATCATGTGCTGTAACTAGTTTTGAGTTGCTGACTGCAGAAATAATAACTGGAACTAAGACCAACCATAGCTTTATGAGAAAAAACAATGGTTGCCCATCAGCCATGTTGGTCGTTTCTAGCAAATTCAGTATAATTAAGTCAACAATGAACTCACAACAGGTGCAGTACCAATATTAATTCAGTATAATTAGCAAAACAATGATTATATATATATATATATATATAATTTGAACTCACAATCTCATGGTGTAGTTGTGAGGGGTAAACCATTGAACCAACATCATCTTATCTATGTCACGTCACATGCTTATTATGGGTACTAGTCAAATTTTTCTCCCGGGGCAGAATGAGAAGTTTAAATTTTATGGGCTAAATCATAAAAACTTAAAATTAGTAGAATGAAAATATAAAAAATATATATTTTTAGCAATTTATAATTTTTTTTATAACTATTATGCTGCATAGTGTGATTTGAATAAAAGAACTTTGTTACTATGAAAATTATAATTTATCAAATTTTCCTCGAATATAGGGCGCGTTTACTAGTTGATAATAAAAATAAAAGGGAATCAACTTTCATCGGAAAGCATATCAGTTAGGAAATCGAGCTTAATTCTCTAGCTAGGAGGGGTTTGCGTGTGGAGATCCATGTAATTTGATGCTCAAATATTTTTTATTAAATATTGTAATCGGAAATTAGAAATTAAATTCTCTTTCTAGGATTCTCATTAGTAAAGACACCCTTATAACATAATTATAAACGAATCCAGATTCTTTCAAATTTCTTTCATTTAAAACCACCCTTAATATTCTAAAAAAAATGATATACATAAAGACCTTCTTGACATCTTTTTAGAAAAACCTACTACTAAAAAAAAAAAACATTAATTTTAGTCAACCAAAAATTTAGTCCAAAAACGCACATGACCTCATAGCAGAGATGGTAATATACCTCCTTCCACACCATATCACCATGTGTACTGGGGAGTTTTCTCTTGGGCGGTGGGAGTAGTTATCTAGACAGTACATATATTGTGTGTTAATTAAACATTTTGATGTAGATTATAGATGTTTATTTATGTACTTTTCTTTTCTTTTTATCGACTTTTTGCTCCTAAAATGAGCAGCGGACAATTGGATTGAGACATTGACTCGACTCCACCCCAGTCCCCACTACACGCTATAGAAAAATATTGATTCAAGCTTCATTCATGCTAAATTTCCCAACATTAGGCTAAATTTTTCAAACTGCATACCAACTAACTGGAGTACAGACAATATATAGGCTAAATTTTTCAAACTGCGTACCAACTAACTGGAGTACAGACAATATATAGGCTAAATTTTTCAAACTCCGTAAGAAAAAAAATGTAGAAATTGACATATATAGTCCTGCTCAATATGGCTCAAGTCAACTAAAGTTATGCTATGAATTATTGCAAATTTGTCAGGCAGTCATTTCATTTGAGCAAATTATAATAGCCAACCTCACTTAGGTATGCCTTTTGACAACTAGAAATACATTTATTATTAATCCACAATGATCTCCATTTTCGTTAATTAAAGTCGGTCAAATTTAACCATTTACTAAATTTGATTGTCAAAAGATAAAAATGCCTTTACAATTATGAATTAAATATTCATAAATTAAAAAAATATATATGAAAAAATAGATGGATCTCCACCATTCATCTCTGAGATGGATGGTAGAGATAAATTTTTAAAATAAAAAAAAATGAAAAAAAATAAATTAAATCAATCCCCACAAAAAGATGGATAGTGGAAATCCAATTAAATAAAAAGTAAGTTAAAAAATGAAAAAATGAAAAGAAAAAAAACATCAATCCTGGTCTCCATCAATAGAGATTCGATCCATTAATGGAGATGATCTCCATCAATGGAGCTAGTCTCAATCGATGGAGATCGCCGTATATCCATCAATTGAGATCTAACGGTGAGAGAGGTTCGCCTCTTTTTCTAATTTTTTTTTTTTTTTTAAATAGATCTCCACTATCCATCCAATGGATAATGGAGATCCTTTTTCTTTTATTTTTTAAAATATTTTTATTGAATTTTTTAATAAACTAATTTTAAAAAGGTCAAAAAGATAAACATACCCCTCTGACCATTAAATTTGAATAATGGCAGAGAATGTTATTATTAATTGTAAAGTTATTTCTGGTTGTCAAAAAGCAAATCTCAAGGAAGTCGGCTATAATTTGCTCTTTCATTTTCATGGGGCTTACTTCTTCACCAAGCCAGTCTAATTTGTAGATTGCGTTCAGATATGAGATATATACATACTAAAGTTGGTTTTCTTTGTTATAGAGTACTTCTGAATCCTGATTCTTGAGACTTGCATAATATGCTCGACCAATGGTGGCACCATAAATACAACCAGATTTCCAGGGGAAACGTGTTTCAGAATTTTCATCTACATTGCTAATAACATGGAGAGGCTAGAATTTTATGTACCGTTTCTTGGAAAACATACAATCAATTTTTTTCAAACAAGACAGAAGATTCGATTGCCTAACACATAGTCAGTATTGATATGAACTAATATGCTTCTAAATAGTTATGTATATATATGATGAGAGATTATTTTGATGAACTTACAGAGAAAAGAAAGAAGATAAGAATTGAGAAAGAAATGTGTTATTCAAGAATTTCATTTCTATTTTGCTTATCGTATTACAATCACTAGGAGCTACTATTTATACATAATTTGTAACCACCTTGTAACAGAATTCTGTTAGCCAAGGAAGAGCTCACCATCTGGTGATTTTGCTCTGCTCACCGACTCACATAAGAACAGAGACCTTATATACAACTGAGTTGTTGACGTGGCTAGAGCTGACTCAGTGACTCAGTTGATAGTGAATGTAAGAACCTGATGCTTGATGGAATGAGAGCCACTTGATTAGTTTGTATTCTTCACACTCCCCCTTAAACCGAGCTGATTTAATTCAGCCTGTTTAAATTTAGTTCTTGCAAACTGATCATCTATTTCATTAGCATCACTCCCCCTCAAGCGAAACTGATCCTTATCAGTAATGAGCTTGGATGCCAATAGCTGAAAACGAGCAATAGGTAGAGATTTGGTAAATATATCAGCTGTTTGAACAGCTGTGGGAATGTATCTAATATCAAGTTTCCCAGCAGCCACCAAATCGCGAAGAAAATGTAGATCGATTTCTATGTGTTTTGTCCTTGAATGAAATACTGGATTGTGGGCCAAAGAATTGGCACTCTGGTTGTCACACCATAATATGGGAGAACCATCCAACAAAATTCCCAACTCAGAAAATAATGACTGAAACCATAACACATCAGTAGCAGCAGAGGCTAGTGATCTGTACTCAGCCTCTGTGATTGAACGTGCTACCACTCGTTGCTTTCTCGAGGACCAGCTCACAAGACTTCCACCAAGATATAAACAATGACCACCTATAGATTTACGATCATCAACATCCCCAGCCCAGTCTGCATCAGCAAAACACTCGAGACAATTGAGAAGAAGGCTTGAACACAAGACCAGTATTAATAGTGCCTCTGACATATCTCAGAACCCTTTTAACTGCCAACCAATGTGATTGAGAAGGAGATGAGAGAAATTGACTTAGCTTATTTACTGCAAAGGCGATATCTGGCCTGGTAAGAGTAAGGTATTGGAGGGCACCAATGGTGCTTCTGTAAAGAGTGGGATCCTCAAACACATTACCATCTTCATCTGTCAATTTACAGCCAGGAGCAATAGGTGAAGGACAAGCTTTGCACTCAGACATTTTAGTCTTATGAAGAAGATCAGAGGCATATTTGGACTGTGTTAAGGTGAGACCATGAGAGCTGCGAATTGCTTCAAAACCAAGAAAGTATTGCAGTGAACCTAGAGACTTGAGAGCAAAAGAACGATTAAGATCAGCAATAACCTTGGCAATAAGAGTACTGTCACTGCCTGTCAACAATATGTCATCCACATACACCAATAACAAAAGAAACGAAGAGGAAGTTCTATAGAAAAATAGAGAAGTATCGGCTTTGGAGTTGCTAAAACCCCACTGCAATAAAGCTGTCCTCAGCTTAGCATACCAGGCCCTTGGAGCCTGTTTGAGACCGTAGAGGGATTTATGCAACTTGCACACATGAGAAGGACTAGCTGAGCTTATAAAGCCTTCCGGTTGACTCATATAAACTGTTTCCTGAAGATCTCCATTTAGAAACGCATTATTGACATCAATCTGCTGAACATCCCACCCATTTGTGATTGCCAAACACAAGACAACCCGAATGGTTGCACTCTTCACCACAAGGCTGAAAGTTTCATAGAAATCCAAACCAGGTGTTTGTGTAAACCCCTTGGCTACAAGTCTAGCCTTGTATCTATCTAATGAGCCATCTGCCTTATATTTATGTTAGGTTTTGACTTGTATTCCTAAGCGAACCCGATGTGAACCAAACAAGACTCAACTGATGTGGTACTTCCTAGAAGACGTGGGATAACGTTTGGAAGTTGAAGGCGGTGTTTTATGGAGGTTTGAAGATCATGAAGAACTGAATAAGTGGTTTGTTTCATCGTATGGATCGCGGTTTTCTGAGCGATGTAATTTAAGGTGACTTGTAACGGTTTAGGAAGCGGGTGTACAACTGTGACCCGAATCGTAGTCAATAATAAGCATACGTGAAACGGGAAATCTTCAACGGAAAAGGAAGTAGTTTGTTTCTGGAAGTTCTTGTGCTTGAAGGAAAAGGATTTACTCCTTACAAGAAGACTTGTCATAAAAGGAAATAGTATTTATGTGGAACAAGTAAGTCTTATACGTTTAGGAGTAGGATTTCCTTTTATATTATACTCCTTGTAACTAGTATAAATAGACCTTGTATTTAGGTTATTTTGTGTGGAGCAAAAAGAACACCATGTAAACATCAGAGAGTGTGAGTGAGATCCGGGGAGACCCAATGGGAATATCCGAGGAGGGATCCAAGGGAATATCGGTGGATCAAGTTAGAGATCCGTGGGTGATATTTAGGGGAGACCTAGGGGATATTGTGGGGTTCTTGGTGAGGATCTTATGAGTGTGGTTTGAGGTTAGGTGTGAGAGAGAATCCTGGAGTATATGGTTGTAACAATTTATCATATAGTGGAACTTTCCCTGTCATCCTGACGGCTCGTGGTTTTTTACCCGTTTTGGGTTTTCCACGTATATCTTGTGTTGTGATTGTTTTATTCTCTCTCATCTATTTTTCTGCTTATTGACGTTATTATTTGCTATGATTTATGGGCGTATATTAGGCACGGTGTTTCCGCGTTCATCATTCTAGAGGATTATCCCCAACAATTGGTATCAGAGCCTTATGGTTTGGCGATGGCGATTTCAAGTCTTTACGGGAGATCGTATGGAGGACTTGGTGGCAATGGGATAATGATGATCATGGTTGCCTGGTATGGTTTAGCAAAGGAGATACGTCTTGAAGGCGGTATTTGAACTCGTTAGGGTTTGATGAAAGGAAGAATTTGATGGAGCAGAAGTTTGGCTTGTGGTGACAGGTACAAGTCATGGAGATTCAATCTGGGTTATACAAGGAGCTGATTGACTATCACAAAAAAAAAAAAAAAAAAAAAAAAATCTTCTGACTACAAAAAGAAACTCTTGACTATTAAAAAAAAAAAAAAAAAAAATCTCTTTGTGGTGTGGTGTGGTGTGGGGCTTATCCGGCAGAGCACTCCCAGTTTCTAGTAGCAAGTCTTTCACCAGGTATGTGATGCAAGGACAGAAGGTCTTTCATAAGTTTAGGTGATGTAAGGACATGTTTATCCTTTTAGCAGTTTTCCCCACTAGCCATGGAAGAGGATATGTTGCTACTAGTGGTCCATAATTGTACACTAGGCATTGGTCAGAAAGTGATGCAAGGTGTATGGTGGACAAAGATGTCGATGGCTGACGAACTCCCTGGAAATCTGACTTGAGGAGTTGCACCACAATTTCAGCAGGTTATTTCGACATGGTGCTAGAACAACGAACACAAAAAAAAAAAAAAAAAAAAAAAAAAAAATTGTTGAAGGAAAATCTTAGGATAGTTCGTTCCTAAGTGGTTATATCTTGTGGTGGGGTATGGTGATTCTCGGTGCTAAGAATTGTGGCTGTGGATAAAGGTCTTGAGAATTCAAGTCAAAGGGGAGAATTGTTAGGTTTTGACTTGTATTCCTAAGCGAACCCGATGTGAACCAAACAAGACTCAACTGATGTGGTACTTCCTAGAAGACGTGGGATAACGTTTGGAAGTTGAAGGCGGTGTTTTAGGGAGGTTTGAAGATCATGAAGAACTGAATAAGTTGTTTGCTTCATCGTATGGATCGCGGTTTTCTGAGCGATGTAATTTAAGGTGACTTGTAACGGTTTAGGTAGCGGGTGTACAACCGTGACCCGAATCGTAGTCAATAATAAGCATACGTGAAACGGGAAATCTTCAACGGAAAAGGAAGTAGTTTGTTTCTGGAAGTTCTTGTGCTTGAAGGAAAATGATTTACTCCTTACAAGAAGACTTGTCATAAAAGGAAATAGTATTTATGTGGAACAAGTAAGTCTTGTACGTTTAGGAGTAGGATTTCCTTTTATATTATACTTCCTGTAACTATTATAAATAGACCTTGTATTTAGGTTATTTTGTGTGGAGCAAAAAGAACACCATGTAAACATCAGAGAGTGTGAGTGAGATCCGGGGAGACCCAATGAGAATATCCGAGGAGGGATCCAAAGGAATATCGGTGGATCAAGTTAGAGATCCGTGGGTAATATTTAGGGGAGATCTAGGGGATATTGTGGGGTTCTTGGTGAGGATCTTATTGATAGACAACCATAATGACCAGCTCATTTGATTGAGTCAACTCCATGATTGGTGCATTCAATTGATCACTATAATCTTTACTATTATTGTATTATAATTAGTATCTCTGCTATTATTGTATTAGAATCAAGTCCACAATTCTTGCCTGTAATTATGGTCTTATATTTCTCCTTGTATTACATAGCAACTGGTGTATATATACCTGTGTAAATCATGAATGAAATAAGAGAGTTTTATTATACAATTGTTGTCTTTATATGGTATCAGAGCTATCCTAGAAACTCCAACGAGTTCAATACCTCTATTTTTTTTTTCTTTCTCAAATGGCCGATAACAATTCTAGTGACGAATCCATCTCTAACCCCACCATTGTTGTGGCTGGTGGAAGCACTTCCAAAACCACTCTCTTCACGTTTAATACAGCCTCACAGTTGTCTCTCAAACTGACTGGCAGCAGCAATTACCCAACATGGAAGGCACAAGTCACTACACTTCTTTATGGATATGATCTGATGGGCTACATCGATGGCTCATATCCTTGTCCACCAATGCTATTGCAACAAAGCAAAGACACAACTATCCTCAATCCCGAGTACAAACTCTGGACACCCCAAGACAACCTTTTGAGAAATGCTATTATGGCTTCAGTTGATGCTACCATCGCACCTACGGTAGCTTCAGCCACATCTGCTCAAAAAGCATGGGCCAGTCTCAATACTACCTATGCGAACAGCTCGCAGACTCGCATCTATAGTCTTCGACAATCTCTTGCAAAAATAGTCATGGAAAATAAAACGGTCGCTGAGTATATGAGAGCCATAAAATCGGTTGCCGATGAACTTGCTGTTGTCAGTTCGCCTCTCAATAATGGTGAACTTATTGTCAAAGTAATGAGTGGATTGGGACCTGAGTACAAAGAAATCAGCGCTGCAATACGAGCACGAGACACGCCCATCTCATTTGAAGAATTATTTGACAAGCTTGCTGATCATGAGATTTTTCTAAAGCATGAAGAAACTAAAAAGGAAAGTGTGCCAATCACAGCTCAACTCAACCAAAAAGGGAAACAGCAACAATAAGGCAAGGGGCAACAATTTCAACTACAAGAAAGGGCAGGCATCCAATTTTGGTAATACTTTTCAAAGCAATCAGTATCAAGGCAATCAGTATCAGGGAAATCGGAATTCAAAAGGTAACTATTTTTCAAATCAAGGAAATAGAAATTTCAATCATAATCAGAATTGGCGTCCCTCAACCAATGGAACCAATCAAGGGCGAATCCAGTGTCAACTCTGTGACAAATTTGGACATGTGGCAAAGGTATGCAGGTCACGACCCCCTCCTTCCTTTGAACCGCAAGCTAATTTCATGGCTCAAGGATCATCAAACCTCAACAACAACTGGGTGATGGATTCGGGTGCTTCTCACCACATTACCTCTGATCTACAAAACCTCTCAGTGCACTCAGAATATGGTGGTAATGACAACATAATCATTGGTGATGGTAATGGTATCCCTATAACTCATACAGGCTCTGCTAAATTAATTACTGAAAATTCTGCTTTTATGCTTAACAATGTTTTGTGTGCTCCATCCATTCGTAAAAATTTACTTTCTGTCTCACAATTTTGTAAGCATAATCACACATCTATTGAATTTTTCCCTACTTTCTTTGTGGTAAAGGATTTGAACACGGGGGCAACACTCGTCCAAGGCCGGAGTAAGGGAAATCTGTATGAGTGGCCGACTTCCTTACCTATCTCTCCACCTCCCTCCACCACCACATATCAAGCCCATATCACCACTACCAGTCAAGCATCCATAAATCAATGGCATCGTCGCCTCGGTCATCCTAGTCAACGTATCCTTAATTATGTAGTCTCAAGTCAGTCACTTCCAGTATCTCAGTCGTCTTTGGAAAGTTGTAACTCTTGTTTATGTAATAAAAGCCACAAAATTCCTTTTGGTGTTTCATCTCTTACAAGTTCTAAACCACTTGAACTTCTTTACACCGATGTTTGGGGGCCCTCTCCAATCACATCGTTTGAAAATTTTCGATATTACGTGATATTTGTTGACCATTTTACCAAGTATACTTGGATTTACCCTATGAAAAACAAATCCGATACAACATTGATTTTTGAAAATTTTAAATTATTAGTAGAAAAATATTTTCAAACACCAATCATCACAGTTTATTCCGATGGTGGTGGGGAATATGAGGGTCTTCATCCTACTCTTTCCAAATATGGCATTCAACACCTCTTTTCTCCCCCATACACTCCACAAATCATGGGCACTGCAGAACGACGACATAGACACATACTTGAGACTGCGTTGACTCTCCTTCATCAAGCTTCTATGCCTCTCAAATTTTGGTCAGTTGCTTGTCAAGCGGCTGTTTACCTAATCAATAGAATGCCCACCCCGAATCTAGGTAACAATTCTCCCTTTCAGAGTCTATTTCACACGGTTCCTAATTATCACAAGCTAAAAGGTTTTGGTTGCCTATGCTACCCTTGGCTCAAACCGTACACACGTCACAAATTAGAACCCAAATCTCGTCCATGTGTGTTCCTTGGTTATTCTCTGTCACATAATTCCTATAAATGCTATGATCCATCCATGTCAAAAACCTTCCTTTCAAGACATGTAGTTTTTGTAGAAAATGTGTTCCCTTTTCAAGATATTCAATTACAAGAATCACGTGTGTGTGATGATATTCTTCATTCGTGGCTTTCCTTACCTATACCAACTCCACCAATCCATACTCCTAATTTCTCTCCAACTACTCAGGAACCAAATCTCATTCCCCTTGATATTGTCAACCCTCAAATCTCGTCATCTCTTTCCCAACAAATACTACAGAAAAAATTAATTCCCTGCGTGCCTCAAATTCTTCCACATCTCATGACAATAATTATGACCATTTTGTTACTACTTCCCCTTCACACTCAGGTGTTTCTTCAACAGACTCTCATACAACGACCTTGGCAAGTGACCCCTCTGCATCCCCATCTGAACAGGTAAGTTCCCATTCCACTTCTAGCTCTACTGCATCTCCTCCTCCAAAGTCTCAAAACCAGATTGTTACTCGCTCTAAAAATCAAATTTTCAAGCCAAAAAAAATCTTTGATTATCTTGCCACGTCCCAAGCAACTCTTGAAGCACTTGAACCCACTTCTTTCTATCAAGCTCAAAAACACTCTCATTGGCGATCTGCCATGAGTGATGAATTTGATGCTCTTGTGAAGAATCATACTTGGGATTTAGTTCCACCTTTAACACACAAAATATAGTTGGGTGTAAATGGATTTTCAGGATTAAACGAAAACCGAATGGGTCAATTGACCGCTACAAAGCTCGACTTGTTGCAAAGGGGTTTCACCAGCGACCCGGTGTTGACTTTCATGCCACATTCAGTCCTGTAGTGAAGCCAACAACGATTCGTCTTATACTTTCACTTGCTGTTCAGTTTGGCTGGTCTCTTCGCCAACTAGACGTAAATAATGCCTTCCTCCAAGGCTCTCTCTCTGACAATGTGTATATGCAACAACCGCCGGGGTTTGTCAACAATCAATTTCCTCATCATGTATGCAAGCTACGAAAAGCACTCTATGGCCTTGGAAAGCACCAAGGGCTTGGTATCAGGAATTAAAGAGTTTTCTTGTATCATATGGGTTTTTGAATTCTCAGTCTGATACATCTCTATTTATTTTTTATCGAGGGCAGCTAACAATTTTTTTGCTTGTTTATGTTGACGATATAATTGTCACTGGCAACAACCAAGCAGCTATACAACAGATCATTGATGCTCTTTCTACCAGGTTTTCTCTAAAGGATCTTGGCTCATTAACTTATTTTCTTGGTGTAGAAGTGCTGCGTACTGACATATTAAAAAGATGGAAACAACGACTAATTGTTTAGTATTTTTGAATCGCACTTGTCCCGATATTTGATGTGCATTTTTTTTTGAGTCATTAGATGTTATCTATTAATGTAGTTATATAGATCGGAAAGTTACGCTAAACTTTAATTTTTTATATTTATTTGTCGCTTATGTATGTTTAAATTTAAATATATTTTTCAATTTAATTATATTTTTAAATTTAATTGAATATGAAAAATTTAAATTCCTACCCTAAAATTCAAACGTATGATAAAATTTATATATTTAATTGTTTGAAAATTTTTGTTTGTTAAATGAAACGGGTCAGTTTGGGTCGGGTTTGAGGAACCCGCTTCATTCGGGTCGGGTTTAGAGTGGAAATCAAAAATCCGTTCGAGTCATGGCCAAGTTGGCTTTAGGGCAACTTGCTAAAATCGGATTTCGGGTGTGGAGCATGTTGATCCGGCCTGATGCCATCTCTACATGACACGTGGTGAATGGAAAATGTATTTTACATTGGATGCATGCACTCGAGAAGACTTGCTCATAAAAGTGTTAAAAGTCTTTTTTACAATTGAAAAGATGTGATGTTACCGCATAAGAGCTAGTTGAAGCACCGGCTGTTTTAAATACTGCTGTCGGCAACCAAGTATGCTAGCTTAATTTGACATTACAAACAAGTTCTTGAGTTTGATAATTATTGTCTTGTAAGGATTGGATTCAAAAGAGAAGTGAATTCATTTTAAAACGATCCACATGGATGATGGGGAGAGATCGTTTTTGACTGTAAAGCTTTGGCTGGTCATGCAGAGTAATGATCTCACATACACGTGAGAGAAACCCCAATAGCCACATACACGTGCCGAGTAGCCCCAATGGCCAATAATATTAATATAATACTTTTGGGGATGGATACATATTTGGTAACTAAAATTATAAATAACTTTTGAAAACTGTAAACCGTACTTTTACGCACACCTCTTGTAAATACTTTTTTTGGAATCATAATTAAATACTCTTTTTCTTTACTGAAGTCACTCTAAACAAATATCATAAAAACTTGAATCTGGAAATACTTTCACATATTTTTTTCATATTCTCATCTAAAAATAAAATATTTATTCTTTATCTAATTCTCCCTAATAAACTCAATAAAATCTTGTTCCATGATATAATCCTGATTTCTTATAACATGCTTCTTTTTCTTGAAAGAATATACGTCTTAGCTACTAATCTCTGATATTCCATAATTTAAATCTTAAAATTATATCTAAAATCTGAGAGTCTATTAACTTCACAAATGAATAAATCATTTGTTTTCAAACCGATTCTAAATAATTAGCTCATGAAATTCTAAAACGAATTAGCTTAATTATAACTAAGAACTGTCTAACTGATTGTACTCCATGCTCAAAATCTGGTCTGGGACTGGGATCCATTTCTGTTTTCATATCTATTTGATTCACCCTAAATTCACATAATACATAATTTAGAATTTATTGATAATCTAATATACTATCAATATATATCTCAAAATTGTTAACTGATACGCTTACCTGACTGCACTAAATTTCTTTGTCAAACTTCTATCATTTCTCTCTATCACTTCCCTTGTTCTTCTTCATCTTCAATCTCTGCTTTGTCTCTATATATCCAGGTTTTACTCTTCTACATATGTTTTTCTTCCCATAACTTCTTGTTTCTTCTCTCTTCCTTAGCCCTTTTTCGTCTATCTCTCTCTCAAGCTCTCCGTTTCACTCTTCTTTCTTTGATTCTCTTATTTCTCTCTCAATCTCTCAAGCTTGATTCCCTCCCTCTTTCCTTCATTTTCTTTCTTCTCTCTCTCACCTGTTCTCTGTCACTTTATTTATTTTTATTTTTTTGCCCCAAATAAAAATAACAATAATGATCTCCTCCGATTTCCACTTTCTCTTTTTATTATTATTATTTTTTTATTCTAACTTTCCACCTCTTCCCCTCTGCTTGCCACCTATAATCCCAAATGCTCTAGCCTCTAGCTGTCTTCTTTTGCTGGCAGCAATTCATTTGTTTCTTTTCTTTATTTTAAAGAATATACTATTTTAATAAAATACTATTGGGCTGGATGATTTGGGTTTGACTAATGGGCTTGGGTTGGGTTTGAGTCAATTTATTGAGCTGGACCTTACAACAGCAGTAGTAATCCATCAATAAGACTTTTCTATACATTCCAGATACTACAACGGACAATACTACACTAGTGGGGCTGATTGATACAATCTCATCATTTTAGTTACGTAGAATTGCCACAAGACTTTTCCACAAAAGATGATAAATGAAAGAATATTGTGTAGTTGTAGTTAAAACAGTAGCAATCCATCACTAATTTAGCACCAAAGTCTTTATAATCCGAGACTTTTCTATAGATTATAGATAGCAATGTTTGCCAATTAAATGGTGCAAAAGCAATTAGAATAATTCCTTCAGATTCAATCTCCAAAGACTAATAAAATGGTCATCTAGGTACTATGTACACGACTACACATCATGGTATGATGGAGATGTCTTCTCAGTAGCAAACAAGACTTCATTTTCTACAAATTGTCTTGCTCATCTAAGACATTTCTCTGTGGATTTGCAATTGAGTGGTGCAAAAGCAATTACAAATCAATAAGATTCTTCAAAGAAATTATAGGTCATTGTCATACTACATAGCTAGCTACGAGAAAATTGACCTACAGTGACAAAAAATATTTATCATTAAAATTGAAGAAATTGTCACAAATTCAATATTGGGACAAAAAAAAGTGTCACTAACAATTTGTCACTTTTACCCCCGTCACTAAAAGTATTTGTGATAGTTTTTTGGTATTTGTGATAGTTTTTTGGTATTTGTCACAAATCATAATTTTTAATTACACATTATCATTTTACCTTAATTAGTAACAAAATAAAAATTGTGTCATTAAATAAGTATTTAGTGACGATTAACCGTTTGAGGATTTTGTCACTGTACACCTTCTTAGTGACAATTTATTGTTTAAAAAAATGTCACTATTCACAAATCTAGTGATAAATAATCAACTTAAAATTATGTCACTATAGACAAACTTAGTGACAATTAAGTTAATCATATAATAATTGCCATTACAACGCAAACTTAGTGACTGTTAACAATATGGATTTTAAGCCACTGTATTGATACTTAGTGACAATTTAATCAATTGTCAAAATTTAATATAAATTTAAATTGTATAAACAAATAAAAAAAAATAAAACATATCACTCATTGAATGACATTGAGTTCTATAAATAATCATTCCATTAAAAATATCCAAAAACTAACCTAATATCGAATTGATACAAAAGTAATCCAACATCTTCCAGAGTCTACTGCTAAATAACACATGTAAACCCGGTTAGTCTAAGTTAACATAAATGTTAGGTCACACACTATAACTTCCAACTACATAACTACAAACTTGAAACTTCCAAGGACTTGATGGTGAAATATTATAAGCTAATGATCCACTGTTAGTTGTCAAGTAGCTAAAGAATCTTTAGGTTTTGCAAGAGAAGCCTATATACACGAAGACATGAAGAAAAAAAAAATTAGTGAGAACAAATTAAAGTCACAAAAATAAAACCGAGGAAAAATGCAATAATATTGGCGAAACTTAGCACAAGTATAAATTAAATTCTATAAGTTTGATATCCAGGTATAAAACTTATTGGAAAAGTTAATCTATTCATCTTCATATAAAGTCCTCCATAATGTCAGTCTATTTATCCAACCAAATATCAAATATCTTATTGAGTGTTTGAACTCTTTTATGTGAACTGCATGACAAATTATAGAATAATAGTTTGGTTGCATCAAACAATTGGTTGTTCTATAAGAATCATTTTATCAAACACTTAGGGCGCGTTTGGTATCGTTTTTAAAATGGTGTTTTTGAAAACGTTTTTTAAAACGTTTTTTAAAAATGGAAATCATGTTTTTAAAATGATGTTTTTAAAAATGTAATGTGTTTGGTAGTATTTTTTAAAAGTAGTTTTTTGAAACGAAAAACGATGTAAAAGTGTTTGGTAGTTGTTTTAAAAATGGGTAAAGTAGTTGTTTGGAGGGAAAAGATGATTTGTTTTGAAATGACGTTTTTGAAAATGATAAAAAACAATAAAAAGTTATTTTTAACTTTTTAGTTATAAATTTCAAAAAATTGTTTTTTGTTTTCAAAAACAGTTTTGTAAAATGTATAAACAAACAACATTAAAGTTGTTTTTTATTTTTAAGAACAGAAAACCATTTTTAAAAATGGTTCCAAACAGCACCTTAGTATGCATATAAACTAATATTGACATATACTGTGGAAATTTAAGAACAAGAAAATCATTAAATAATAATAATGAGTTCCTTAAAAAAAAATTGAAAAACAAATAAAGTTAAAAAAACATCCCTAAACAAATATATATAATTTTACATACCAAAAAAAAAAAGAAAAAAATTCATACCTTATTTGAAGACACGTTCAATATATGAAACTCAAATTTAAGATTCTGACCCTGAAAAACAAGTACCAGAAAACAAACCCTAAAAAAATGAAATCAAGAGAAAGAGAAGCTTAAGAGTTTTCTTTAATGCTGCATCAAACAATTGGTTGTTCCATAAGAATCATTTTATCAAACAGTTAGTATGCACATAAACTAATATTGACATATACCATGGAAATCTAAGAACAGCCAACTACAAATCATAAAATAATAATAATAGGTTCCTTAAAAAAATTGAAAACAAATTAAAGTTAAAAAATATCCCTAAACATATATATACAATTCTACAATAATAATAATAAAAAAAAACTCATACCTTATTCAAAGACACTTTGTTCCATTGGAAATAAGGAAAAAATAATACATTTTTTCCGACAGACTAAATGCCGCTGGAAATAGTCTTTGTTCCGTTGGAAATGAGGAAAAAGTAATATATTATTTTCGACGGCTTAAATGCCATCGGAAATAGTCTTTGTTCCGTTGGAAGTGAGGAAAAAGTAATATATTTTTTTCCGATGGCCTAAAATGCCATCGGAAATAGTCTTTGTTCCATTGGAAATGAGGAAAAAGTAATACATTATTTCCGATGGCCTAAATGCCGTCGGAAATAGTCTTTGTTCCGTTGAAAATGAGGAAAAAGTAATATATTATTTTCGACGGCTTAAATGCCATCGGAAATAGTCTTTGTTCCGTTGGAAGTGAGGAAAAAGTAATATATTTTTTTCCGATGGCCTAAAATGCCATCGGAAATAGTCTTTGTTCCATTGGAAATGAGGAAAAAGTAATACATTATTTCCGATGGCCTAAATGCCGTCGGAAATAGTCTTTGTTCCGTTGGAAATGAGGAAAAAGTAATACATTATTTTCGATGGCCTAAATGCCGTCGGAAATAGTCTTTGTTCCGTTGGAAATGAGGAAAAAGTAATACATTTTTACCGACGGCCTAAATACCGTCGGGAATAGTCTTTGTTCCGTTAGAAATGAGGAAAAAGTAATACATTATTTCCGATGGCCTAAATGCCGTCGGAAACAGTCTTTGTTCCATTAGAAATGAGGAAAAAGTAATACATTATTTCCAACGGCTTAAATGCTGTCGGAAACAGTCTTTGTTTCGTTGGAAATGAGGAAAAATTAATACATTTTTTCAATTATTAAAAAAATAATTTTAATAAAATATTATTTTTAAAAACAATATCTCAATAGTTATATTTAAATAGTATACAAAAAAATATATTTAATTAGATAGTATACAAACATATTAATAGCTTATATATAAATAATATGCAAAACATATCATATATAAGGTTATAGCAAAATGGTAATGGTAAGCCCAGGCCGTCTTAAGACATTTCGGGGCCCAATCTATTTAATGATATTAACAAAATTGGGGAAAAAAAATTATTAAGATTTCCAAACCATGTAAATTGTAATAGTATACTAAATCTGTTTGTAAAAATTAATAGAGAAAAAGGTTTTACGTAGAATATGTTCAATTATTTAGATAATGATGATCACCTCTTACGATATCAAAAATTGGGATCTATAGTAATTTTATTTTGTATTTATAATGAATTTACTTTAAATTTATACAAAAATAATTTATTAATAAATGTTACTATACATGTTTTTAAATTTTTTTATTCTTCTAATTATTGATAAATTATTGATTTATTGATTATAAACAAAATAAAACTATAAAATAAAATAAAATACTAAGGATAAAATAAAATGAATCACAATAATAGATGGAGTAATTTAATACAACAAATTAAAATTTGAGATTTTAGCGTTTATTGGTTGGATATGCTAGGTATGTCAAACTAAAATTATTATAAATTAGAAAACAATAATAAATAATTTAATATAAAATAAAATTGAATTAAGAAACCATAAATTGAAGGTAGTTAAGAAGTTGACAATGACGAAAACATAAAGTGAATTGTTCAGTTTAAAAAAAAAAAAAGGAAAATTTGAAAAGGAGGGTAAAATAAAAAAAGACATTAAAAATTTATTAGTTAAATTAGAGCAACGGGTGGGTGTTGAACACCCCACCCCACCAAAATCATAATTACTTACCCTCAGTGCTAAGAAATATTTTATTGGTGAAAGTGTTATTCAGTTTATATATATCTATAGAAAATCAAAATAAGGGGCCCTAGCATTTTGCTAGGTTTACTCCTTAGTGGAGCCGGCTCTGGGTAAGCCTTACCTTTATCAAGGTCAAGCATTCGAACCCCATGAATTTCATGGATTTAAGGTGGTGTGGCACTTGCCAAGTCGTGTCTCGCAATATATTTTTATAATTTGACTATTTCCGACGGCAATTAAACCGTCGGAAATAGATATAAGCCATATGATATCCATATGCTTCAAGGAATTCTAATAGATTATCTTTGTTTTTTTTGTCTTCTACTAGCCATAATTTCTACGTCAACTTCAGTGTCGAATAGGCAGGTAAGATTTTTGTATGTTAAGAGACTTAACTCTATCATGAATACGTGTAACATTAACTTGTTTTGACAGTATAGAATTATTGTCACAAAATGTTACTAATTTCGACAGTAAAGAATTATTGTCACAAGAGTACTTAACTGTGAATAGATGATAAATGAAGAGTCTTGTAGAGTTGCAATCACAACAGTAGTAATCCATCAATAAGACTTTTCTATACATTCCAGATACTACAATTGATAATACTACACCAGTGGGGCTGATTGATACAATCTCATCTTTTTAGTTACGTAGAATGGTCACCAGACTTTTCAACAAAAGATGATAAATGAAAGAGTATTGTGTAGTTGTAGTTAAAGCAGTAGCAATCCATCACTAATTTAGCACCAAAGTCTTTATAATCTGAGACTTTTCTATAGATTATAGAAAGCAATGTTTGCCAATTAAGTGGTGCAAAAGCAATTAGAATAATTCCTTTAGATTCAATCTCCAAAGACTAATAAAATGGCCATCTAGGTACTACGTACATGACTACACAGCTGGGGATGATGGAGATGTCTTCTTAGTAGCAAATAAGACTTCATTTTTCTACAAATTGTCGTGCTCTTCTCAGATGTTCTCTGTGGATTTACAATTGAGTGGAGTAAAAGCAACTTACAAATCAATAAGATTCTTCAAAGAAATTATAGGTCATGGTCATACTACACAGCTAGCTACGAGAAAATTGATCTATGGTGACAAAAATTATTTGTCACTAAAAGTGAAGAAATTGTTACAAATTCAATATTGTGACAAAAAAACAAGTGTCACTAACAATTTGTCACTTTTGCTCCCGTCACTAAAAGTATTTGTGACAGTTTTTTGGTATTTGTCACAAATCATAATTTTTAATGACGCATTATCACTTGACCTTAATTAGTGACAAAATAAAAATTGTGTCACTAAATAAGTATCTAGTGACGATTAACCATTTGCGGATTTTGTCACTGTATACATTCTTAGTGACAATTTATTGTTTAAAAAATGTCACTATTCACAAATCTAGTGACAAATAATTATCTTAAAATTATGTCACTATTGACAAACATAGTGACAATTAAGTTAATCATATAATAATTGTCACTACAACGCAAACTTAGTGACTGTTAACAATATGGATATTAAGTCACTATATAGATACTTAGTGACAATTTAATCAATTGTTAAAATTTAATATAAATTTAAATTGTATAAACAAATAAAAATTAAAAATATAACAAAACAAAACATATCACTCATTGAATGACATTGATTTCTATAAATAATCATTCCATTAAAAATATCCAAAAACTAACAAAATATGAAATTGATACAAAAGTAATCCAACATCTTTCAGAGTCTACTACTAAATAACACATGTAAACCCGGTTAGTCTAAGTTAACCTAAATGTTAGGTCACACACTATCATTTCCAACTGCATAACTACAAACTTGAAACTTCCAAGGTCTTGATTGTGAAATATTATAAGCCAATGATCCACTGTCAGTTGTCAGGTAGCTAAAGAATCTTTAGGTTTTGCAAGAGAAGCATATATACACGAAGACATGCAGAAAAAAAAATTAGTGAGAACAAATTAAAGTCACCAAAATAAAACCGAGGTAAAATGCAACAATATTGGCGAAACTTAGCACAAGTATAAATTAAATTCTATAAGTTTGATATCCAAGTATAAAACTTATTGGAAAAGTTAATCTATTCATCTTCATATAAAGTCCTCCATAATGTCATTCTATTCATCCAACCAAATATCAAATATCTTATCGAGTGTTTAAACTCTTTTTTGTGAACTGCATGACAAATTAAAGAATAACAGTTTGGTTGCATCAACCAATTGGTTGTTCTATAAGAATCATTTTATCAAACACTTAGTATGCATATAAACTAATATTGATAGATACTATGGAAATTTAAGAACAAAAAACTATAAAATCAATTATTAATAATAATGAGTTCCTTAAAAAAAAAATTATTGAAAAACAAATAAAGTTAAAAAAACATACCTAAACGAATATATATAATTCTACATACCAAAATAAAAAATAACAAATCATACCTTATTTGAAGACATTTTCGATATATGAAACTCAAATTTGAGATTCTGACCCTAAAAAACAAGTACTAGAAAACAAACCCTAAAAAAATGAAATCAAAAGAAAGAGAAGCTTAAGAGTTTTCTTTTAATGTTGCATCAAACAATTGGTTGTTCTATATGAATTATTTTATCAAACGGTTAGTATGCACATAAACTAATATTGACATATACTATGGAAATCTAAGAACAAACAACTATAAATCATGAAATAATAATAATAGGTTCCTTACAAAAATTGAAAACAAATTAAAGTTAAAAATTATCCCTAAACATATATATACAATTCAACATTAAAAAAAAAAAAAAAAAAACACATACTGAATTCAAAGACACTTTGTTCCATTGGAAATGAAGAAAACGTAATACATTTTTTCCGACGGACTAAATTCCGTTGAAAATAGTCTTTGTTCCGTTGGAAATGAGGAAAAAGTAATACATTATTTTCGACGGCCTAAATGCTGTCGGAAATAGTCTTTGTTCCGTTGGAAGTGAGGAAAAAGTAATACATTTTTTCCGATGGCCTTAAATGCCGTTGGAAATAGTCTTTGTTCTGTTGGAAATGAGGAAAAAGTATTATATTATTTCCGACAGCCTAAATGCCGTCAGAAATAGTATTTGTTCCATTGGAAATATGGAAAAAGTAATACATTATTTCCGACAGCCTAAATGCCATTGGAAATAGTCTTTGTTTCGTTGGAAATGAGGAAAAAGTAATACATTTTTTCAATTATTAAAAATATATATTTAATTAGATAGTATACAAACATATCAATAGCTTATATATAAATAATATACAAAATATATCAGATATAAGGTTATAGCAAAATGGTAATGGTAACCCTTACTGTCATCTAGGTCAAGGGTTCGAACTACATGAATTTCATGGATTTAAAGTGGTGCATGCTTGGTGATGTGGCACCTGCCAAGTCGTGACGGCATTTTTTTTTTTTTTCGACGGTCATAGGTCGTCGGAAATGATAGTATTTGTGACAGCTCATCGGTGAATGGTTATTTCTAACAAACATATTTGTGACAGCCTCTGATGGCTTTTTCCCGTCAGAAAAACGTATTTCCGACGGTATTTAGCCGTCGGAAAAGACCATTTTTTTTTTTGTGTTCACACCCATGTGGGAATGGTTATTTTTATATTTATAGAAAAATATTCATTAGTCCCTCTGTTTTCATTATAACAAACTGATATCCATATGCTTCAGGGAATTCTGATAGATTATCTTTGCTTTTTTGTCTTCTGCTAACCATAATTTCTACGTCTAATTCAGTGTCGAATAGGCATGTATGATTTATGTATGTTTAGAGACTTAACTCTATCATGAATACGCGTAACCAAGGAATAAAATATCGATATCAGTATCCATATCGGGCTTCTAAATTTATGGATATATCGGGGATATTATCGATATCGGTGGATATTCGGTAAATTTTTAAAAAAATGATGGATATTTACATCTAAAGTTTAGAATTTTTTTTGTGAAACTTTAGGACAAGCTTAAACAAATAATTATACATCAAATGAATCATATTTCAATGATAAATTAGCATAGTTATGAGTTTATTATAAATTATAACATAGATAGAGTCTGTATATAATTTTTATAATTGAGTATTTAATAGAATAATATTTTGTTTCACTTTTACAATATTATATACAATATAAAGAGATTAAATATTTAATAAACAAAATTATCATTAAAATATATATATATAGTTCCATACTTCCAAGATTCTATCATAAATCATAATTCATACATAATAATACATTGTATGTCTGAAATTTAAAACCAAAATGAATTCTTTGCTGGTTCAAATACATAAGATATACATTTCTATCTTGATTCGAACAATAGTTTTCCCACGAAAACGTGCTAGCATAGTTTTCAATTTAGTTATTAATATGCCACACGTATGTTGCTTGATCTCTTCCAACTGATCCATGAATTGGGTAGTTTGGATTTACCCAACTTGGTGGATATTGTTGATCTGTATGCATAGGTATTGCATATGGCATTTGTGGAGAAGGATAATCAAATATACTGCAGCCACCATAACTACCATGATATGGTACATGAGAACCTGACATTGACTGCAAATCACTCAAAGAATTATTTTCTGTGTCCATACTCATTGAGGAGAGAGACATATTCAAAGAATCTCCATCAATTTGACTTGTTCCTCCATGTTGTTTACCACGATTTTGATCAAAATTACCTATATGAGCATCTCAACCTGTTGCACTAGCATTCCAACCTGTTGCATCGGCATCCCAACCTCCGGCACGAACATCCCAACTTGTTGCACCAGCATCTCAACCTCTTGCACCAGAATCCCAACCTCCTCCATCATCTCCATCATCTCTATCATCTTTTCCTCCACTATTTCCATCAGATGTATGTTGGTCATCGGAAGAGCTGCTAACAGTAACTCCACGATCTACACCAACTTTTTCTCTAATCACTTGTTCAACATTTATTCCCATGTCTCGAGCATGAGAAGCAATTTGTGGATCAAGATTTCCCTCATCATCATCCAAAGGCAGGTCTAACCCAGTCAAAAAAAGGATTCTCATTGTCGCCCCCTACTTCAGCAGCTACTTGAAATAGATCCATAAAATCAGTTTCATCTACTTTATCTTTTTCAACTGCCATATCCCTAATTTTCAACTTCATATTATAATAACAATAAACAAGTTGTTCAAGCTTAGAATAGGCAAGACGGTTACTTTGTTTTGTGTGGATTAAAGCAAATGTAGACCAATTTTTTTTCATGTAGAAAATGATGTTGTTTGTGACAATACGCGAACTGCTATTGTACGCAATGATGGAGCACAATCTCCATACATTACCCACCAATCAGCTGCAATAAAAATTATTAAGTATTATAAATATGAATACCATTTCAATGATATTATTATTTATTATTATTACATAGATTTTTGTAATAAAACTTATATACCTGGTTGCATTTTGCTTCTAGCTACTATGGCTGCTTGTTCACTAAAACTTTTCTTTCCATCCTTAAAGTATATGAGCTACATTCATGACTCAGGAGATCAGTATGTAAATAATATATATAAATATGAGTATATGACACAATACTCTCATGTAAAGAAGTTATAATATTGGAATTATAAAATTGATTGTAAGTTGTAACTTTTTATCTCATTTCCAAAATTAGCAATCCCTGCAGCTTCAGGGTCTAATTGCGAATAGACAATATGTACGTCTTTCAAAAGATCTGAATTATCCCCAATATTGTCTCTATATTGGTACTTTGGGTTCAAATCAAATTGCTTTCATAATCTTTGCCAAATTCTACTTCAGTAATTATACTATTGACTATTGTTAATGCTTCTTTTAAAATAATTTTCAATATAGATTATTTGAACAATAATTTAAGTGTTAAAGATTAATTTAAAATTATTTTTTTTTTTTTTTTTTTGCAAAATATCCCTGGATTTCGGGATGAAATTCACAATATTTCGGGAATATCGGGATATTTCGGGAATATCGGGAGATTTTTATAGATATTTCGATATCGACCGGATATTTGCTAGATATTGGATATTACCCCTGTTTCGATATCGGTCCCTCCAAAATATGGATATATCGGTGGATATATCGGTGGATATATCGGTGGATATGTCGATTTTACAAACCCTGCGCGTAACATTAACTAGTTTTGACAGTATAGAATTATTGTCACAAAATGTTACTAGTTTCGACAGTAAAGAATTATCGTCACAAGAATACTTAACTGTGAATGGATGATAAGTGAAGAGTCTTGTAAAGTTGCAATCACAGCAGTAGTAATCCATCAATAAGACTTTTCTATACATTCCAGATACTACAATTGACAATACTACACTAGTGGGGCTGATTGATACAATCTCATCTTTTTAGTTACGTAAAATTGTCACAAGACTTTTTAACAAAAGATGATAAAAGAAAGAGTATTGTGTAATTGTAGTTAATATAGTAGCAATCCATCACTAATTTAGCACCAAGTCTTTATAATCCGAGACTTTTCTATAGATTATAGACACCAATGTTTGCCAATTGATCGAGTGGTGCAAAAGCAATTAGAATAATTCCTTCAGATTCAATCTCCAAAGACTAATAAAATGGCCATCTAGGTACTACGTACACGACTACACAGCTAGGGATGATGGAGATGTCTTCTTAGTAGCAAACAAGACTTCATTTTTCTACAAATTGTCTTGCTCATCTAAGACATTCTTTGTGGATTTACAATTGAGTGGTGCAAAAGCAATTACAAATCAATAAGATTCTTCAAAGAAATTATAGGTCATGGTCATACTACATAGCTAGCTACGAGAAAATTGACATATAGTGACAAAAATTATTTGTCACTAAAAGTGAGAAAATTGTCACAAATTCAATATTGTGACAAAAAAAGTGTCACTAACAATTTGTCACTTTTGCCCCGTCACTAAAAGTATTTGTGACAGTTTTTGGTACTTGTCACAAATCATAATTTTTAATGACATATTATCACTTGACCTTAATTAGTGACAAAATAAAAATTGTGTCATTAAATAAGTATTTAGTGACGATTAACCCATTGAGGATTTTGTCACTGTACACATTCTTAGTGACAATTTATTGTTTAAAAAATATCACTATTCATAAATATAGTGACAAATAATCATCTTAAAATTATGTCACTATAGACAAACTTAGTGACAATTAAGTTAATAATATAATAATTGTCTCTACAACGTAAACTTAGATTATGATAAGCATATAGATTAGCATATAGATTAGCATATAGATTATGCTGTAGACAAGAGGAAGCCAACATGCATGCTTAGCATTCTAAAGATAACAGAGCCTTATTAAACAGAGCATCAAAGTGTTACAAAAGCACTTAAGCTGATCATGCCCCTGATAGCTGATGATGACTAATGTTAGTTAAGTATAGTTAATTGTTGATAATCAGAGTTTGTTGAAATAGCTGATGTGGCATCAGTTTGTTAGAGTTAGAAGAATTCTGGAATTCCTGAAAACTTTTTAGTATGTTAAAAGCAGAGTGTTGTATATGATTGAATTCAGATATTGTAAACTCAATTCCCGAAAAGAAATAACAAAATCTATCCTCTCTCTATCTCCATTAATGGAGCTTATTCATGTACTTTGAGACTTAATGTTTTTTTTTTTTTTGAAACTGCTTGATTATTAATATAAGCCACATAAAGAGACCAACAAAAACAACAGGAGCCAAGAAAACTAAGAAGGCACAACGCCCAGAACTAAAAAAGAGAACTGGTCAACTAACAAAGCCCCACAGCCGGGACACAACACCAACCTAAACAAAAAAAACTGAGAAAATCAAAATGAAAATCCCGCCCAGAATTCTTCAAGCTCCCCATTCCAGCCTCTCCCCGATCGAAACAGCTCCATCTTTAGACTTTATGTTGAATCCGGTTTCTAACCAAAACCATCGAAACCGTGTTTACAAGTTTAATTTTGACCCTAACTTCCAACTCCACATAAAAACAAAATTAAGTAGACATGTTGATGGTGTTAGATTTATTCAAAATAGAAATGTGTTGATGGTGAGAGATATAATTAATTCATAAACGGAAGCATAGACGTATGTAATTTGCTTAAAAATGAGTCTTTAATTAAATTCATAAATGAATGCATAGATGTATGTTATTTGCTTATATAGATAACGTGATACGTTTGTCTTATTGAAACATAATACATGAGTCCAGGGGCGTACCCAGGATTTTTTGTTCGGGTGGGCTAAAACCAAACTATAATTTTTTACGAGAAAATTTCACAATTAAAAAGCAAAGATACATTTATATAGGGAGACAGAACGAGCCTTACACCTCGAAATGCATGTAGTAAACAAAATTACATAAACTTTCAATAAGATAATATTAAAATATATATAATTTTGGACAGAGTTAACCACCAGTCGGCTAATCACTGTGTCTAAAAATACAAAATTTGAGTAGGGTTTCATTACAAGTGATAAAATAAGGATTCAAAATTAAAAATATCAAACTTAAAACCCTAATTTATTAATTAAAAATAAATTATAAATTAAGAAAATGGCCTCCGAGTGCGACAACGAAGTATGCATTTTTTTTTTTCTTTCTTTTGAGTTTGAAGATGGATGATTGTTGTAAATTTGTAATGTTGATTAATAATTTGAGATTTTAATTTTTAATTAACACAATAACAATATAACACTTGACAGAATGAGAGAACACGTGCCATGTGTGAGTTTTGTAAACAAAAAAGAAGAAAAAAAGTGTGGGCTCGCATGGCGTGTGTGAGTTTTGTAAACAAAAACGAAGAAAAAAGTGTGGGACCGGCATTTAAAGCAGAGAGAGCTGCTGTGATATGGTCTAACGTGATGTGATGTGATGTGATGTGAGGCTGGATTGTTTGCTAATTTAGAGATTTTTTTTTTTTCAGAAAGCTGACCCGGCTGTAGCCGGAGTCAGCCCTCCAGTCCGTCCACCCTTGTACATGACCAAAAAAAAAAAAAAAAACTATAAGGAAGCCATAAGCAAAGTCCAAATAGAGAACTGGAAAGGGAAATAGCTGATTAAGGAGGTGAAAAGTAATAGAAGAGAAAGGGAAGAAAGCAGAGATTGTTTTTAGTACTGTAAATTATATTAATAGATCATATTGATTTAGTGTATAGATTGTGTTATTGGGCCATATAGCTGTATAATTCTCAATTTATAATAGAAGTCAGAGATAACAAATCCATGAAAGTCCATGGATGTTTAAACAAATCCATAAAAGTCTGAGATAGATGTCTAAACAAATCCATGAAAGTCCATATGGATTTATAAAAGTCCGTAGAAATCCATAAAAATCTGTCACTTAAAAAATGTCTTTAAATGTCCGTAAGAATCCTAATTGAATACACCCTCCTTAATTTAGGGTTCAGGGGTAGTTTTGTCTTTTTTGACGGTGTGACATGGTCAATGGTTACTTATGACAGGCATTAACTAACATCAAGAGAGGTGGGGGTCAATTTTCCAATGAAATTGTTTCTGTGTGTAAAAAGGCAAATCTATCAAATTTAGGTTTATATGATTTGGTCCTCGAAATCTAAACTTCTCATTATGTCCCCATAAGAACAAATATGATTAGTACCCATAATAAACATGACACTAGGGATGGCAAAAATCCTAATCCCTTCCAAAGAACACTAATTGGGCTTTAAGTTGGTAGAAATGATCACGTATTACTTCCCACAATTCTGATTCAGAGTATGCTCCTATCCTCCAATTAAAGAAATTACTATCAGGAACGAAATAATCCTTTACTTTTTTGAGGCCCCCTTTTTCTCAGAAAGAAGAAGAGGGAAAAAAAAAATTATAAAAATAAAAAAAATAAAAAAAATTACAATAAAAAGAAAAGCAATTTTTTTCTTATTTCTTTCCTATCTTCATAGAAAGAAAAATTGTGTCATGATTCATGAACCAATGTAATGTCTAATTTGTTTTTTGTAATTGAAAATAAAATGATGGCGATCCGTTTAGGTCGGATTTGGAGCACTTAAAATGGAGCTCGGGTCGGATATGTGTCAATCATTGTCGACCCGGTTTGTAACCGGGTCGGGTATGGGTCAACCCACTATAACTCGACCTGTCCCAGTTGATCCGGTATTTATATAATTGTTAAGATATTAAAAATATAAATGGAAAAACAAAACTCTAATTTTTTTTTATCTCCTTGTCCAACTATATTTTATGTTTGAATTTATGATTTATATAATTTAGATGTTATATTCTATTAAATTTAAGTTTATATATGAATTTTAAGTATACGTTGAACTTTAATTTTTTATATTTATTTGTCGCTTATGCATGTTTAAATTTAAATATATTTTTCATTTAAGTATATTTTTAAATTTAATTGAATATTAAAATTTAAATTTCTATCCTAAAATTCAAATATATGATAAAATTTGTATATTTAATTGTTTGAACATTTTTTATTTTTTTTTGTTAAATGAAACGGGTCAGTTTAGGTTGGGTTTGAGGAACCCACTTCATTCAGGTCGGGTTTGGAGTGGAAATCAAAAATCTGTTCGAGTCATGGTCAAGTTGGGTTTAGGGCAACTTGCTAAAATCGGATTTCTGGTTTGGAGCATGCTGATCCGGCTTGATGCCATCTCTACATGACATGTCGTGAATGGAAAATGTATTTTACCTTGGATGCATGCACTCGAGAAGACTTGCTCATAAAAGTGTTAAAAGTACATTTTCACTAGTTAGTCAAGTGATGTTACCGCATAAGAGCTAGTTGAAGCACTGGCTGATTTAAATACTGCTGTCAGCAAGTCAGCAACCAAGTATGCAGGCTTGTCAAAATTAAAAAAACAAAACTCAAGGATGTTGGTTGGCTATTATAATTTGCTCAAAATGAAATGACTGCCCGACAAGTTTGGAATAATTCATAGCATATGACTTTAGTTGACTTGAGCCATATTGATCAGCAGGTCTAACTTTCATCCCATGTCCTTCAGGCTCAGAGATTTTTGCTCTGGTTGGCTAGTGACGTCACTATTTACTGGACTAAAAGTTAGTCAATCTGCTGACTGCTTCTACTCCTGCTGGTCCATACGGAGTTGGAAAAATTTAGCCTATATATTGTCTGTACTCCAGCTAGTTGCTACGAAGTTGGAAAAATTTAGCCTATATAATGTCTGTACTCCAGCTAGTTGCTACGAAGTTGGAAAAATTTAACCTAATGCCAAGGCGGCCAGCTGGTAAATGCATGCATGATTGAAGCTTGAATCAATTTTTCTATAGCGTGTAGATCAGGGTGGAGTCGAATATCGACATAGACTTGACCGACCTGGGTCAATTGTCCTCTTCTAATTTTTGGAGCAAAAAGACAAGATAAAAAAAGAAGAAGAGAAAAGTAAAACATCTACATCCCTTTGGATATAGATGTGAGGGGCTTACCACTAAACCAAGTCATAACTCGTCTAAACTATTTAATTTTTCGGTGGGAGGCTTTTGTAAAAAGGTTTCAAGATGGTCTTTATGAATACTATTTTTTAGAATATTAAGGAAGGTTTTTATTTTTAATGAAAGAAATTTGAAATAATCTATATTCATTTATAATTATGCTATAAGGTGCCCTTACTAATGAGAATCCCGGGAAAGAAAACTTGTCTAGATGTACTCCAAACGTAAATTAAGACTTCTCTTAATTACTAGAGAATTAAGTTCGTTTTCCTAATTTCTTTTTTCAATGAAATTAAATTGATTCCCTTTGATTTTCATTTCCAATTTAGTAAACTCGCCATAAATATGAGGAAGTATATGGATAAATTTGATAAATAATAATTTTCATATTAGTTCAGTTCTTTTATTCAAATCACGCTATGCAGCATAATAGTTTTAAAATATAATGATAATTACCCTGATGGCCATCGAATTGATGATACACTATCAAAATAGCCACTTGATTGACCATTTTTTGGCAAACTTTCTGACATTAATGGTCATTCCATCTAATTTTATCCAATTCCATCCAATGAATGGCATTTTGGTAAATAAGGGGATGACATTAATTTAATTTAGATTGTTTTTTAATCAATTTTTTCTTTTGTTTTTTGAAATGAATAATTATATTTAGTGTATATATATGTGTACACACTAAATATAAGATATTTTGTTTAAATTCAGGCAGAAGAGATCAGAATTAGATTAAGATAACATTTTGGCCTAAATTATTCTTCTTTCTAGCTAACTTGTATATTTTTTAATATATATTTCGTTTAATCTTCTATCTCATTGACTATTCTTATCAATTTAATTGAGAGATATTTATTTAAGGGTAACAACTGTCATCCAAAGATATGATTTATATATTTATATTTTATTAAAATAAATTATTCATAAAATAACCTTAAATAAAATGATTAAAAGAATAAATAACTTGATTAAAATTAAATAAATCAAAATACTTTCCCCATCAATGACACCAACATTTAAACCCTAATTTTATTTTAAGTATCAATTTTTTATTTTTTTTTTATTCTGGTTCATCTTTAAGTCTTCTTCACATACGCATCATCAACTCTAATACGAACCAAATTAAAGATAGTTCAATCTTCATTTTAGAGCCACCTAATTATGCCATCTTCATTTTAGAGCGCCACATATTTATATGAGCTTGATTGACGTAGGAATTTTTGTAATTACTTCTCTTTAATTTGTTGTGTTTTGTGACTTTGTCAACAAAATTGAAAACTGAAAGGAGGATTTATTTTAGATTTTTTAGATTTATTTTAGATTATTTTTTGGAAATCAATTTTTTCTTTTGTTTTTTGAAACAAATAATTGTATTTGGTGTGTATATATGTATATCATATCTCAAATATATATTTTTTTTTTTGTAGCCTTAATCTTCTTAAATATATATATATTTTAAGAAGATTAAGGTTACAAAATCTAAAAAATCTAAAAAACAAAGAAAAGACACGTGTATTGATCTAAACCATTTCTTTTGTTTTTTGAAAAGAATAATTATATTTAGTATGTAATTATATATATTTATACACACTAAATATCATTATTCTTTTCAAAAACAAAAGAAATGGTTTAGATCAATACACACGTCTCTTCTTTGTTTTTTAGATTTTTTAGATTTTGTAGCCTTAATCTTCTTAAAAAAGAAATATATATATATATATTTGAGATATGATATACATATATACACACTAAATATAATTATTCGTTTCAAAAAACAAAAGAAAAAATTGATTTCCAAAAAATAATCTAAAATAAATCATCAGTCCAGTTTTCAACATTTTGTTTTTTGTTTTTTATTTTTTTGAAAGAAACAACAAACAAAGAACAAACAACTAAGCAGATAAGTCCACCAGAACCTCTTTGGCTACGCAACATAGGTACTCTTCCATCCAAAACCTATCCTCCTCAAAAAGAAGATCGTTCTTGGCCAACATGTGAGCACCCTGGTTGTCACAAAACACAACAAAGAGAAGTAATTACAAAAATTCCTACGTCAATCAAGCTCATATAAACATGTGGCGCTCTAAAATGAAGATGGCATAATTAGGTGGCTCTAAAATGAAGATGGAGCTATCTTTAATTTGGTTCGTATTAGAGTTGATGATGCGTATGTGAAGAAGACTTAAAGATGAACCAGAATATAAAAAAATTAAAAATTAAAAAAAAAAAACTTGATACTTAAAATAAAATTAGGGTTTAAATGTTGGTGTCATTGATGGGGAAAGTATTTTGATTTATTTAATTTTAATCAAGTTATTTATTCTTTTAATCATTTTATTTAAGGTTATTTTATTAATAATTTATTTTAATAAAATATAAATATATAAATCATATCTTTGGATGACAATAGTTACCCTTAAATAAATATCTCTCGATTAAATTGATAAGAATAGTCAATGAGATAGAAGATTAAACGAAATATATATTTAAAAATATACAAGTTAGCTAGAAAGAAGAATAATTTAGGCCAAAATGTTATCTTAATATAATTCTAATCTCTTCCGTCTGAATTTAAATAAAATATCTTATATTTAGTATGTATACATATATACACACTAAATATAATTATTCATTTCAAAAAACAAAAGAAAAAATTGATTTAAAAAAAACAAATCTAAAATAAATTAATGTCATCCCCTTATTTACCAAAATACCACTCATTTGATGGAATTTGATGGAATTAGATGGAATTGAATGGAATGACCATTAGTATCATAAAGTTCACCAAAAATGGTCATTTTGGAACAACTTTCCAATCCAGTGGTCATTTTGATAGTGTGTCATCAATTCGATGGCAACCGAGGTAATTATCCCTAAAATATATATATATATATATATAGTCTTTCTATTGTCAGTTCGTCCTGACAATAAATATATCAGGACGAAGAATGTGGATCATAGATTATGGAGAAATTTTGACAAGTGCATTTACTTTGAGTCAAAGTATGTAAATCCAGTGGTCCACATTCTTCGTCCTGATACATTTATTATCAGGACGAACTGATAATAGAAAATCTATATATATATAATTGCTATTTATAAAAGATTCCAAAACCTCTGCTAAAGTTGATTAAATGTATCACTATCACATACATACCTGCATTTTCCACAAGTAGAGCTAGTTGAAGCACCAGCTGGTTTAAATTCAGCAACCAAGTACATATAGCTTAATCAGAACTTACAAATTCTCGAGTTTGACCATTCTCTTGTATGCTCTTGACTTAATTATACTGAATTTGCTAGAAACGACCGACATGGTTGATGGGCAGCCATTGTTTTTGGTCATAAAGCTACAGTTGGTCTTAGTTCCAGTTATTATTTCAGCATTCAGCAACTCAAAACTAGTTGCAGCACATGATGAACAAGCTAAAAGGAAGTTAGAAGCCGACACCCCTTCTGGTAAGTACAAGTTTCACCTTTTAGAATTTTTTCATATATCATGCATAATCAACTCTGCACTTACTCTGAAACTGGAAAATTTGCTTCACAGTGACTACTACTGCCTTCAGGTCAAGTTTTAGGAGATGGATCAACTTTTCTTTGTATTAGTTTTCATTATTCTCGAAAAGTTTGATTAAAAATAGTTGCTGTAAATTAAAGTTGGTAAATTTTCTTTTTGTAAGAGCAAGAAGAACAATTTAGCTTTTCAAGACCCTATTCAGTATTCAGTCCTCTGTCATGACATTTTTTTTTTGTAACATTCTTCAAGGCTGAACATTGATCAAAGCATTAAAAAAAAATGAAGCAAAAACATTAATCAAACTTCTAAATTGCAATACTGTAATAGTGGCTTGTGTTAGAGTGTTTAGATACTTTTGTTGGACCCTTTCCAATCGGTTTAATCTTTTAGGTCCGATTGAATTTGTATTTGTTTCTGAATGTTTAAACCTTTTAGGCCAAATGGTTACTAACAGCTTATATGTCTAACTTGATATCTTTTTCTGTCAATTATGATTTCCAGGTTTCATAAGCATCGACTGTGGGGCGAATGAAGGTCATCGAGATAATTTTACTGGTCTTTTTTATGAGACAGACACAAAATATGTAGACACAGGAGAAGTTCACGAGATATCGCCTAATTACTTCACCTATAATAATTATTTTCACAATATAAATAATCTGAGGAGTTTTCCTCAAGGAAAAAGGAACTGTTACACACTGAAACTGGAACAAGGCACAAACAACAATTACCTGATCAGAGCTATCTTTATGTATGGGAATTATGATAACAAAAACCAGATCCCAGTATTTGACTTATATATTGGTGTTAATAAATTGGCAACCGTGAAAAATGTGTATTCATTTTGTGAGATCATTAATGTTTTCTCAGATGAATATATAGATATCTGTCTCGTAAATATTGGCTTCGGGGTACCTTACATTTCAGAGTTGGAATTACGACCTCTAAACAACTCCATTTATCTACTTCAAGATGGGGCACTCCTACTCCTTAATAGATATGATGTTGGTGCTGGAATTAATGACAATGTTACCAGGTAACCCAAATATATATGGCTGTTTTTTTTCTGAGGAAACCATATTTTGAATTCTGAGTTACGTACCTTTGTTCATATCATAGATTCACACCATAATGTATATATGCAATATTTCTCACTTTTAGGTACCCTGAGGATGTCTATGATCGAATCTGGTATTCTCCTGTATTGGCTGATTCCGATTTGAATAGATTGATTCCAATTTCCACAGAGTCAAAAATAAACACAGAAAGCTTTGGTGATGCTTATCAAGTACCGGAGAAAGTGCTGAGGACTGCTTCCCATACACAAAATGCTAGCATTCCCATAATTCTATCCCTCCCGGATTCTGCTTCTCCATGTTATATATATTTTCACTTTGCAGAGATTGAGAAGCTCAAGGATGGTCGGAAGAGAAAATTGCGTATTGATCTCAACAGTACTAATAGTGGTCTCAAAGTCACTCAACCTATAACACTTGAATACCTTAAGCCAATGATCTTGAATTCAACTGATCTGCCAATTAGTGGCACCGAACTTCAAGTCTCCATATATGCAACTGGTGGACCTGACCTTCCTCCAATACTTAATGCTGTTGAAATTTTTATGTTTGTAGGACTCCCACTTTCTCCAACAAACCTTAATGATGGTAAATTTTCTTCCTTCTGAAGGTTTCATTGTTAGAATTTCCTTACTAGATTGTTGATGATCCTTGTTATAAGTCATACTAGTCTGTCTGATTATAAGTCAGTTAAAAGGCTAGTAAATCTCTCTCAAACAGCTTTCTTGATCATAAGAGTTAATGCTTGTTCATCACTGAAAACAACAGTTAAAGCTATCAAGGACATCAAAAGGATTTACCATATCACTAGAAATTGGCAAGGGGATCCATGTCTTCCTAGTAGTTACTCATGGGAAGGTTTGAATTGCAGCAATGACAGTACTCCAAGGATCATTTCACTGTGAGTTGCCTTACTAAAATATCTTATTGTATGGAGGACATGTATACTCATTTTGAATGCCTTCTGAAGTTTTGAGGGAACTGATCATTTTAGGTTGATGTATTGGTCAAACACTCAAACATATGCATTACTAATTGATCAAATTTTTGGTTTAAATTTCACTTGTAATTACAATTTTTTTCTTTGATGATTCTTAAACAGAAATTTGAGCTCAAGTGAGTTGACAGGAAAGCAGATAGCAACTTCAGTTTCGAATCTCAAATCGATAATCTTTTTGTAAGTATAATTATGTTGTCAATTGGGGGGTGCAGTTTTTTCCACTTTGGTCTTTCCAAACAAAAATTTCTGACTCCGCCATGGATTCAGCCACTTTCGAGGGTCTAGTAGTAAGTTACCAATGCTCTTTTGGTTGCAGAGATTTGTCCTATAATAACTTGACAGGGCCATTACCAGAATTTTTGGCCCAACTGCCAAATCTGAAAATGCTGTAAGTAGTACTTGACCTTTGAGTTTGATATTGCAATTATAAATTGTGAGTAGAAGCTAAACTTTATCTATTTTGAATTACATTTACAGCAACTTAACTGGGAACAAATTCACTGGTTCAGTTCCTGATGCTCTTTTAGAGAAGTCCAAAAATGGGGCATTGCTTTTGAGGTTTCTATTCTTCTTTAATTAATTGCTTTCATTAATGTTCAAGATATTGACAAGGAAATCTATGTATTCAATAGTCTTTGCTCTTTGGATTTAAAAACAAACCACACCTTTGTATTTATTTTTAAAAAATTTAGCATTTTCTATCAGATTTATTGTAATTGTTTCTACATACCAAGAAAATTTATTATCTTATTTTATTTTTTTGGAAGTCTGGAAGAAATCCCAGGTGCTTACCAATCTGTATCATCCCATGAAAATAAAAAGAAGTTTATTATTCCAGTAATTGCATGCACCACCATTGTTGTCCTGCTCATTCTGTTCTCCTTCATTGTCCTGGCTATCTACAAAAGACACAGAAAACGAGGTAATATATATCTTATTTCATTCTTCCCTTTGTTTTTACCAAATTGTAGTAACACATCAATTTGCATACATGAGTGGAGAAAATCTTTGGTGCACCTGATGCATTAGTGCAATGCACCCGTCCACTGAAATCATGTATGATCAACAGGCTTCATATAACAGTAAATTCAAACTCAAACACTCTCAAGACCAAACACAAATACATAGCAAATTCAAATTGCATATAACAATATTAAGTGAGATACTCGAACTTAGGCACTCCTGATAAAACAGGATTCTAATACTATGTTAATAACCACTGAACTCAAAAGCTAGTTAAAGCTATTAGGAAGTAATCCAATAATAGTATTTAAGCACCATAACAATCTAATCACAAACATGTGTCGAATTTGTATTACTCGCAGGAAATGACTCATTCTAGAGTAAAATTCATGTACACGCATTCAATGCACTTTACTGAGCATATACAAGTAAAATATTCCTCCACAATTTGAATATGTTGATTACTATTGCCATACTCACTGATTTATCTATACTGGAAAAACTTTCAACGAAGATGGCTAAAATGTCCTGCTTATATGATTGTATCATATTGAATCTGTGGAACTAAATTTGATGTCTATGCAATTATAATGATCATCTTCTGATATTTGTAGTATATGTGTTTTTTTTCTTAAGAAAAATGACTATATTCATTAATGTAGAGAGGGCTGCTGAATCCGAGAAGGAAGGGTCACTGAAGTCGAAGAATCGACAATTCACTTACTCAGAGATTGTTCATATAACTAATAACTTCAAAACCATTATCGGAGAAGGAGGATTTGGAAAAGTTTACTTGGGCACTCTTAATGATGACTCTGACGTTGCTGTTAAGGTCCTCTCTCCATCATCGAGACAAGGCTATAAGGAATTTCGAGCAGAGGTAAAAAAAAAAAAAAAATGTTGCAAAAGTTTCCAATTGCTGTGCTTTCTTATAGAATTTTGGTTGTAACAATAGCAATTTGAATGCAGGCACAACTATTAATGGTTGTTCACCATAGGAACTTGGTTTCTCTCATTGGATACTGCGATGACCACGAAAATAAGGCACTAATATATGAATATATGGTCAAAGGAAACTTGCAACAGCATTTATCAGGTATGTAATATGTTATGTATATATAATGGTTTACTCCTATGAGAATTGAAAGAGAAGGGAGGTGGGCACACTTTGAACTTATGTGTTTCATATCATAATGCTTCGTTAAATAAACCCGACTGAGAGAATATGTTATGTTTCTTGTTTGCAGGAACAGATACATGTATGCTGAGCTGGTGTGAAAGACTTCAAATTGCTGTAGATGCAGCAAATGGTTAGCTTTTTGCAAGCATGTTTTTCTATTTTTATTACTTCGGTCGTTATTACGTACAAGTTAACTGGTGTCTAACTGGATTTGCAGGATTGGATTATCTACATAATGGCTGCAAACCACAGATAATCCACAGAGATTTGAAGCCTTCCAACATCTTACTAAACGAAAACAAGCAAGCGAAATTAGCTGATTTCGGCCTATCAAAAGTTGTTAACCAAGAAACCGATACTGGTTTAACAACTTGCCCTGCTGGCACAGCTGGATATCTAGATCCCGAGTAAGTATTAGAACTTATGGATTCATATACAATTATGGTATTGAAGATATTGAAAATTGTTAGAGTGCTTAAATACTATTGTTGGTACATTTCCTATTGTTTAATGGTTACTAACATGGTATTAAAGCTAAGTTTGTCATGGGATTCCTGTGTTGAGTCCCCTATGTGATTATTTGAATTTGTAATTTGTTATAATATAAATTTGTTAGGTGTTTGTATTTGGGCTCAAGCCACGTGTAAATCCCATTGGTCTTACATGTGAGGGAGCGTTTTAGTTGTATGAGACCTCACATGTAGCGGGGAAATACACTTTGGTTGCCCTGATAAATTTGTTTGTGAAAATTGATGTCTTATGTTTAGTACATTTGTGTCGAGAATTTGATAATCAAGTCTCATTTTCAACAAGAACTTGAATTTGAGTGATGTGAAAGCCTTGACATTGTTATATCAGTCTAATCATTTTGGGTTCCATGCAGACTTTTTGCATGCGGAATCTCAAACAAGAAAAGTGATGTCTATAGCTTTGGAGTTATTCTGTTCGAACTGATAACTGGCCAGCCCGCCTTAAAGAGAGGCCCGGAAGAGGATAGATACATACTTCAATGGGCCACTCCTGTAATCGAAAGAGGGGATATACAAAACATTGTTGATCCAAAGTTACAAGATGAATTCAACACCAATGCTGCTTGGAAAATTGTGGAGATAGCCATGTCATGTGTGAGACCAACTGCAGTCCAAAGACCAGACATAAGTCATGTACTGGCAGAACTAAAGGAATGTTTGGCTATAGAATTAACTTCCAGAAGAAATTGGATGACAGAAAGCAGCAGCAACTCAGGATCAAGCTTTTTACTCGAAAAGCCTTGTCTGGATCTTGGTATAGCAATGGCTCCCAGTGCTAGGTAACTACTGTCACTAGTCACATCCCACATCGCTAACGAGTGAGTTCCAAGACTTGTATATTAGCATTGAACTCTCGTAATTAAACATTTGTGTTTTTGGCCATGGGTGAAAGACCCGTTTGTAAAGTGGCAAGGACACGTGTGTGAACCCTAAAGACCTAGTACTATAGGGGTATAGCTTGTGTTAAATCATCTTATGAAAAATTTGCACTGTTATAGTATGCTAAGCTATGATCTTTTCAAGTCTTTGTTTTCTTTGGTTTCAAGTTGGAAATTTTAGTATAATAAATGTCAACTTGTACTGTGAGTTTGTTGAACATTTTATTTTCCTGTTTGAATCCAATTTCTCTTTTACTCACGTGTTGTGAATATTTTCCTATTCAATATTGCACAGCAAGAAAGTTTTTTGTTTTCTTTTGTATTTTGTTTATCGGTTGAGGTCAGTAGATTCATTTATTGGAGACAATTAAGGCAATAAAACCTAACCATAAGCACATGCCAATCGAACTACTGTATTTATTGCTTTACTGGGGATTGAATTTGAAATCTTTGGACCACATTCACCGATGGATACTATTCATGATTGATAAAGAGCAAATTACAGCCAACCTCTTGAGGTTTAGTCATTGACAATCAAAAACAACTTTATACTTAATTGACAATGACTTCCCTGCCATTAGTCAAAGTTAGTCAAATTTTATAGAGATAAGGGTATTTTCATCCTTTCAAGCCTTTTTATTTATTAAAAAAAATAGATTTAAAAGTTTTAAATCTTCACCATTCATCTTGGCCACATTTTTTATTTTTATTTTTGAAAAAATCTAACTAAAGAAAAATTTGGAAATACATCAACGGAAGAAGAAAATGTTGTTAGATTAGATTTAGATGAGCCAAGGTTTTTTTTTTTTTTTTTTTTTTTTTTTAGTTTTGAAAAAATCTAAAAAAACTTGAATATGAAGAAAAATCCAGGAATCCATATGGAAGAAGAAAAAATTATTTGAAGAAAATGTTGTTGGATTGGATTTTGATTATCCGAATTATTAATTTTTTAGAATTTAGAATTTGAAGAAAAATATAGAGATACGACATATGTCTCAATGTTTTTTTTTTTTTTTTTAATTTGTAATTTTCAATTTTTTTACAGTGGAGATCCAATTTTTTTTGTTATTCATAGGCATTTAGATATTTGTAGCGGTCAAATCCGGTCAACGGTTAAACTTGACTAGCTTTGACTAACGGTAAGGGAGGTTATTGTCAATTAATGATAAAGTTGTTTTTGGTTGTCAAATGCCAAACTTTAGGGAGGTTGGCTGCAATTTGCTCATTGATAAAATTGGACCCATTTTGTGATATTTTTCCACTTTCTGGATTGAATTGCTTTCTGCAACATTTGCAATGAATGAATTGTGAAGGGTTTGAGATGGAAGTGGAACAGCTGTTAGTGAAGTCCATACCCTTACAATGTTATTCAATCACGTGAAATTTTAAGGTTCAGACATCTCACATAGTCACATCTTTATTTTGTTTGACTAAAGATTTTTTGTATTTTGATGAACTATCTATTAGTTGTCGGTTCAAATCCTGATAGAAATAAATTACAACATGTGCACCAAATGGAAACTTGGGTCCAAAATACTGTGACAAGCTATAGTTAGGAGAGGAATTGTGAATCAAATATTCAAATTAATGTACTTTCTTAGTCAATTACGTGTAGCTACATATCATTATGAGGTACCATTCAAATTCCAAGCTACACATAATCGTGTAGTTTTTGAAAAATTAAGTAATATTATGAGTGATTAAGCTACCTTCAATTCTGCAAACCGCAGAGAAAGCATTTGACATCGTTAGAATGTTTAAATACTATTATTGGGAAATTTCCTATCAAATTAAGCTTTCAGTCCGATGATTACTATCACGGTATCACATTTTGGATGCCATTTCCTTTTAGTCTTACGTGTGAAGGGGTAACATTTTAGGTCTGATAATTACTAATATAGATTTTAAATCTTTAAGTACTAGCATTACTTATCTGTAAGATATGAGATCAGGATTCGTTGTTCAAAAGTTAAAAGAAATTATTCATCAAAATTTGCATATTTATTTCTATTAGTTAGACATAATTGCAAACAGCGTGGCAGGCAAATTGACTGCCTATCACATGCAAATATGCAATCATCCCTAATTGCGGTTCCAACTCATAAAGTTGCTAACAACTATTTAATCATCTCAACTACCAAAACCCCTCTCATTGGCTCCACACAAGGCGCAAGTCAATTACTACTGTTTCTCGCCAACATGGGGATAGCTCCGGTAGATGGATAAGCTTGAGATTTGGACAAATGACTCATAGGTCAACGGTTCGAATCACACCAATGGCGAAAGCTTTCAAAAAAAAAATATCTGGTCTCGGATTAATAGATATTGTCAAAAAAAAAAAAAAAAAAATTACTATTGTTTCTCTTCTCTCTGTCCATGTTTAGATGTTGGGTTGAAAATCAACTTGAAATCTACAAAAAATCATGCCATGAATGCTATTATATAGTCACTTCAAGTCACTCTTGAACCGCTCTCATTTATTGATCACTTTCTCAACCTCTATCCTCCTCCTTGAAAGCAAAACTTAAATGGGTTACTGTCCTTCTTCATTATAAGGTCCACAGAGCTCAAAGCTTCAACAAATCTCTCTCCATTGTTAGACAACTACATCAGTTTCCATGGCTGTTTCTTTGTTGGTACTTGTAGTATTTGCAGCATTTTCAAGCAAATTAGTTTTTGGTCAAGACTCAGGAGCTTTAGTTCCTGCAATCATAACTTTTGGTGATTCTGCTGCTGATGTTGGCAACAACAACTATCTTCACACAATTTTCAAGGCCGATTATCCTCCTTATGGAAGAGACTTCATCAACCATCAACCTACTGGCAGATTCTGTAATGGAAAACTAGCAACTGATATCACTGGTAAGTTTTTTTTTTGTAATTACCAAGATTGGTTTTTTAATTTGTGTATTTTTAACTTGAATTTTTTTATTTTTTTATACATTTTTTTGCAGCTGAAACTCTTGGCTTCAAGACTTTTGCACCACCATATCTTAGTCCACAAGCTTCAGGAAATAACCTTCTAATTGGAGCCAACTTTGCTTCAGCTGGTTCTGGTTATGATGACCAAACAGCTATCCTAAGTGTAAGACTATGAATGAGTCAAAGTGCTTTCTGAAAAAGCACTTTTCATGCACTACAAAATTTTTTTTTTTTTTTTTTTGTTTCTCAGAACAACTGTGCTTTGTGTGCAGCATGCAATTCCATTGTCTCAGCAAGTGGAATACTACAAAGAATACAAAGGAAAGCTAGCAAAAGTAGCTGGAAGCAAAAAAGCAGCTTCTATAATCAAAGATGGAATATATATAGTGAGTGCAGGGAACAGTGACTTTCTTCAAAACTACTATGTAAATCCATTGATCAACAAAGTCTATACTCCTGACCAGTACGGCTCAATCCTTGTCAATATTTTCTCAAGTTTTATTAAGGTAATCTTCGTATGCATACTGTATTCGATTTTTCTCAATTAAGTAGGCTAAAAATGCTATGATTTTTCAGAGAAATTGAGAGTATATTAATGTTGTCGGTGCTATAATGTGTTACAGGAAATGTATAATTTGGGAGGCAGGAAATTTGGGGTGACTTCACTCCCACCACTGGGTTGTCTGCCTTTGGCGAGAACTTTGTTTGGTTTTCATCAGGAGGGGTGTGTTTCCAATATCAACACTGATGCTCAAAAATTCAATAAGAAGATCAACTCAGCAGCAGCAAGTCTCCAGAAGCAACTTCCTGGTCTGAAACTCGTGATCTTCGACATTTACACGCCTCTATATGATCTTATTAAATCTCCTGCAAGTCAAGGTATTATGATCTAAATCTCCTTTTAGATTGTGAATTCAGTCATGATTAGATAAATAACGGTTGCTGTGTTTTCGTTCAGGTTTCGTTGAAGCAACGAAAGGTTGCTGTGGAACTGGGACAGTAGAAACAACTATATTTTTGTGCAATCCAAAATCATATGGAACATGTTCCAATGCATCCCAGTATGTGTTTTGGGACAGTGTTCATCCATCTCAGGCAGCTAATCAAGTCCTTGCTGATGCATTGATTGGTCAAGGATTTGCTCTCATTTGATGAAAAGATAATACATACATGCCCTTTTAGTTTCTCTCTATGTAAAATTTCTTACAAGTGGGTGTCACTTCTCTGTGTTGTTTATTGTCTTAATACTATGTGAAGCAAAAAGCTTGTTCCAATAATCATGTAGGTGAGAAACTATACTGTCTATCAAGAGATATTTCATTCAATGTGACACAATTTAAAGCTTTTTTTTTCTTTTTCTTTGCTTTCTCCTTAAAAAATTCTATGACGAGTCTTTTGATCATTACAAGAATGATTTGAAGGTTTTTTCAACGTTGTGTAAGAGTTGATCTTAACACGTGTCACAATTCAAACGGTGAACACATCGACATGAAAAGGAAATAACAGGACTTGGAAAACTAATCAGAAAGATCTAAAATGAACTACTTCAGATATGATAGAACTGAACATGCAACATTTACAAGGAAAAAAAAAAGGTTTAAAAGTCTAAAGTCATCAGATATGACTACTGCTGGTTCCTCAAAAGTAAACAGTAATCAGCTGTGCTGAACAAAAAGTAACACTTGCTTCCCATAAAGATGAAAAACAAAAATATCAGCAAAATTTTGCAAATCAGCAGTGCAGAAGACTACCAATTGTTGACAGGAGCTAGAGTAGTGAGCATGTAAGAAATGTGTAGCGCCAATGGTTAGTACGGTTAAGTAACAGGCAGACTTGGGCTAAGAACACCACCATTATCTGCATTGGTCCTAGCATTTGCCTCCTTCAAAACTTGAACTTTGTTGTTGTCAGCTTGTGTGTTCAAGGAATTCGGTGTGTTCAGAATCCTGATCAGCTCTGAGTTGTTCATCTTCAATAGCATTCCTGTTATCTTTGCTGCAGAATCGGTCTAGATAGAGAGAACGAGAGAGATAAAAAAAAATTCTTTAGCAAACATAAATCTTTGGCACTAAACCAACACAGCATATTCATATTCTCCCCCGGATTGATTTAAGCTTAGTGAAGAAAAAACTGACAAATCACAAACCTGAATATTATCAGCAAGAGTGTTGAGGTGGAGAACATCCCTAGTGTTATTCATTTTGTTCACAGGGGTTGTTGCCGTGGCAAGACTTCCAGATGCTGCTCCCTGAGCTGAACTTCCGAAGGAACCACTTTTTATGCTCTCCTTCTTGTGACTAGTAGCTTTCAGACCCCAATAATTCCCATAGTTCAGATCTTTGTTAGAAACATTGGAGGTAGAATATTTTGTGGACTGCAAAACAGAAACGGAAGAAGTGAGCAAATGAAACTAACAATTCAATCCAATACAATTCCGGCATTGAACAAGCATCAATTGACAATGAGTGCAGGATCAATATCATTAATTTGTGTAAGCCGTTAACAAATATGCATGAACTGTTCTATCACTTACAAGCAAGTCAATTTAAAGCATGGTGATATAGACTGATAGTAAAATTGTAAAGAATTGCTTTTTCTTCAAAAGGGTACAACTTACATGCTGTTGGTTGGTGCCACTCCTGATGTTTCCAGTGTTTCCAAATTGGGTCTGTTTTGTGGGAATCTGTGATTTCATAAGCAAGTTAAGAACAGGAAAAAAAAAACTTGTAAGAGAATTAAGATGATTTTCTTACATAGGAGGAATAGTTCTCTTGGTAATTCTCTGTTGCATAAAAATACGGAAGACCCGCATTTGTACTATAATGTTGATATAACATTTGCTGGTGCAGTAGAGGAAATTGAGGAGGGCAAGGATGGTAAGTGAAATAAAAAGGGTCATTCTGAGGGGAAGTGGCATTGCTGTTAGAAGGACATAAAGACTGCACTGGGAATTGTGAATAATGGTTCAGCAACTCCTTGCAGCGATCTTCTTTACGCTGAGCTATCGAGACATACAGAGTTCTTCCTTGAAAAGTAGCTCCTATGCAAATAAGAACTCATCAAGATTAATATGGAACCGATTACCCTAGAAAATATAGAAAGATAAAAACAAGATTGAAGTTACCATTACAAGCATACAAAGCTTTCTTTGCTTCTTCAGGAGTAGAGAAACACACAAAGCCAAATCCTTTGCTCAATCCACTATCATGGCGCATCACTTTTACAGAAGTTATTTGTCCAAAACAACTGAAAAGTTCTTGTAATTTGCTGTCATCGACAGAGATATCAAGGTTCTTCACATACAGATTTGAGAAGTTAGGGTTCTCAATACGGAAATTGTACATCTCCTTGTACTGGTGTTTTAATATCTCTGCCCTCTCAGCTTTCATTTGAGCCCTTCCTACAAACAAATTCTTCGAACCTGATTTACCAATGAATCTTACTATTAGAAATGATTCATCTCCACATAGTTTAGATGCTTTAAAACACTAGAAACAGAAATATCAAGTTGGATACTTACCAAGTTGTGCACCATTCAAGACCTCTACAGCCTTTCTTGCCTCTTCTGGTGATTTAAATTTGACAAACCCAAAACCTTTTGATTTACCCTTCACATCCTTCATGATGACAGCATCACAAACCTCCCCAAATTTAGAAAACATCTCACGAAGGAAATCCTCTGTCACATCTTTAACCAGATTTTTCACATAAACATCTGTGAATTTCAAGTCTTCACTGGCAGCTGTCCTGTCATTCTTCTTGAGAAATTTGGAGACATGTCTGAGGAAGAAGTGCAGCAATTCAGCAAACAAATCATTTGTAACAGAGCAAACTTAAAACTAGCATTTGGAATAAAACACATTAAATAGGAAAAGCGAACAGGTTGTGACACAAGCTTCACCTATTTAGAATACAGCACAACTAACAAATAACTAATTAGAAAATTGGCTATATTCCAAAATACAATTCAACTAACCTTTGAGAAAAGATTCATTGTGTTTCATTTCATTTTAAGTTACTTTTCGCTTGTGGAAATCCGAACAATGCAAGTGTAAGATTATAAGAATCATATATGAACTCCCGCAAATATCAATTGCCCACCAAGAAAGAATACCCCAAATGCATATTTTCGACAACAAATTTACAAATAATAAACAGCATAAGTAACAAATAGACCACAAGAAAACGGAGACTCACAACTTCTTCCCGCGAACTAAAGTATCATGAAGAGCAGCACAAGCAGCCATGGCAGATTCCTCTGAATCAAACTGAACGAATCCGAAGCCCTTACTCACGCCACCTTCTTCAACCACCTTGCAAGAAAGTACATTCCCGAAAGGGCAGAACAAACCCAGCAAGAAAGTACCATTGATTGAAGGGTGTATATTCTTGACAAAGAGATTACCAATCCCACATTTCCTTGGAAAAGGGTCTCTCTGGCACCACATTATCCTCATCGCTTTTCCCTTCAAGTCCTTGTAGTTTAGACACGCCATAGCTTTACACGCTGAAGCAAGTTGAAGAGAGAAAACAATAACAGATCAAACATTTATCTCCCAAGTAAAACAAACCAACACATTTGTACTCAATTTTTTTTCTTTATTTTCCTGGATAAAAGCAGAACAATTTAATGTTGTGTTTCGACTGCTTTCAAGCAGAAAAACTATTTTCAAGAGTTTCCCACTTTCCACATATCAAGTAAACCGCACAATGCATATATATATATATACATATATTAAGAGTTTATACGCAACATTAATAATAAAAAATTCTAATTAAAGAAAAACAGAGAGAAAAAAAGCAAAAAGTTCCCAAATCAAACAAGAGAAACAGATCAAACACAAGAAATGCACAAATAATAACACAAAGTTGATAAATAACAGATAATACCCAAATAAATCTGGATCAAGAAACCCATTGAATAGAGAGAACACAAAAATATGTAAAGCAAACAACAGAAATCGAGAATTCCATACACAAACACAGAGAAAACAGAGAAAACATAGCAAAAACTTCCCTAAATCAAACAAAAGAAACAGATCAAATACAAAAAATGCATGAATAATAAGCCTTACACGTAGCCATATCAACTAAACAAAGAGCCAAGAAACTCAAGAAACCCATTAAAAAAGAAAGAAAGAACACAAAAACACATAAAGCAAAGAAAAAACGTAATGGGGGTTTGTGTTTGTTTTCTTGTCGTTACCGTCTTCGTAGTTGCAGAAGTTGACGTAAGCATAGCAGAGGCTCTTGCGAGTGAGAGCGCAGCGACAGAGATGGATGGAGGAAACGCGTCCCATTACGTCGAACGCTTCGTGCAAGTCTTTCTCGGTGGTCTCCGGGTGGAGATCACCCACGTACAGTGAGCCCCGCTGCAGCGTACCGGAACTCGACGCCGCAGTCGGTAGTTGATGCTTCTGTTGTTGTTGCGGTGGTAGCTGTGGAGGTGGCGGTGACGGTGTCGGAGGCAGTGGCGGTGGCATTTTGTCTTCTTTGTTGAAAAACCCAAAACAAAAACAAACAGAGAGAGAGAGAGAGCGACTGACTGAGTTTGTTTTTTTTGTTTGTTTGTTATGATAGTGAAGTTAGTTGTAAAATATAGAGACACAGAGAGAGAGAGAGTACGTGTGTGATTTTCGCTGATGTTGTACTCGCTATTTGTGACTGACACGTGTACTAAAGGCTAAGCTAAGCAGAGTGAGGTGTGGACTCAGCGAGAGAGTGTGATTAGATAAACCATTTTTACTCGCTCTGTTACGGCTGACACGTGTGCTGACGAACGAGGATTGTTAAACGGTTCGTTTTAGGAGGGAGAGAGAGAGAGAGGCGGTGTGGATTGTACGGCGTGTGTCCGTACGGACTATGAATCGATCGAGGTAAGCGAGAAAGGGACAGAGAGACTTGTTAGGCAAGAAACCATTAAAACGATTCGTTTAAGGTAGGAGAGAGTTGCTACTCGCTACTGGAGTTGGACACGTGTAACGTGGTACGATATAACTTATACGATGTCGTTTACTGGTTGTAGTGGTGACTAATGATAAATATGTTGTGAGTCCCATAATTTGATGTTGATGTGGTCTGTGGATAGTACTTTGGCACGTGTCGCGAGAGGGTGCTTCATAAGAGAAAAGAAAACGCAGCGTTTCGTCCTTTTATGAATCCATTCATATTATGCCACGTCATCTATCCGTGTGACCCTCATTGTCCCATCCATTTTGTGCCACATCACCCTTAATGTGGGACCCTTCTCTTGGTGGGTCCCAACTGAAAATCCTTAAAATAAAAATAAAAACTTTCTGAATTTATAACATTGTCGGCACATTTTGAACTTTTTTCATTTTGACCCCCCAATTTTTATTTTTATTTTTTTCTTATTATTGGCTTCGCCACTGCCTGATGAGATTAGATTCTATGAGCACAGTCTGGATTTACAACTCCTACAACACGGGAGGGGTCTCTCCGCACTTACCTAAACAAACTTATTTGACAGGAGTGAAAAACAAAATCTGGGTACCATGCAAGGTTTCTGCTTTTGTAACATCTACTAATGACATAAATTTGCATGAGATAAAAACATATGAAAATATATCAACATTTATTCAAAAATGTCTGCTATGACAATCTTTGACAACAATTCCTCCATTGTTGATTGAACATGATTAATCGACTATCCTCAGTTTGCAAAACTAGTTTCTAATGGCTTCTAACAAACAAGTGGTATTGGCTGGTAAGAACAAAAACTTTTCTGCTAAACCAACTGAGAGTGGTAACTGTGGTATATATATAAACAGGAATGGAATGAAGTGAGGTGAGGGAATTCTGAAGCTGTACATTTTCGCTAACAGTCAGTCAGTCAGTCAGTCAGTCAGCCGAAAGAAAACGATGTTGACGTTGCGTTTCTTCGTAATTTGCCTCTTCTGCCGCGAGAGTTCTGCAAGACTTCAGCAAATTTCACCAGATCAGTTTCCTGATCATTTTGATTTTCCGGTGTTACCGTAGTACCCAAGTCACTGGCAGAATACCTACTCGTATTAAACTTCCTATATCCTCCTCCGTGAGAAGATCCCATATCACTGTAACTCCGTCTGGTTCCATCTTCGTCTCCCTTGGTTACGCTCCTCGATCTTGGGATATCCAACGAATGTCTAGATGAACTCTCGGACAGATTGGCTTCTCTATTGCTTTGTGCTTCAGCAGCAGTATTGATTCCTGCAGAAGCACTACTTGAACAAAACTTTGGCGATTCATCTTCGTAGAATCCAACTTTATCCGTGGATAAAACCTGGTTCTGATGAATACTATCCTTTCCTCGTATAAGTTTCCTAAGCTTGCCAAAAAACTTGGCCTTGCTCGGGTGAGGGTTCTTCTTGGCAGACGAAGTATCGAGAGAAGAGTCCTCAAGGTTCTCAGAGTCCGTGATATAGGACGATGCTTGGGAGGATGACCATTGGTCAGAATCAACGTCCATAACGTTACCAAACCCATCAGGATTTGCGTATTCAAGTATTAGCTGCTTGGCTTTCTCCTCGGATTTGGGGCTTAAAGTTTTGCTAAGGTCTCTTGCAACTGTCTTACCAGCGGGAGCCTGATAATTCCGCAGCTCATATCTTAAGCAAGCATTTATCCATTTAAGATATACCGTCTCTTCAACACCAGCCAATCTATTTGCTCGGAGTTGCTCAATTTCCTTCAATAAAGTTTCATTTTCTTGTCTCAAACTCTCACTCATTTCCTTTAGCGCTTCTGTCTGCAACAGAACGTGCCCGAAAAATTAAATTCAATAACAGCATTACATAGTAAGAAAAGGAATGATAATTAACCACAATTGGCCTAATTACCTCTGAATCTTCTAATACGGAAATCGCAAGGACTTGGGTGGACTCCAACCTCTGTGTCAATTCCGAATTTTCTAGTTGCAATTCCAGGTTAGACTTCCTCAATTCTTCTGCCTCATCCTCCAAAGCCTTTAGCCTTTGCAGTTTTGATTGAGCATCCGTATCACCCGCAGCAGCCCTGCATTCTTGTTCTTGCAACTTAGCGACTCTTTTCTGAAGGGATAAGATCTGCTCCCTGTTATGCTCAGCTTCAGACCTTAGTTTTCTCTTGAGCAGCTTAATTTTCGATCTTGCTGCTTCTAGCTCGACCATAAGTTTTGCATTATCAAACGCTTGGGCCTCTAGTCTTCGGTTATCCGACTGCAAAGACTCAATCTTGAGCGTAAACAATTTAGCCTCCACATTGTTAACCTTCAATCGGTTCTGAAGCTCCATTACAGCTGTTTCTTGCTCTTTAAGGCCGTAATACTCGAGTAATTGGACCTCGAGATTCCTCTCTCTGTCCCGAAGTATTCTAACCATGTTCTTCAGGTGCCTGACCTCTTGCTCGTAATCATCCTTCTGTGAACTTCTAAATGCTTTAGGATTTTCAACATCTTTCCTCGGAGAACACAAAGAATTGGGGCCAGAAAAGTCGAATTCCGACACGAGATCATTAAACTCTGGCAAGAGGAACGTATTTGTATCTCCACTATGTCTGCTGCTTGGTGAAAATACAGCAACCTTCGGCATGCAAGTCTCTTCCTGTAAGACAAAAAGGAAAACGTCAGGTTCACTGAAGTTATATCCAGAACGACTATACTTAGTCGTCTCTTTGGCTCTCTAAATATGATGGGACCATAATTCATGGCATGTTTTGACGAATTCAGCAGATATGATCATTTAATTTCCAAAGTTCATTAACGAAAATGTGCATCATAGCAACGAGTCATCAAGATTAACTAGTTACGATTCCATATGCCATTCTTGATTCTAAGATTTTTTTTTCAGAACAGATGCAAAAACGATTTCGCTTGCCAAAGAATTCTATGTTCAATCAATTTACAAATTTCTCGTTTCAGCAGTGCTTTGGTTAGATTAAAAATTACGAAAATAAACTTCATCTTGCAAACGAAAACCACAAAGCTTGTTTCTCTTTCTCTTCTCTCGTGATTACCAATTAAATGATGTCATTAACAATTAAACTTACATATTTTTTTGGTGTCAAGGTGTGAAGATCATCTTTGAGGTGAGCTCCTCCTCCTTTTTCAACTTCACTACCATGATCTAAACGAAAATACACATGAAATGATCAAAACAAGGGACTAAAAAGTCAAATCTCGGGTAAACACCATATAATTCAAAAATTATAGAAAGAAAGAAACTCCAACCTGAAGAACGCGTCGAGGGAGGAGGAGGAGGAGGCAAAGAGGGCTTAGCTCTGTGGTTTCTAAGGCGAGCATAGAGAAATCCGGCAAAGGAGAGAGACAAAGCCACCCCAAGTTTTACTAGAATTGGTTTTATGCCTCTCTTCTCTCCCATCTTCATGGTTATAAATCACTAATTGTAACTATATTCATCACTTCGAATAGAAAGAAGAATCATAGGTCTTCCTCTTCCTCATCCTCCATCTACAAATCCAATACAATCAAATTAACAATCATATGACTAATTATCAAATTAAATAAAACACAACAAGAAAAATAAATAAATAAATCAAATTGTTGATGCTTCCATAAACCCAGAATAAAATATGATCCATATCATATCAAACCAAAAACAAAAACAAAAAATGGAAAAATCACATGATCCATCACATAAATAAATGAAAAAAAAAAAAAAAAAAAAAAAAAAGAAGCAAAATTTCAATCAACTTATACAGTTTCCAGAGGCTAATAAAAAGGAAACAAAATTAAAACTTTACATGATCCACCAAAGATTAACTAATAAAATCACATAAATAATCCAAAATAAGCAGAACCCATTCCATTAATCACACGGTAAAAAGGAAACCAAAAACCCAGAAAAAATAATATTCCATTCAAATAACCCACCTCAGATAAATCAACATACCAAAAACAAGCAACAAAAATGAAAAACCAAGCAAAACCCATTTATATATACACATACCCAGAAAACATAACTGCAATAAAAAAATAGAAAGAAGAATCAAAACCCATAAGAGCTTTTAAGAGGACTTACCATTAAAGAGAGGTTTCTCAAACGCATTGAATTTGAATCAATAAGAGAATCAAACAGAAGAGTAACAGCTTTGATGTTACTTTTTATTTATTTATTTCTGCTTCAAAAGGGTACAGTTGAACAATGAACCAGAGGCTTGATGCTGTTAAAATATTAAAAGTTTTCCAACAACAATAATAAAATCAACAAGACAGTTGAGTTGGGTTTTGTCTTATGTCATGTTTAGGAGAGAGACAGAGAGATATTTGATTGATCAAAAGATTCTGATTACCAGTTGGAACAAAAAGGAAAGTGGGATTTTTTATTATTATTATTATTATTATTTTCTTGAAATAATTAAGTGCTTTTTTTTAAAAAAAAAATTGAGATTTTTTTTATTATATTAATTTTAGATAAGTTTTGTTTAGAAATAATGGAAGAGCTAATTAACCGCTCTTTATTATCTATTTTCCCTCCATTTTCACTTCTTTTTGGTGTCAAATTTTGTTAATTGGATTTTTGGATATTTAGATAGAACTGCTATTTCACCCAACTAATTTTATTTGTTTTTTTTAACCCAATTTTTAAGAAACTTTTTATCTTCTTTCAAAAAAAACCTTTTATCTATTTTTGATATATATTTATTTTGTTAACATTAAAAATATCTTTTAATATATTTAAAAGATATTAAAATATTAAAGATATTAAAAGATATTTTTATATCAAAAGTCATCAAAATATTAAAAATATTGCCTACTTGTTTTTATGAGTAATGCTATATTATCCAATTTTAGTGCTCAAATGACATTGTTACACTTTAATCCATTCATTTAAATTGTATTAGATTTATATCATTTAAATAAATTAATTAAAATGTTACCACGTCCTTTGGACATCAAATTTAGAGAACACAGTATTACTCTTCTTTTATACTAATAAATTTAATTGTTTTAAAAGTTAAAATAATATTTTTTCTAAGGTAATCAAAATAAAAGAAAAAAAAAATAGAAGTGTTTTTCTTTTATTTCAACTTTAGAATTTTCTTAAAGCAGTAGTGTATTGAAGATCGGCAAAGAATAATGTGAACAGGGAAGCGTTCATGATAAATATGTCATTATGTGGTCACGTTGTTGGTATTTGTATTAAATTAAGTTAATTAAAGTTAAAGTTATTGGTCCAAGTCAATGTCACTTGACTTTTATTTGTCTTCAATTAATGATATGAATTTTATACTTTCATAAAATTTGCACGCAACAAATGTGATTTTGTGGTCATCAAGAGCTAGACATGATAAGAAGATATGATAATTACTCATATGAGCTAACATTTTTGGGTGTAATGTTACTTATTTTGATTTATTTTAATAGATTCGTGTTGAAGTTTCGAGACCTAATGAATAATGAAGATATTTTAGGTCTATATTCTATATATATATATTATTTCTTAAATGGGTAAATTACGTTTAGCTTCTTAAGGTTTGCTATAAATACATACAGAAAAGACAAGTTTTGATTTTCATACGAAAGCCTCCTTTATGGACCTTAGTTCAAAGACATCAAAAGAGTATGATGGATCCGATCTGATGTTCTAATCCAAAGCCAACTTCGTACAGTTCGGATCCAATTCGATATGAATCCCTTTTGATCTGATTTGAATATTGTCAAATCTGGTTTTATGCTTTTCAAGGAAAAAATGAATTTCAACCTAAACAGTAAATATGTCGAAGATTTTCAAGGACGGACAGTTCGGTTCAGCTTGATTGACACCTCTAAACATACTCTAAATTTAGAATTGGCTTCTTCTGTTATTTCTCAATTTTTTAAAACTCTAACTATTTTTAATTATCTTTTCAATATATAATAAAAATAATGCTTTACTTAATAAAGACAATTTGTTCTCTATACATTTGGAGAAAAATTTAAATTAATTTGGACTCTTTTAAAATAAAATAAAAAACATATATTTTTTTTTTTCTCTTATAATTTTTTATATTTTTGAAGAATAAATTTTAAATTTTTGTTCAGTTTTTTATTTCAATCATCAACATAGGTCAATAAATCCTTTATCTTGACAATCCAGTGAATCCACCAACTTGTATTAGCAAATACTAATAGCATTTATTTTCCATACCTTCAAGTCGTCGTCCATGAAAATGCCTGATATAATAGCATTTATTGACTTTTCAAAAAAAAAAAAAAAAAATAGCATTTATTGATATAAATACTAATAGCATTTATTGATACAATAACTGATGGTTCAGAGCTTGACAAGTTATATAGCTTTCTATCACAAAAATATTTACACAAATATTTACAAAAATATTTACACAATCAGTTTTTTTTTTTAAATCTATTTTGCAAAACTCAAAAGTCAGGATAAGTAAATTTGTCTAAATTACTTCGATTTAAAAATAAATAAAAAACTAGCAAAGAATGGATTAGGAGTCTGATGGTACCTGCGGACAGTGACTGATCTAGAAATTTTAACGAGATCGGACACTCGAACAAAATAATAATTATATAAAAAAATACTGAAAATGTAAGATAATAATAAAATGAGTTTTTTTATTAAACAAAATTGATGAAATTTAGATAAATATAAAAAAATAGAATACTTACTCAAAATAAAATAAATAATCTTACATTCAAAATAAAATAAAATCAAGAAACACAATATTAAAAAATAAATAATACAAGAAAAACAACATAAAAAATGGAAAATTATAATATTTATTCTTAAAAAAATAAATTACAATCTAATTTTATAATTTTATTTTTTATTTACGATGGATTCACTTTAAATTTATACAAAAATTATTGATTAATAAATATTACTATACTTGTTTTTGAAATTTTTTTATTTTTTGAAATTATTGATAAATTATTGATTCTAAATAAATTAAAACTATAAAATAAAGAAAAATATTAAGAATAAAATAACATTAATCATAATAATAGATAGATTGTTTTAATATAACAAATTAAAATTTAAAATTTTAGAGTTTATTGATTGGATGTGTTAAGCATGTCAATCTAAAATTATTGGAAACAAAAAAAATTAAAATAATAATAGATAATTTACTATGAAATAAAATTGAATTAAGTAAACACAAATTAAGGATTGTTATAAAAAGTTGACAATGATGAAAAAGAGAAATTGAATTGTTTTGTTGCAGAAGAAGACAAAAATTTGAGAAAGGAATTGAAAAATAGGGTAAAATAAAAAAGGGAGAATTGTAAATAACACCCTAACTTTTTATCAAATACCAAATCAAACCCTCTAGTTTGAATAAACAGAAAAAAAACTCTATGCTATTAGTTGACCGTTAATTGACTTTAATTAAATCTAATAAAATATAATTATTTAAGTGGTTTTTTCTATAATTGAACTAAAAAATAATGAAAAAAATATACTAAAAATATGTTAGAAAATTACAAACAAAAAATATATATTTTAATGAAAATTAAATATATAAAAATATATTATAACAAAGTAATAAAATCATTATAAAATTTAAACAAAAATTTAATTTTAAATTATAAAAAAATTATAAGAAATTAATTTTATTGTTATTAGTATATATTTTTATTATATTTTCCTTTTTTTATTCTATTTATAATAAAGTATTTAAATTGTAATATTCGATTTAAATAAAGTCAACTAATGGTCAACTTACTGTTAACTAATAGTAGGGGGTTTTTTGCTGATTGTTCAAACCCGAGGATTTGATTTGGCATCAAATCAAAAGTTAGGGAGTTATTTATAATTCTCTCAATAAAAAAAGACATTAAAAATTTAAAAAAAAAAATTAGTCGGAATTGAACCCGTACCATCAAGCTAGAATAAACTAGAAATCAGATTATTTAATGATTATTTTCAATAACAGTATTAATTAAACTAAAAATCTTATTATTGACTTTGATGAATTTGACTTTCTATAAATCAAATTTAGAACTACAAATTTTAAGTGTTATTTGACTTTGATGAAATTGTTTTTATCTAGTGTGAGTATGCTGGACCTAACGATATTGGATTCTATAAACGAGATCTGGATTGTAACTCCCACAAAAACTATATATGCTGTATGAATATAATCTGCCTTAATTGTCAAACTTTGTGAATTGGATTTTTGGATATTTAGATAGAACTGTTATTTCACCCAACTAGTTTTTTTTTTTTTTAACCCAATTTTTAAGAAATTTTTTATCTTCTTTCAAAAAAAAAAAAAAAACTTTTTATCTTTTTTTGATATATATTTATTTTGTTAATATTAAAAATATCTTTAATATCTTTAAAATATTAAAAGATATTTTTTATATCAAAGTCATCAAAATATTAAAAATATTGATTACTCTCTTTTATACCGATAAATATAATTGTTTTAAAAGTTAAAATTATATTAAATCGAGTCATAAAGAGATGAATTAATTGTTTTTTCTAAGGTAATCAAAATAAAAGAAAAAAAAATAGAAGTACTTTTCTTTTTTGAAAAGAAAAATAGAAGTACTTTGGACTCTTCTAGATTAGTCTTTTATTTTATATGAACTCTTCAACTTTTATCTTTCCATAAAATTTAGAATTTTCTTAAAGCGGTAGTGTGTTAAGGACTTGAAGGTCGGCAAAGTATAATGTGAACAAGGAAGCTTTCATGATAAATATGTGATTATGTGGTCACGTTTTTGTCATTTGTATTAAATTAAGTGAATTAAAGTTAAAAGTTTTTTTTTTTTTTTGATGGAAAAAGCCAAAGTCTTACAACACCTGGAAATCAAATCCAGGGCAGGATTGAAAAACATGTTTACAAGTACAACTATGACTCATCATCATAAGACACACAAGCACAGCCCAGACGAAAGTCCCATAAACGGGAGAAAAAAAACCCACACACAAAGGTGGGATAGACACCCTCACTCAGAGGGATTACAACTAGCAAAACCAGCCCTCACTAGGGAGAGAACACCCAAACCCACAAACCCTCACAAGAGGGATCGAAACTAACCAAAAAACCTCAAAAAGAGGACTGAAATTAAACTAAAACTAACAAAACCTCACAAAGAGGACTAAATCTAACCGACTAAACCTAACACCGATCAGAGGAGGAAGAGTCCCTTGGCTGCCGGCAAGTGTTCCGGTAGAGAGGATCGGGCCGGACGAATTCCAAGGCCACCGTCGCAGCTCACACTGAAAAAACCACTCTAGATCTGGCCGGATCCAAGAGGATCGGCCGATCTAACAGCTGCCGGCGTTGGCTGGAAAAAAAGACCCGTCCTATGGCGCGAGAGGTTGGCCAGACGAACACCAAGGCCGTCGTAGCAGCCGCAGAACGCTCCCATCTGATCGGGAAGGCCCAGCTTGAGGAAGAAGACCGCCCGAAAGGGAGACATCGCCGCTGTCTCCCGCTGCCACAGCAAGAAGCCGACGACGGATTGAGGCGGTGAAGGTTGTGTAAGGTTGAGAGAACTTTCTAGAGAGATATAGTAGAGAGAGAAAAAACTAAATTTTTATATTCTTTCACTATTAATTTAATGTTAATTAAAGTTAAAGTTAAAGTTATTGGCACAAGTCAATATTACTTGACTTTTATTTGTCTTCAATTAATGATATGATTTTTTATACTTTCATAAAATTTGCATGCAACAAATGTGATTTTATGGTCATCAAGAGCTAGACATTGTGTTAGGTAGGAAGATATGATAACTACTCACATAATGAGCAAACATTTTTGGGTGTAATGCTACTCATTTTGATTTATTTTAATAGGTTCGTGTTGAAGTCTCGAGACCTAATGAGTAATTAAGATATTTTAGGTCTATATTCTATATTTTGTTTATATATATATATATATATATATATGTATGTATTTCTTAAATGGGTAAATTACGTTTAGCTTCTTAAAGTTTGTCATAAATACGGACGAAAAAGACATCAAAAGAGTTCGATGGATCCGATCTGATCCAAAGCCAATTATGTACGGTTCGGATCCAATATGATATGAAATCTCTTTTGATCCGATCCGAATATTGTCAAATCTAGTTTTGGACTTTTTAAGGAAAAAATGAATTTCAACCTGAATGGTAAATATATCGAAAATTTTCAAGGGCGGACCAGTTCGGTTCAGCTTGATTGACACCTCTAAACATACTATAAATTTAGAATTGCCTTCTTCTGTTCTTTCTCAATTTTTTTAAAACTCTTACTATTTTTTATTATCTTTGCAATATATAATAAAAACAGTGCTTTACTTAATAAAGACAATTTGTTCTCTATACATTTGGATGACAATTTAAATAAAAATAAAAATAATATATATATATATATATTTATAATTTTTTTTATTTTTAAAGAATAAATTTTAAATTTTTATTCAGTTTTTTATTTCAATCATCAACATAGGTCAATAAAATAAAATCCTTTAATTTGCTGCATAAAAAATATATTGACAATCCAGTGAATCCACCAACTTGTGTTAGCATTTATTTTCCATACCTTCAAGTCATCGTCCATGAAAATGCCTCATTGATACAATAACTGATATAGTTGGACAAAAAGATGGTTCAGAGCTGGACAAGTTATGTAGCTTTCTATCACAAAAATATTTACACAAATTAGGTTCTTGACCAGTTAAAAAAAAAAAAAAAAAAAAAATCTATTTGGCAAAAGCCAGGATAAGTAAATTTTTCTAAATTACTTCGATTTAAAAATAAATAAATAAATAACTGGCAACAAATGGATTAACAGTCTGATGGTACCTGTTGACAGTGGTAGGCCCAGGAATTTTAACTAGATGGGCACTCGAACAAAATAACAATTATATTAAATAAATAAAAAATGCCTCATTGATACAATATTAACCGATATAGTCGGACGAAAAGATGTTTCAGTTCTTGACAAGTTATGTAGCTTTCTATCACAAAAATATTTACACAAATTAGGTTCTTGATCAGTTTAAAAAAAAAAAAAAAATTATTTGATAAAAGTCAGAATAAGAAAAAATTTCTAAATTACTTTGATTTAAAAATAAGTAAATAAATAAATAAATAAATAAAGCAACAAATTGATTATGAGTCTGTCGGTCTGACAGTGGCGGATCCAAAATTTTTAACTAGATGAGGCACTCAAACAAAATAACAGTTATATAAAAAAAAATTTACTAAAAATTTAAGATCATAATAAAATGAGTTTTTTTATTAAAAAAAGTTAATGGTATAATGAAGTTTAAATAAAATAAAACAAATAGAATACTTACTTAAGATAAAATAAATAATCATACATTTAAAAAGAAATAAAATTAATAAACACAATATTAAAAAATAAATAATACAAGAAAACACAACATAAAAATGGAAAATTATAATATTTATTCTTAAAAAAATAAATTACAATCTAATTTTATAATAAGAAATCTTGTTTTGTCTATACCATGAATTCACTTTAATTAAATTTATACAAAAATAAGTGATTAATAAATATGGCTAGACATGTTTTTGATTTTTTTTTTTTTTTTTGAAATTACTGATTCTAAAACTATAAAATAATTTTTTAAGGATAAAATAAAATTAATCATTATAATAGATAGACTGTTTTTATATAAAATTAAAATTTAAAATTTTAGAGTTTATTTATTGGATGTGTTAAGTATGTCAATCTAAAATTATTGGAAACAAGAAAAATTTAAAATAATAATAGATAATTTACTATAAAATAAAATTGAATTAAATAACCACAAATCAAGGGTAGTTAAGAAGTTGACAATGATAGGAAAGAGAAATTAAATTGTTTTGTTATAGAACTGACTTTTGATCAAATGCCAAATCAAACACTCTGGTTTGACCAATCGAGAGATGCTTCAATGCCTCAGGCTTAAAACGTGATGTGACACGTCTGTCCACTAGAATTTCAACACCTCATCATATTTCAAAAACTCAACAATAATCAATGCCACATCATAAAAAAAAAGAAAAAAAAAAAAAATTATCCAATTATGCAAAACATGCCGATTCAGATATTCTTAACCCTAAATCTAACTTTAATCCCAAAATTTTCTCAACTCATCAACTGTTTCTATACATCTTCTCCATTCACGACTACTCTGCAACCGATTTTTTTTTTCTCACATTTGTTTAAAATTTTGTCATTGACAGTTAACTACTCATCTGCTTCTCTGGGTCTTCTTCTTTCATTCACGTTTTCTCTACGACCAATTTTTTTTTTCTCACACGCTTCTCAACCTCTCAATTTCACGATCTCTCTCACTTTCATTTTAATGGCATACTTCATCTTTGCGCCTTCTAATTCGGTTCTCTCTTCATCTCACGGTCTTTGATTTTCCTTTATTTGGGTATATAAATGATTAAATGGAGACTCAATTTTCATATGTTTTGTGGTATATGGAAGACCCAATTTTCACAATTATTGGAGTTAAAGAAGAGAATAGATTGTGTTTATGAAGTTTTGAACCGATAAATAATTAGAAATGGGATGGGATGAGTTTTCTTAGTCTAAAGTAATTAGAAATTCAAAAGGATTAGGAAAATCTGAATTTAATTCATCTCCAACATGAAAAACGACGCACACACGTGGGCCGGAAAGCTTCTCCACCCGCTCTCACACATCTAGCGTGTTACCAACTTCCGACGGAGTGTGACAGAGCGTCCGGCATCTGATTCCGGTGATGTTTTTGTCTTTGTCTTCCTCTCGGTCCCTTCTTTCAAACAACAACTGAATCACATTAATCCGACATTGTTTGGATCACTTCTACATCAATCAAATCTTGTTTTAGCCTTGTATGCTGATATATACCACTGCCTTGAACTTATTTATCTCTCCTGCCCCTTCTCTATCACCATTGATTTAGAGCAGGAAACTAACAAATCAAAAGATATGGTGGCTGATTCCAAAGGTGAGCTGGTGATGCCTTTCACTTGGGCCTGTTGGAGATTTTGAAGTATCTGAAAATATAGAAGTAGTACTAAATCATTCTCCTATTCTCCTATTCAATGAAGAAGCAATAGCATAGATGATGTATTAACGTGCATTCATGATCATATACCTCTCCCGATGATATTTAAACTTGACAATTACCGACTATGATATTATATTCAAAAGTACGTAAACAACACCCCTATGTTAATCACATTAACTAGATTATATTTCACTTACAATGAGACAAATGCAGCATTATTTTGTGCCTAACTTTCCTCGCAATGCATCTAGGCATGAGTGCATGACAGTTCACTTCCTCTTGCAATGCAGTTCTCCAAAGGGAACTTGATCACCGGTCTATGATCATGACATGAAAACTCTGTAGATGAAAATTAAGAAAAAAAAACAAAAACATAGAAAACAAAAACATAGATTGTCAAAGATTGCATAATTAAAATAAACCATATGACAAAAATCAAGTAAGATATTCATAGTCACATTCACTTGCCTAATTAACTTAGCAGTGATTATATTCATCGCCCCATAAAAGATCAAGAATTGCATGTATTCAAACCAAAGGATTTCACTACATACCCTGCTGTAAATATAACATATTAGATAAGAAAAAATGAAGTAATGATATATATATTAACTTCAAAATTACTGTGCTGTAAAGAGTGGTTGAAATGATATAGTATATCAGATGCCTTGCCTATGGTCAATTATCAGCATACCATAGTGAAATTATCTTCTTCTATCATACTATCTTCTTCTTCTTCTACTTCTTCCATCCTTCTTCTGTTTCTGCTCATTCTATCATGCTACGAAAATGAATTCTCTTGAGACATATTTTTTAATAATTTGAAGACAATATAGGACAAAGAAAAGAAATCGAATTCAGAAAAAGTTTGCTAATTCAGAAATCGAATTCAGAAAGCACCAAGGTATTTTCAACATAACACAGATTAATCAAATACCAATGACCAGCTAATTAATTTAATTAACCTCCAGCTTCCTAAGGAAAAATAGAAGCAGAGAAAAAGAAAATTGATTGCATGTAATATTATAAACTGTTAAAAGTAATAACAAGGAAGTAAAAGAAGGGAAGAAAATACCTGCATTTCGATGCTTTTATCACCAGCTAAGAATTTTGATATCTCAGGGTCATATTAACAAATTTTGCAGTGGTGCCATCTGAAGAAGCTGCTTTGGCAATCCTTTTAATTTTTCGCACCTATCAATGTCCAAAGAACAAAGGGATGGCATGATAGTAGAAGTGTGATCTCCAATCCCAAAATCCCATACTTCCCATTCGGGCATATTCGAATATCGGAGAGTTTTCAACTTGGGGAAGGAAATAAGTGATGAAGATGATGAAGCCTCATCACTTTCTGATGAGGTCAAACATTCTGTTCAATATCAGTAACTGTGAAAACAACAGGCAAAAGAGCATATGCATGCAGTGCCATTACCTGTATAACCAGGCCAGTACTCAGACAGGTAAACGAGCAAGACATGCCAGCTGATCACATCCCAGTTCCGCTCTCTCTTGTAAGCCTCAAACTACTAAATCCACTGTGACAAGGAATTTATATGGCTGATTAAGCACTGAAGAGTGGTTGAAATGATGTAGTACGTATATGCACAGAACAATATATCAAATGCCTTGCCTATGGCCAATTACCAAAGAAAACCGTGGTGTGCTGGTGGTGCCTTATAGACTGATAGTGAACAAAGCTTCTATTCAGTGGTTTGTGAAGACCTGATTCAGAACAATTGGATTATATGATGGAAATTTCTGCTTATTCCTTGCACCAGATTGAAGTATGGAATCAAACTTTCTAGAAAACAGAACTAAAGGCTTGCAAAATTATATGATATCATAACTGGACACAATTTGGTCCACAATTAGGTGGATTATATTAATGTCCTAACCTTTCTTTCCAATGCATCCAGACATTAGACTTTGCTTGCCCTTGGAACTATTGCTACTCCCTCGTGGAATTTTATGTCTAGTGTATGATTAGAATTAAGGGAAAAAAAAATGGAAAAGGGAAAGATTATCAAAGATTGAGTAATCAAAGCATACCTTTTACCGAAAAGTTTATAAGATACTAAAAGCCACTTGGCTAACTAGCTTAATGTCTTGCATCACACATCACTTGACTTTGATTCTTTATAGTGCATCAATCTTCAGTAATATCTATGAAGTACACTTACAGGAATATCTGAAAGCAAAGAAAGGCCCTATGACCTGAGGAAGTCCACATTAGTGCCACGTGAGGAAATAAGGCCCCATGACAAAATTCAAACAACACCTAATTAGGATGGATAGGTGCCAAGCAAACATCTACTGAGGAAGTGGAATGAGAGCACTACAAGTGAGCATGAAATCATGACACAGCTAGGACAACAAAGAATGGCTACCCATCCTGGAAGTGATATGCTGGTGAAGATTTCACGCATTGTCACAGTAGTGATTCTACCGTTGACCTATTGCAGACCTGACAACAAGTGGGAGAAGAGGCAAGTGACATTGGATTTTGTAGTCCTTTTTGCATATAAATAAAAGGGAATCTCAGGCTTCAATTTATGAGAATACCTGTTGAAACCCTGCATCTTCTTGACGCATCATAGTGAAATTATGATTGTGAATTCTATCTTCTTCTCCCATCCTTCCACTGGAATTATCCTGTTCGGTTCACTCTATGAATTCTCTTGAGAAATGCAAATGTTTCTGTCATTTCCTGTACCTAAAAGTTTAAGAACCAATACTTTTTATTAATGATCATCTTTTTTTTTTTCCGAAGGAATAAACTTGACAGTTTACTAACATGCATTATTTTAAACATCACAAGGAGTGGATTACCAATTCAAAGTACCCAAGAATAAATTAACATCGTCAAAATTTCTTATCAGAATTGATGACTTCACCATGTATCATTGACTTAAAAATTGTTGAGTTACCCTGCACTAAAATTCTAAAAAAAAAGACTACACTTTCTAAAATATTTGATTATTTAAGGACTATAGGAAATAACAAGAATATCAATGTAACTGATCTGTTGAGTGTTGACAAGTAATTCAAAGTGTGCTAGTACTAAAGTTGACACAATGAACTTGGATACTTTGTAATTCTATGCATCAATCTGAGAATTTTTTGAAGAAATTATAGGACAAAGGAAAGAAATTGCATTCAGGAAAATTTATCCATAAAGATTATACAATATTTAAGTGCAAAGTATTATAGAATTGATTTTAAGTAATATTTTTGTAGCAAAATAGATGTACGATGAGATCAAAATAGTCATACCATCCAAGATTTCTCTCCTGCTTTGATTACAAAAAAAAATCAACTGAAAAGGGAGAAATTTAGACAAGAAATTAAATCACCTTCAGTTTGACGACAACAGTTATAATGACTAATGAATGCTCTTTCTGATTACAGTGTAATGAGAAATACATTTGCTTCTCTTTCTCTAATCAAATATTATTTACATCTATAACATTAAATCATGATAATATTTGTTTTGGCCCAAAAGATGGTTGTATGGAGACGGATGTTATGGCTGATTTTGAAATAATATTCTATTTTGAGTATATATAAAAGGAGAAGAACACAAATTGAAAAAAGATTGAAAGTTAAAAGAAAATTATATGAAATGACAAATTATATAATGTAAGACCCAAAAAAAACAAATTAATTAAATGAAAATCATGAATTGAAACCAATTTGTTTTGGGCCAAAAGATCATTGTAAGAAGAAGATGTTATGGCTGTTAATCGAGTAAAAACAAAATTTGTATAAATGAATTGATATATTAACAAATATGTAACGGGGCTATCCCAATCCAATTGATATATTTACCCAATCAGCAACGGGCCTATACATAAACAAAAATTGGTATAAATCATTAAATGGCGCAGGGCAATTACTTGATTACTTCTCGCACTTTCCTATCCCTTGAGGGATGTGAGAGATGTCTTGCCAGTTCTTTGAGTCTTCTATTTCCAAATGGAGTGGTGCCACATGAAGAAGCTGCTTTGGCACCCTTTAAAGGTGGCACCAAGTTTAAATAACGAAGGGATGTTTGCAAGTGTCATTATTCCCAAAATCAACTCACCTCCACACTCATTTTCAATTTGGGGAAGTAAATAATTGATGATGAAGATTGAAGCTCGAAATTCATTACCCACTTCTCGGTGTTTCAAGGGATGGCTTTATTATGCACTTCTCATTACCCAGTAATCGACTCAAGTTAATGACAAGATACCTTAAATGTATGTTGCAGTTTTCCTATCTCCTCGAATTGACCCAGGGAAGTATATATGCCTTGCTAATTCCTGTTCAAGGAATTCATTTAATGTCCGAAGATTTAATCTTTCCATTCCTTTTGCATGTACCTTAGAGAATCAACTATTCATCAGGTTGAATATCCCTAGAGGCTTTTTGAGTTGGAACATGACTTTACCAACAATCGATTTGCTCAAGCCTACATCATATATGCCTTGCTAATTCTACAAGCACGTCACCAAATTCTATTAAGAGGCTCCGCAACTTTTTGAAATTGCAAATAGAGATAGGAAATGTATCTCTTTCAGTAACAATCAATCTTAATTGACGAGCTTTCTCACACAAAGCATTCATACTTTCTTCTCTAAAATCTTTTACTTCAATCATGCAACATTCATTCTTACTAAGATATTGAGCAACATCATGTACTATGTCATGCATCTTACACCTTATAATGCTACCATCATCATCCTTTTCAAATTCTTGAAAGAATGAACGCATTGCTAAGCAATTAAAGTAATTTTCACCAATTATCTCAATCTCTTTATTATGATCTAATCCAAGATAACCTTGAGCCATCCACAATTTAATCAATTCATCTTTTTCAAATTTGAAGTCTTTTGGAAACATGGCACAATATGTGAAACAATGTTTTACCATAGAAGGTAAATCATAGTAACTTAATAACAAAGGAGGGGAAACACCTTTCTCAAACTCCTCTAGTTTCCACATTTCACTATTTAAGATACTTTCCCATTCTTTTCTAGTTTTTTTAAAGCGCAAGAGACTCCCCATGGTCTTTGCGGCAAGAGGCAAGCCCTTGCATTTGCTTACAATTTCCCTACCGATACCTTCTAGTTTTTCACACTCCTCAACAGACCTTTCGAAAAATGCTAACCGACTAAACAATGACCAACAATGCTCGTTAGACAGTTCCTCAATTGAGATGGTTTCAATTGATTTCATTATAAGAGCAGTTGTTTGCTTACGTGTGGTAACTAAGACTTTACTTTCATGGAAACCATTCTTTAGACAGTGGTGGAATGGTTCCCAATCCCCGTAATCTTCTGTCCACACGTCATCTAAGACCAATAGAATTTTTTTTGTCCTAAGGGATTCACTAATTTTATCTAGAAGAGATTGCAACGTAGATAAATTAGAGGCATGACCTTCTAGAGTTTCAAGGATTGCTTTGGCAATCCTTAATTTATCAAATGGGTCTGATACGCACACCCATATTCTTTTTTCAAAATTTTTAATCACCTTATCATTGTTGTAAGCAAGTTGAGCAAGAGTTGTTTTTCCTATTCCTCCCATCCCTACTATTGAGATGATATGGAGGCGGTTTCCCTCTTCACAACTCTCATGCAACAACTTGCCCACTAAAGCATTCCTTTGCTCATCTCGACCAAATACCTCAGACACATCAATAAAGGAGGTGCTTTCTACTCGTTGAGGTTGTTCAATACTCGTAGTTGTTTTAAAACTATACATGTCTTTCTCTTTAGCAATAGCATCTAAACTCTCATTTATATCTCTTATTTTGAAAGCAATGCTATGGCCTAAAACAACTCGTCTTAAAACAGAATAAGGAAAGAGAAAGCAGGAGCATACCTTATTCTTAAGAGTATGAGCATTTTCAGCTCCCTCAATTTGCAATCTTTTCATGATTGCAGTGTTCCACTTGTCCAACACGTCATCCATGTAGTAGGAAACATCTTTCAGCTTCTCCAACCAAACTGCCACAGCTGCTTCCGTAACTTGTCTTTGCTCTGCATCAACGAGCACAGCTTGAATGCTTTTGAAGTTTGATGTGAGCTTCTTGACTTCTTTGTTCACACCCACCACCAGCTTCACCTCTTGTTGTATCTGTTGAACAACGACCGTACCCAATTGCTCCAAGATAACAGAAACAATTGCATCGGCCATGATACTGAGAGATGATATTTGAATGGAAATTACAATTGCAGAAGAAATTTGAGTGTTTGAATGTGATTGTTGTGTGATAATCTTGCAATGTCCTTTTAGCTTTTATACGAGTTTAAAGCCTAGGAATATTGATATATCAACTCAATGGGCAAAGTGAAAACTTGCTTGGATGCTGGTTCAAGTATAATGCCTTTAAAAAACAATATTATTACTAGTTCCATTTCCAAAACAAAGAATCTGATGCAAATTTTAGAGTAGGAAGCAAGTAACGCAGATGATTCCAAAAGCAAAATTGGAAGGCAAAGATTTGGTTAAAGAATAAACTATTTATGATTTGAAAGCGATACAAAAAATATTATTACATTACAAGTACATTAACTAATTGTTAACAACAGTATTAGGAAAAAGAAAGATAAGTTATTATTATAATAACTAATCAAAAAGAAAAAAGAAAACTCTTAATTTACAAAGGCTCTAGAAGAAGAAGATAATTAAGCAGCCCTATCAGATTAATTCACAACAGATCCTTAAATTTCCGTGCCTGCTTAGTTTGGTCTATGTTGCTGGTTTTTTTTTTCACTTGGTTGCTATTTCCTGTGCATGGTTCTCTGCACTCAACAATGGGGTTTCTGATACTTCCTCTGTTTTGCTTCTGCTGATATCTTTCTGGTCCAAGAAGCTTGGCTGATTGGTTGACGACAGAAGCCTTGCCCACATCCTGTCGGTTATCACAACCTTGTTCTGTCTTTCGGTTACCCGCTGCATGAAATATTCAATTCCAAGTTATTTATAAGCATAAACCACCACATGAATTTGTATTAAAAATGACTCATGAGCAGGAACAATTTTGAATGTATAATTGCTTTTATTAGCTGGGGAGGAACTTACGTGGAACGGTATGTAAGCATGTCTCCCGTTAACAGGTCCAACTGTGAACCCTGTGTATCCAGCCATAGCACCGTGAATGGCACTGTGAGCCAGGAGTGTGCAGTACACATTATCAGATGCATTGCTTGGAATAGCACGGATCATGTATGTCGGATCTGTTGGGCCAATTAAACACTATCAATTGGTTATTTCATCTAATTTCAAATGGCTGCCAAACATTTCAACAATGTTAATGACAAAATACAAAAGAAAGACATCAGAGGCAATCCACCTATATATTTCAGATTTATAGGCATCTTTGGCCTTTTTGCAAAGTGTTCCTGCAAAATCAAAGTCAAATTGTAAACAACATTGCAGAAATCTGAATGTGAATTACCATATGTCTATATAGAAATCTGAATGTAACACAAAAGAAGACTAAATTAGTCTAGCATCAGTACCTTTATCTTTTGAGATATCCACAAACCAACGTCCTGGAGTAGCTTGTTTCCCGAAGCATCTTGCTGGTCCATGGTACGCATGCACTCATTAAGCAGGTCTTGTCCTGCACCTTCGGCTATTACAATGACCATGTGTCCTTGTTCGTTTAATCTTTTCTCAATAAATTCAAAAAGTCCGCCAGGTCCTTCGAGATAAAAAGGTGATTCTGGAATCAAGCAACAGTCCACATCACGGCTGGCAAGAGTAGCATACATTGCGATGAATCCTATTCGAATATAATGTGTCAGAGAACCACAATGAAGAATATGGAACAAAACAAAACAGAAATAGAAGGGAAACCAATGGAAAAATAAAAAAAAATAGACTTACCACTGTACCGTCCCATTAACTTGACAACACCAATACAATTATCAAAGCTTTCTGATTCAACGTGTGCTGCGTTAATAGCTCGTTGGGCCTCCTCGACAGCAGTATCAAAACCAAAGGATTTGTCTATAACCTGACAGGAAGCATAATATCACACTATGAGACATTTATAAGATTAAATTTTATTGTTTTGCACTAAAAAATAGCGTACATGTAACAGTCACAGCACAAAAGGTAAACATATATGGCACAGAAATACCGGAATGTCATTATCGATGGTCTTGGGGATTCCGGCCACTGCAACTTTAAGGCCACGTCTTCTAATTTCCTGCATAAAGGAGAGCCATAAGAATGACTAGATCAAATGACCAATGATAATTCTGCAAATGAAAATCATAGACAATCATCCAGAGGGTAGGCATTTCAAAGCAGACCATGAAATTACATATATTACCTCAAAAATCACAGAAGCCCCTTTCTGAGTTCCGTCTCCTCCAATTATGTAAACCTGAGTTACAACATGTCAGAATTATCAAATGGATGCACTGTACAAGCTAAAGTTTACTGTATAATTTACAAATGTATACCTGATTAATACCTCGGTCCTGAATGCTATCAACAATCTTTGATGTATCATGACCTCCTCGTGATGTCCCAAGGATGGTGCCACCACGCTTATGGATGTCATTCACAACCTTTGGTGTCAAAGGAATTGTATTACGAGCATAAAAGCCTCTATATCCTCCCTGAAATCAAAAAACAGCCTCTATATCTATGCTCGATAATCGATATTGACACTGCCATCACCAAGCAGGAAACACTAAACTGAACAACGAAGGCATGTTTGAATGATTATACATGGAAAATGAACATGCTTACCTCTATTCCGAGAACATTATTGACTCCATACATGTAATGCAAGCCGCATACTATTTCCCTGATCACTGTATTTAGACCAGGGCAAAGACCACCGCACGTTACAATACACGCATACACTTCATTTGATTCAAAATAGACCTGAAAAGCACAGAAGAACAAAGCACACCATAGTTCTAACATGCTTAGATACCTATAACCATAAAATCGCAAAATCCAAAAGAAAAGAACACAAACCCTCTGACGAGGTCCAGCACGTCTGAAATGTGTTCCTCTCGGACTATCCTTATGTACAACGATCTACATAAAGTACCCGAAATACGAATCAAAACCGTTATGATCAATGAGTATGTATGCTAAAGTTTGAACAAGTCCAATCTATAAACTAGCAATTTCATTAGGATCTTCTACATTAACCATTACAACATAAATTAACTTGCCTTTTGCGCGACAGTGTCATCGGCATTCACGAAATACTGCCTGTCACAACAGAACATATATACCCCATTAAAATCAAAACACAAACTCGATCAATATCATTTATACATCCATTAACAATCGAAAAAATACCAGCAAGAATCCAAATTCAAGTGGAGCAAACTCACTTAACAACCGAATACGATGGATTGTCTTGCAGTGGATTAGGATATGTCTGCTCCAACATCACAAACAACAAACAAAATCAATAAATTTATCAAATCAAAAAGCACTTGCTGCAGAAAAGCACTTCCCTCCACTATTTTTATGTTTGCATCCAAACAGAGCCTTATAATAATAAAATAATCCAACTATTCACTTTTTTATCAGAATCTCAAAAACTAAACTTTGACTATAAATAATAAAAACACACTTAAATTTATTAGAATCGAAGAAATTCATTGACTTCATTGAAATTCGACTAAAGTTTACAACAAATTCTACTTCAATTTTCCTTCATTTTCTCGGCAACCTAACAGACTTCAACGAAACATTAGAGAAATCAGAGCTTACAGGAAGATCGGGAATGTAATCGGACAAATGCGGAACATCTTCAAGAACATAACCGGCGTCTCCGGTGACGATTTTCCTCTCGTAGTTCTCAAAATCGACCATATTGACTCTGGAACTTGATTTGAAAGTCGGAGAGAAGTTGGAGAAGGAGCGCCGGTGATTGGCGGTGGTCGGAGAGTAAGCGTAAGTAGGGTCGAAGCACCGAAACTTTGGAATGGAGAGAGAAGCTGAGCTAGAAATGGTGGAGTCCATGGAGGCTACTGGTGGTGGTGGTGGTGGTGAGAGCAGAGGAGCGGAAGGAGAGTGTATTTTTTTTTTGAAAAGAGAGGGAGAGTGTATTTGTAGGCTTGTAGCCATTTGATTGGAGGGGAAATCGGACGGTGTTTACTGTAGAAGAACAGTGATGTATATATATATATAAATTAGTTCAATAATTCATCAAAAAAAAAATATAAAAAGAAATTTTTTTTTAATATATACATTTTTAATATGAATTTGATGGTTTCAGAGGAGGTTGCAGAAAACAGAGTTTTTGTTTGGCGGTTGGTGGTTAGGGACTTGTTTAGCAATTCAATATTTGTTTGAAGGAGATTTACAATTTAGGCCCTGACATATGAGGAAACATCGTTAGTTTTACTTATCTTTACATTTTTCATCGAATGGTCCTTAATTTTGTGAAAATGACTCGTTTAGGTCATTTCATTAGTTCATTATTGATCAAACTTAACAATTTCATGGGTATTTTAGTGTTATCATATGTTCATAATTGATCAAAGAGAAAAGAAAAAAAAAATTAAAGCTTAAAAAATGGATAAATGGATCTCCACTATCTATTTTTGAAATGGACGGTAAAAATAAGAAAAATAAATACAATTTAAAATAAATAAATAAATGAAACTGAAAAAAGTATATAGAAGGATCTCCATCATTCATCTTAAATATGGTTGGTGCAAATGGATTTAAAATAGAATTAAATGCACTTAAAATAGATTTAAAATAAAATAAAAAAGGTGGAGTTCAATACTTCAATATATAGAGCCGGCCAATTCGACTATTTTCATTTTTGAAAACGACTTTTTAAAACACATAAACAAACAACTAGAAACTGTTAAAACAGTTTTTGAAAATGGATGTAAACACCACTTAAAATTTCCAAACAGTTTTTATTTTTCTTCTATTTGAAGCACATACCCATTTGAAAAAGAGCTGCATTAGAAAAGTAAAAAACATTGCTTTTAGAAAAGTACTTTGAAGATATCAAAGATTCCATCCATTCTACTTCATGCCTCAATTTTTGGAATATATTTTTTTCTATATTCAATTTGTCTCCTTTTTGAGGACTTTTAAATGAATATTAATATATGTATTCGATTTTACTTACTAAATAATCAATTCCGTGACTGATGTTCACTTGCTAAATTAATGAGTACTCAAATCTTTTAATTTTATTGTCGTTTATTTATTTGATTGAATTTGAATATCTATTTAAGAAGAAAAAAAATTAAAGTATTACATAAATTCGGGGTTTAGAGATGGAGATGACTCAAATTCATAATCTCGTGGTATAACCGAATACGTGTGAAGGGTATACCATTGTACCAACCTTATATCGTCAATATCTATTTAAGAATTGAATTTAAAAAATATATATATTTATTATGTCAAAGTATAAAAAAAAAAATTGTATTTTTTTTTAAATAAAAAAATTGTGCATTGATGTGTTACAATAATAAATATGAATTTTAATTTATACCCAGTATTGAACACATATCAACATGACTCTTAATAAAATCAAAGAGTACACAAGAAGTGTTCTTGTAAAAATTATATATATATTTTTTCTAGTTTTGATTCTTTTATAAAAGAGAGATATATATTTCTTTGGTGTCAAAAAGATACTATTTATTTTCTTCGTTCTCATCCAACGACAACGACTATAAATTATATTAAAATAAAAAAAGTGTTCTTATTATATAACATTACTTCTAAAAGATCATAAAAACCCAAAAAAATAATAATAATAATAATTAAAAAAAAAATTCTCATATCTATGAATCGTGACATACATCTATCTACTAATTAAAATCTGATCATCGTGATTTTCGCTTATGAATCAACAATATAATTCTTTATCAACACAAATTTAATTAATATTCGACAAATTCATACAATGCTTTGATATGCCTTAATTTTTTTCTGTCATAATTTCTAGCATTTGGTTTTTTTTTTTTTTTTTTTTTTTTAAATTGTAAACTAACATTAACAAATTTCAACTTCAATAATATTAAAATAACTACATGAACTAACAAATTTTTTTGTAAAATAATAATAATAATAATTTTCTCTGGTGGGTGTTTCACTTTCACATCATTTCTCATGTAAGAAGCCATGCGCCCATGCGCATCCCAAAGGCAAGAGGCCTGCCTGATTTCATGTGCAGATAAATAATTAACTCTACTTATATAAGCTTTATTAATTAATTACACGTCACTATCATTTTTTTATTTATTTATTTAAACAAAGGTCTGATTCTTTAATTAATTAATTATTTGAACAAACAATTAAGTCCAAATCATGCTTTGTGAGTTGTGACTCATGTTTCATGTTATTTATAAAGTATAATTTAATTAAATATAAAGAATACAAATTTATTTCAAGTCGACTTAGAAAGTTCTATATATGATAGAATATTGGTCTTCATGAGCATTTCAATTATGACAAGTTGGTTTCTGCTTATCGGTGATGTTATTGAAATGTGAAGTATTCAATGGATTTAGGGTTTAAATTAGTGTAATTCCTTAGATATCTGGTACATTTCACGTATTTTTTTTGTGTGTGAGATTTCGATTTATACAAGTGTAAAATTAATTTTATTTCGGGATCTCGTACTAAAAGATGCTTGTTTTTTTTTTATTGAAATTTAAGTCTTGTTGCATCTCTTTTCTAATATTTATTGCTTTGTTTCGTGTAACAAACTCCAAAATTGTTATACTGTATCATCTTCAACCTTTATCAGGAAGATTCTAGATGATGTTCTCAATATAAATGCATATTCATATACAGAGGAAATAGAGAAAAGGTACAGAGACTGTTGTCCAAAAAGATTACCAAGCTGTAATTTACATCAAATATTTAATTTATCACAAGTATTTCATCAAATATTTTATATGTAAAGAGTTCAAATGCCTAATGTTTGTAAAAGTTTCAATTGCAAACTTATATCGAGAGTTTCAATTTCAACAATATGCTACGGTGCCACGGTTCTTCTTCCTCGTCTTCCACGGCCATTGGTGGCTTACCAATGTCCACGGTGCCACAGTGCGACGGTGGTTACTTGGAAACATCATATTTGGATAATTCTGTATGTAGCATTGCTATATGAGCACCAGTAGCTGTGCTTCGAATTTTCCCATGCCATCCATTTCTATAAACGAACGAGCTTTGTTGAATAAACTTAACCCTCCTTCGCTACCACTCCCAAGATTCCCAACCCAAATGACCCATCCCTGATAAGCAATGTTTTTGCTCACGGCTCACTGGTCACTTCTTTTGCTACTTTATGCTAAACAATTTAAATGTTAGATTTTATTTCTCTTTTCCATTTCAATTTTAGATTTTTCATTTTTTAAAACATCAATTAGGTATTGTTTAATTTATATATTTTGATAGAGAAAATGTTAAAATTTGAAACTGAAAATGATAGAGTTCATATTTCTTCGGTGGCTTAGTGAAATTTTGATGTTTTGTGATTGTGAATTTATGATAGAAGCATTTTATGCCTTTTTTTTGTCTTTTGGGTATACTTCCAATTAAACTTGTTGATTGTGTATTTGTGTTACTATCATGGTTACTTGATTTTGTTATTGAAATTTCGTATTTTATTAAACTCTTGCAATTTTATGTGTTGATTCTATTATTGATAAATAAAATGCATATCAATGTATGATTTTGGTATCTAAAAAAATTGTGTAAATTTTGCTTTAAATAAACCTAGTTGTATTTTTATTATGGTTTTTATAAGGTGCTAATTGTATTTAACATTGTCATTTCCTCTAATGTAATTGAAAAATTATATAAACATGTTCAATGGTTTTCAGGTTTGTGCTTCGTAATAATCATCTTGAAAATCATAGTTATGCTATTTTCTGCAATTCCTGGGTTGGTAGTTTGTTCTGTGATACCAAGAATATATGAACAAAGCCAAAATAACTCAGACATGTCTGTTTCGACTTCAAAAATAACAAGTAACTCTACAAGAAGTTATTTATAAATGGAAAGACCATATTCTTGCATGCTTGGTTCACAAAATGTTATGTTTGGAATGTTAGAGAAATCTTGGTTTAGTCTTCTCTCTTCTCTTGGCAACAATGTTGCAGAATTCGAATCACATTTCACATGATTACTTCTTTTATCGTTTTTGTGGCCTCGTCTCATTCTGCTCGGTCCATCATGCTGTGAAGAATGAGTCTCTTTAATCCATACATGAATGAGGTGTGCTGATACCACTGCCTTGAACTTGTTTATCTCTCCTGCCTCTTCTTTAGCACCATTGATTTAGAGCAGGAAACTGACAAATCGAAGAGATCCGGCAGCTGATTCCAAAGGGTTTGCCAGTGATGCCTTTCACTTGGGTCTGTTGGAGATTTTGAAATATAAAAGTAACAATAAATTATCTTCTGATCTTCTCCTGATCATAGTCAAATTTCCCTCTCTTTTGCCACGTATGCAATGAAGAAGCAAGCACATTCATGATCGAATATCTCTCCGTATGATATTTAAACCTAACAATTACCGATCAAGATGTTATATTCAGAAGTACATAAACAACACCCCTATGTTAATCATATTAGCTGGATTATATTTCACTTACAATGAGACAAATGCAGCATTATTTTGTGCCCAACTTTTCTTCGCAATGCAGTTCTCCAAAGGTAACTTGAATCACTCAATGTCCGGTCTATATATGATCTTGACGTGAAAACTTTGAATTAAGAAAAAAAATAAAAACAGAGAAAAAGATAGCATAGATTGTCAAAGATTGTATAATTAAAATACACCATATCACAGAAATCAAGTAAGATATTGATAATAACATTCACTTACCTAGTTTACAATGTCATACAATCACTTGGCAGTGATTATATTCATCTTGCCATAAAATCATATGTTGTGAAAATGTTTCACCGGCATCGTTTGCTTGGTGGTACATCCTTCAACGACAAAATCAGTAGCAGGACCGGGGCATGGAAGGGTACTATTAAAGTAGAAAAGACAATACAAGAACTTACATAGTAAAATTCTGCCTGCCTTACAAAATTTCCAAAATTGCATTCCAACCAAAGGATTTCACTCATCTACCCTGCAGTAAATATAGGATATTTGATAAGAAAATATGAAGTACTGAAATGTGTTTACTCCAAAATTGAGAGATAATGCAAAGTCAATCACATAACTTGATGAGGTCAAACATTCTGATCAATATCAGTAACCGTGAAAACAACAGGAAAAAGAGCATATGCATGCAGTGCCATTACCTGTATAACCAGGCCCGTAATCAGACAGGTAAAAGACATGCTATTGTAAAATCTTCCTGTCTTTCTCTAGTTGATCACATCCCAGTTATGCTCTCTCTTGCAAGCCTCAAACTGATAAATCCACTTTGACAAGGAATTTATATGGGTGATTAGCGAGCACTGACGAGCGGTTGAAATGATATAGTAAATCCATAGAACAATATATGAGAAGTTGTGCCTATAGTTACCTTGCTAGTTCATATTTCCAACAACAGATGACATGCAGCAGAAAACTGTGGTGTGTTGGTGGTGCCTGATAGTGAACAAAGCTTCTGTTTACTAGTTTGTGACGACCTGATTCAAAATAATTTGATTACATGACGGAAATTTTTGCTTATGCCTATAAAGCTGGTCAAAAAATTGGACAGAAATTAGTTTAATAGAGACATCTACAATAACATGTACTTACATTGCACCAGATTGAAGTATGAAATCAAACTTTTTAAGAAACAGAACAAAAGACTTGCGAAATTATATGATATCAAAATTGGACACAATTTGGTCCACAACTAGATCAATTATATTACACTAGTAATGACATGTTATTTCAACATTGTCCTAACCTTTCTTCCAAATGCATCTGGGCATTACATTTTGCTTCCCCTTGGAACTATTGCGACTTCCCCCAAGGAATTCTATGTCCGGTGTATAATTAGAATTTGGAAGCTTTGTATTGAAAAATTAAGGAAAAAAAAATGGAAAAGGAAAAGATTGTCAAAGATCGAGTAATCAAAGCATACCTTTTGTCGAAAAGTTTATAAGATACTAAAGCCACTTGCCTAGCTTGCGTAATGTCTTGCACAGTTGCACTACACATCACTTGACTTTGGTATTCTTTAAAGTGCATTAATCTTCGATAACAAAACCCAAAAAAATTCTATGAAATACTCTTAAAGGAATATTTGAAACTCTAAAAGCAAAGAAAGTAATAAGATCACTCTATTATACCATAACCTGAGGAAGTCCACATTAGTGCCACATGAGGAAATAAGGCCCCGTGACAAATTCAAACAACACCTACTAAGGATGGATCGGTGCCAAGTCAACATCTACTGAGGAAGTGGAATGAGAGCACTACAAGTGAGCACGAAAAATCTTGAATCAGGAAGAGCCTCTTCATTGGCAGCACAAAGGGAAATCATGAGATAGCTGGTGAAGTGATATGGTGGTGAAGACTTCACGCTCTGTCACTGCAGTGGGAGAAGGGGCAAAGTGACATTAGATTTTCTTCTAAATAAAAGGGAATCTTAGGTTTAAATTTTTCAGTATACCTGTTCATACTCTGCGTCTTCTGGGCACATCAATTGTCATATCTTTATCTATTTCAACAGCTGTAATGAAAGGTAGCTCTGCTCATTGAAGATCCAGAATTGCATTCCAACCAAAACATTTTTCCAATTACCAAGTGGTATGCAACTTGACTTCTTATTTTGTATTCCACAACCCACCAAGCCACTTTGACAAAAAACGCATTTGCTTCCCTTCTCAAATCAAATAATTTATATCTACAACATTAAATCATGTCAATTAGAAAGCACATTTAAAATGTTACAAAAATATAAACAGAATTGAATAAGATTTCTACAACTAATTACCTTTTCAATATGCCACATAAATATAATCAGCATCAGTCATAAAATCTCAAAGAAAACCATAGTTTGCCAAGTTTCTGCTTTAAATATAAGTTTCTGTAGTATCCTATAAAGTAATTAAACAATTGGATAAAAAAAAAGAGTATATTTATCACTTGACAAAAATGAATTGAAAAAAGATTTGGTCCAAAATATCATTTAAACGTACAAACGCAGAGGATGTTATGATATTATGTTGCAAACTTATTTGTTTTCTGCATCTGACATCCATTTTGAGTACAAAGTTTTCATACGGTGCAAATTAAATGACTAAGCTAAAAACCGCCAAGATATTTTCAACATAATACAGATTAATCAAATAACAATGACCAGATAATTAATTTAGTTAACCTCCAGTTTCCTAAGGAAAAATTAAAAACAGAGAGAGAGAAAATTGATACATATTGTAATTGTATAAACCGTTAAAAGTAATAACAAGGAAGTAAAAGGAGGAGAAGAAAATACCCGCATTTCAATGCTTCTAGCAATGGCCCGTGAGAGATGTCTTGCCACTTCTCTCCTCTCCCTTTCTCATAAACTTTTTCTAAAATAGCGTAGTGGAATGAGAGCACTACAAGTGAGCACCGATAAACCTCAGATCAAAAAGAGCCTCTTCCTTGGCAGCACAGAGGGAAATTATGGTACAGCAAGAATGGCTACTCATCCTAAAAGTGATATGCCAGTGAAGACTTCACGTCCTGTCACAGTAGTGATTCTACTATTGACCTATTGCAGACCTGACAACAAGTGCGAGAAGAGGTAAGTGACATTAGATTTTCTATTAAAACAGAATCTCAGGTTTAAATTTATAAGCATACCTATTGAAACTCAGTGTCTTCTTAGCACGCCATAGTGAAATTACGAATGTCCATTCTATCTTCTTCTTCCATCCTTCTTCCAGAGACATCCTGTTCTTCTCACTCTATCATGCTACGAAAATGAATTCTCTTAGAAATGCAAATGCTTCTGTCATTTCCTGTACCTAAAAGTTTAAGACCAAATTTTTTAAAAATGATCATCTTGTTCTTGTTTTTGTATCTAAAAGTCTTAGTAAAACACCAAGCACAAACACAAGAAAATTACATGCCTCCCAAATACAATACCTCTCCTTTGGTGTCTTTGGATGATAATGTTGAGAACCAAAGACACCATGATGTAGGACCAACATTAGAAATAAGAATAGATAGAGACTTTAGAGATAGATAGACAGAAACAGAGAGAATTAAGGATTTGAGAGAGACAGACAGAATTAGAGATTGGATACAAAAGGGGAGAGACACAGCAGAACCGGAGATTGGAAACTACACCAACAATTCAATTCAATTCATTAATCAAGTCTGATTACAATAGGCTCTGAAGGGCTAACAAAAGATAATAACTAAATTATGATAATGATAAATAAAACCTAAACTTAGCTCTCAAGGAGATAATTATTTTAAACATAATATGATAACTACCATTATTTAGATAAATAATAATATTTATCTAATTCCCCATCACACCAAAGAAACATAAGTATTACAAATGGATATGAAATCATAAAATTTTCATGCCAGTCTACCTGAAAACGTGATTGCACTGTTGCCTTGCTTGAGTTCTGACTACTGCCTAATTCACCTCGGTACCTATGCATCTGGCCAAGGCAATTCGATTCCCTTTGAAATGTGGTTCTTTGATGCAATATTATGTCAAGTGATGTAGAAAACAGAAGATTTCTGCATAAAAATTAAACCAACAAAAAAAGAAACGAAAGATAGATTGTCAAATATACATAATCAAGGGACGCCTTATGAGAGAAAATCAAATAAATAAGAAATTTTACATCCCTAACCTCATATACTGTTTTCTACAGTCACTGGTTATTGATTATGCAAGGTAATACTAGACATTTCGGTCCACCAATGTATTGTTCTCAGAAGCTTTGCAATTCGCTAATATCTGCAAATATAACATCTAATACCTAGTTATTCTTACAGGAGAATCTGGAAGCAAATAAAGCAATAAGACCATTTTAATTAGTTACTTGCCTCCCCCCTTGAAAGATCTAGAATTGCATCCTGCCAAAAGATCTAAATTCCTTCTCCTGACGTCTGCACCACATTCTTCTTTCTCTTGCTGTACACAACCCACGAAAGCCGCTTTGATAGGAAATTTATTCACTAGCTTCTTCGACAAAATAACTATCCCTGTAACATTAAAATTAACACGTTAGAATTGAAACAAATTTGGTCCAAAATATCATTTTAACATTCAAATGCATAGGATGTTATGACTGATTTTTTTAATGATACATATTGTAATTGTATAAACTGTTAAAAGTAATAACAAGGAAGTAAAAGAAGGATAAGAAAATACCTGCATTTCTATGCATGCAGTATCACCATCCAATTTGGATATAAGGGATGTGAGAGATGTCTTGCCACTTCTCTCCTCTCCCTTTCTCATAAGCTTTTTCTAAAATATTTAAGTGTTGTATTAACAAATTTTGCAGTGGTGCTATCTGAAGAAGCTGCTTTGACAATCCCCTTAATTTGTCGCAACTATAGATTTGCAAAGAATGTTTAAGAGAAATTATATAATGTAAGACCCACAAAAATAAAAAATTTATGTGAAAATCATGAATTGAAACAAATTTGGGCCAAGAGATCATTGTAAGAAGAAGATGTTATGGCTGATTCTGAAATAATATTCTATTTCGATTATATATAAGAGGTTCAGAAGGAGAGGTGCATCCAAATGAATCTAGTAAAAACAAAAATTGTATAAATTAATTGATATATTTAGTTATTTACAAACATGTAACCCAATCCAATTGATACATATTGTAATTGAAAAAGGAGGAGAAGATAATACCTGCATTTCGATGATTTCGGCAATGGGCCTATCCCAATCCAATATTCTATTTCGAGTATATATAAAAGCTTCAGAAGGAGAGCTGCATAAAAACAAAATTAGGTATAAATGAATTGATATATTTCCAAACATAAAACAAATTGATATAATAAATTGTTAAAAAGTAATTACCTGGACTTGGATGCTTCTACTTCTCGCAATGCCCCGTTACTACTTTGCACACATCTATCATCATCTACTGATTAATTAGGATATTAGGGATGTGAGAGATGTCTTGCCACTTGTCTCCTTTCCCTTTCGAATAAACTTCTTCTAAAATATCGCAGCATCGTATTTCTAAATTCTGCAGTGGTCGCTTCTTCTGAAGAAGCTGCTTTGGCAATCCCTTTAATTTGAAGCAATATTCCATTTCCAAGTAAGAAGGGATGGCATGATTGTACAAGTGTCATCTTCATTCCCAAAATCCCACACTTCCCAAAAGGACATCCACTCAAACCGGAGAGTTTTCAATTTGGGGAAGTAAATAATTGATGATGAAGATGATGAAGCCTCACCACTTTCTACTCCCAGAAATTCATTACCGACTTCTCTCACACTATACATCTTCCATATAGAAAGTGTTTCAAGGGATGGCAGCTTTCCCAATGGAGGCATATGCAAACACTTGATGCAAAAATGCAGAACTATAGACCTCAAATTGGTTAATGACGTCATCCTCCTAAGAGTGGACATTGTGGGACCTTCGTAATACTTAATTTTTAACTCTTGCAAATTTGGAGGTGGTTGGAAAGCTTCCAGAATTGCTTCATCATCTTTGTTGATCGAAACTGACCCACTGAAGTGTAATTCCAAAGATTCAATGTGCCCAAAGTTATTCAAGCATTCAAGTGAGCATGCTTTGCCACCATAATCACCACCGTTCAAATGGAATTCATTTAATGTCCGAAGATGGATTAATCTTTCCATTCCTTTTGGCATGTACCTTAGAGAATCAGTGTCCCTATTCATTAAATGGCGCAAGTTGATTAACTTTCCTATCCCTTGAGGTAGTTTTTTGAGATTCCTACACCGATCAAGCTTTAGTGTTTGTAAATTATATAACTCACATAATGTTTCGGACAGTTTTCTTAACATGTAACTATTACTCAAGTCAAGATATCTTAAATGTATGAGTCTTCCTATCTCTTTTGGAATACCCCTAAAAGATACCACAATTTCTAAGGCCTTTAAGCATGTCAACTCATCAAATATCTTTAGTAGGACTTTATTGCTTGCATGTAGATCACCATCCGATAAGAGGATTCGCAACTTTTTGAAATTGCAAATAGAGATTGGAAGAGTATCTCCTCCTGCAACCATGAACCTTAATTGACGAGCTTTCTCACACATAACATTTATGTTCCCTTCTTTAAGATCTTTGACTTGGATCATACAACATTCATTCTTACTAAGATATAGGGCAACATCATGTACTATATCATGCATCTTACACCTTAGAATGCTACCATCATCATCTTTTTCAAACTCTTGAAAGAAGGAACGCATTGCTAAGCTATTAAAGTATTCTTCACCAATTATCTCAATCTCTTCATTTTGATCTAACCCAAGATAACCTTGAGCCATCCATACTTTAACCAATTCAACTTTTTCAAAAACGAAGTCTTTTGGAAACATGGCGCAATATGTGAAACACCGTTTTACCATAGGAAGTAAATCATAGTAACTTAATAATAAAGGCAGGAAACGTCATTTTCAAACTTTTTCAATTTCCACATTTCACTATACAAGATATTCTCCCATTCTTTTCTAGTTCTTTTAAAACGCAAGAGACTCCCCATGGTCTTTGCGGCAAGAGGCAAGCCCTTGCACTTTCTTACAATTTCCCTACCGATTCCTTCTAGTTTTTCACGCTCCTTATCAGACCTATCGAAAAATGCTAACTGACTAAACAATGACCAGCAATGCTCATTAGACAATCCCTCAATTGGGATGGTTTTAATTGATTCCATCATATCAGCAGTTCTTTGGTTACGTGTGGTAACCAATACTTTACTTCCATGGAGACAATTTCTTAGACAATTGTGGAACGGTTCCCATTTATTAGAGTCTTCCGTCCACACATCATCTAAAACTAGAAGAATTTTTTTTTCTAGAATGGATTTCTGAATTTCTTGAAAAACAGATTCTAATTCAAGTAATTTAGAGTTATCACCTCCTAGAGCTTCATTGATGGCTTTAGCAATCCTTAGCTCATCAAAAGGGTCCGATACGCACACCCATATTCTTTCAAAATTGCTAATCACCTCATTTTTGTTGTAGGCTAGTTGAGCAAGTGTTGTTTTCCCGATACCTCCCATCCCTACAATAGAGATGATATGAAGGCTGTTTTTCCTTTCACTACTCTCACACAACAACTGGCTTACTAGTGCTTTTGTTGGCTCATCTACACCAAATACCTTAGACACATCAACTAAGGAGGTGCTTTTCATTCGTCGAGGTTGTTCAACACTCGTAGTTAATTTAAAATCATATCTGTCTTTCTCTTTTACAATAGCATCTAGATTATCATTTATTGCTTTTATTTTGGAAGCAGTGTCATGGCTTAAAACGATCTGTTTCAAACCAGAGAAAGGAAAGAGAATGCAGGAACGTACCTTCCTCTTAGTAGAATGAGCATTTTCAGCTCCCTCCATTTGCAATCTTCGCAGGATTACAGTGTTCCACTTGTCCAACACGTCATCCATGTCGTAGGAAACATCTTTCAGCTTCTCCAACCAAACTCCCACAGCTGGGTCCGTACTTGTCTTTGCTCTGCATCAGCGAGCACAGCTTGAATGGTTTGGAATTTGGATGTGAGATTGTTGATTTCATCGTCCACACCCAGCACCAGCTTCACCTCATGCTGTATCGGTCGACCAGCGACTTTCATCGATTGCTCCAAGACGACAGAAACAATTGCTTCGGCCATGATACTGAGAGATGGTATTCGAATGGCAAAATATTACAGTAAGAGAAATTTGAGTGCTTGAATATGCTATAATCTAGCAATGTCCTTTTTAAGCTTTTATAATACCAAGGAGTAGTACTGAATTCTGATACTTCACCGAAATGAGAAAAAGTCTTTTTTTTTTTTTTTTTTTTTAAATGGACAAAACCTGGTTCTAGCAACCAGACAACAACCAACTAGGGCAATAACCTTGCCACAAATTGTCCCTACAAATGAGAAAAAGTCTTGCTTTTACAAAAAGTGATGCAAATAATTTACCTTTAAAAGGTCCCGTAACAATAAATGCTAGCTGGTTGCGTATGAAAATTTCATAGTTATTCGAGTCCTTGTCGTGTTTTCATCGACCCACATATAGTATATCTTGACGTCATTCCTCATTATCATTCATTTATTGAGATCATCAACATTAACATTTAGATTGCTTCTTATTTGACGAAGATTATAATCTTCAAAATTTAGTATACTTCCCGTAATTTTTTATTTTTATCATTATAATTAATTCCAGAGAAAGGAACCTGTAATTTCATAACGAAATAGTTTTACAGTTCCTTTGGAAAACAATTCTACGACAAACAAAATATAGTATGCTTGAGATATTAAAAGAAAATAAGATGATTCTAAAAGTATAGTAACAAAAGGTTTTACTTTATATTTAGATCGAAAAGGTTTTTTTTTTTCACAAGTATATTTCATTTTTATATTATTTTATTTTGTTTTTGACAAATGAGTTTCACAAGTATATTTCATTATTTTGATCATTATAAAAAATCACATCAAAACATTACTTAATCACTTATCTGATGTTTGAATCTACTCCTACATTTAATGTTAGAGAAGTATTTACTCGCACACTGCTTCTTCATTCTGGCCTGTGAGGAACTAGTTTGAAAGGTTGAATTAATAAGTTATTAATAACCCCCAAAAAAAAAAAGACAGGAATAAAATGAAACAGTTTATACAATTTTTTGAATACATAAAATAATTTGTGTTCTATCAATTAGATGCTTAAAATTATTTCATATGGCAACATTTGAAAAAGCTTCCTCGGCTCAGATCTTTATCATCATGATTAATATATTTTAATTTATTTTATAAATGGTTTCAAATCATAAAGTATAAAAGATTTATTTAAATTAATTAGTATTTTGTCATTTCTTTCAAATTTATTCAAGGATTTTATGACATAAAATTTAATATATATATATATATACGGAAATTATCCTATCAGTGCATCCTGATAGAATTATATAAGGATATTGAATTTGAGCCACTCGTTTTACATACTTTGACTTGGTATGTATGCAATTGTCAAATCACTGTTATAAATATGGGTGGGCATAAAAACTGAAACCAAATTAAACAGAACCGAACCGAACCGAACCGAACCGAAAAAGGGTGTTTGGTTCGGTTCATAGCTTCAATTCGGTTCAAACCGATTTAAAATTTGAAAACCGAATTGAATTTGGTTCGGTTTTGGTTTTGGACATACAAAACCGAACCGAACAGAATAAACCGAATTGTCTTAATTAATTACTTTGTAAGATTCAATTTTATTAGGAATGTTTGTTGATGATGTTTTATTTTGGACTACACTGTGTACTACATTTTTTGACTTCTATTTTATAGAAGTTATGAAGATTTTATATTTTGATTGAGTATGTAGACTTAATATGATTGAAATTTTAGATTTGGATTGAAAATTGGGTTGTATTTTCTTTAAATTATTTTTACATATTATGTTTTCTTAAAAAAGTTTAAGCCTAAATGTCAAAAATGCAACTTAAAGGCCCAAAAACATATAAAAAACCTTCAAAGTCCAATAGGCTCAAAACCGAATTGAACCGAACTGAACTGTGATAAAGGTGTTCGGTTCAATTCAGTTTTTAGGTTCAAACCGATTCACATTTTCAAAATCGAATATATGTCAGTTCATATGGTTTTGACCAAAACCGAACCGAACCAAACAATGCCCACCCCTAGTTATAAATGAGTGGCTCACATTCAATATCCTGATAAAGTTATATCAGGATGCACTGATAGGAACGGAACCGTATATATATAAACATTAATGCTAGACAATTCAAAAAATAGCTAACTCATTGTCCGTGATTTATACGGTGATGACAACTCATTTGACACACTGTCTTTGTTAAATTTTGAGTTAATCTTATTGGATAAAATTGTATTCGGTCCCGTTTTGGTCAGTGCGCACTGATATAACTTTATCAGTGCGCACTGATATACATGTGAGTCATTGATTATACGGTGACTCATTGTCCGTGATTTATACGGTGATGACAACTCATTTGACACACTGTCTTTGTTAAATTTTGAGTTAATCTTATTGGATAAAATTGTATTCGTCCCGTTTTGGTCAGTGCGCACTGATATAACTTTATCAGTGCGTTGCATGTGAGTCATTGATTATGGAGAAGCACTGACAAATGCATACACACTTGAGTCAAAACATGTAATCTAATTATCCATAATGCAACGCACTAATATAACTTATATTAGTGCGCACTAACTTGAAAATTTTTAGAATTGTATTACTCTAAAAATACGGATGTATAATTAAATTTTATAGAAATAAAAAATATATATATATGTGCTTTTAAATTTTTAATACATCTTATTTTTTTGAAAAACAAAAATACACGTCTCGAATAAAGGAACAATGTGTCAGTAATCAGTATTAGATAAAATAAAAAACTCGTCACTTGTGTAAAAGGCAGAATAACATCAATAAATATTTTCTTGTGTGTTTTAACTCTCATGTCTTGCTAAATTGTTCCTCTTCTTCCTTTGAATGCCATGTCTCTCATATAAATAGCAGTCTGTAATTATCTCAGTATGCTCTGTGCTTGCCTCTAGGTTGAGGATCCTGCACATCAGAAGATGAGATTTGTTGGCTTTTTGGCTTAAGGTCCCTGTCTGTCTCTAGTGGGTTGGAAAGTTAGTACCCTGTTTAGGCCGTGGTTAGGCCGCCATTGTGGGGAAAACTCTAAAGACCTGTTTGAGAGGCACCCAGGGGTACCTGCCACCCGAATGACATCCTTTTCTGAAGACGTCTCTTCCCAGTCGTCACAGACTTCCTGTCCTTCATCCTGACTGGATACTGCTGCCTCTTCTCCTCATGATCATACAGACCATCATGCAGACCTTACTCAAGTTTTCATGGCATCCCGCACTATAATTATTATATATTACTATTATTATTATTTATTTAAAAAAATTATTAATAATATTAAATTTTTTTTTTTTTTAGACATTAGTCAACAGGTCAAAGAGGGTGTGGTGTTATTATTATATTTTTCCAGTTTTAATGCAATTATGCATATAATCAAGTGTGTAAGTGTAATTTTCTTTAGACGTCTGTTTTCCTACCGTTAGGGATGACCATTTTCCCCCAGGGCCCCAAATACCCGCTCCCCCATTCCCATTTGGGGGGTGGGGATGATTTTCATCCCCAAATTAAAATGGGAATGGGGATGAGGATGGGGGTAGGTGCCCCCATCCCCTTTCTCCATTTCCTCCAATATAATATATAATATATTAATATATTTTTATTTTTATTTTTTCAATATTTTTATTCTTACTAACTATATATACATCTATATTATGTAATTTTTGTATTGGATGTTATTTTGTATTTGAATTTAATGAATTGTGTATTTTTTTATTATGTAAATTTTAATGATATAGGGAAAATTGAGGAATGGGGATGGGGGGCCCTATATCCATCCCCATTTCCCCATTGGCCATCCCTACCTACCGTCACCTGTTACCAATAAATGAAAGTTCATGAGGTTTAATGTCAGAAAAAAAAAAGTTCAGGGGGCAATATGCGATTTCGCATATAATTCAAGGGGCATTGGTGCTATTAACCCTTTTAAAAAATATCGATAGAGATTTTTGCTAGATTTGTGTACCAATTAAGGGCATGTTTGATTTTTCCACTTAATACTTAATTACACTTTAATTGATTCTCCAGATTTTTAGAATTAATTGATGCTTGTTAAAGAATACTTAATATCACCTCGTAGTAGAGATTGTAGTACACATCCCTTCCACATCTTGTGGTCAGGGGTTTGAGTCTCATCGTGCCCATTTTATAAGTATGTGTGGGAAGTTTTCTCCCGTTTGATGGAAGTGGTTATCTGGATCACACATATATTATTTGATCTTAGCAGATCTCAATAGCCCTATCATAATAGTTGTAAATGTGAAACTTTTTAAAAAAAAAAAGGAATATTTAAATTTATTTGAAATTAGTATATAGAAGAATAGGAGCTAGGTTTAAGAAAAAAGATATGGTTTACATTAGTATTACAACTATAAGTTTTTTCATTAATTTCACTTCATGGTAATATTGAGATTTTTAAAAAAAAAAATTAATGATTTGATCTGTATACACCGTTAGTTGTGCTGAAGGAATAATCACCGTTAGCTGTGCTGAAGGAATAATCGGTTATGAATTTAATCAATAGATATTTTGTTAATTGTATTTTTAAAACTACTGTATTGCTCAAAAACAATATACATATGTTTAGTAATTTTATTGTAAAAGTGGTGAGATTAGTTACGATGACTAAATTATACATGAGTTTACGATCCTATTTCATTTTTTTTTTCATTAATTATATATATTAAATCAATATTTAAGTAGAATATTTAAATTGGAAAAACAATTCCATAAGAACAATAAAAATATTTCAAAAGATTTTATAAATCAAAGCAATATTTAAATATAATATTTAATTTTGAGATGAAATATGGTACATAAACAATTTTAACTTGATTTCATAAGAATAATAATTATATTTTAAAAGATACATTAAATGCTGAAATAGATTAAAAAAGCGGAGCGCGGGGGGTGGGTAGGTGGTGCCGTGTGGTGGTTGAGATTTGAGAATCTGAGAGAGAGAGAGAGAGAGAGAGAGGTGTGGGGGAGAATTAAGAATCTGTGAGAGAGAGAGAGAGAGATGATTAATTATTAAAGATAAAGAAGAGTAATTATTAAAGGAAGAGAGGATGATTAATTATTAAAGATAAGAAGAGTAATTATTAAAGGAAAATAATAAAATATGTGTAATTATTAAAGATGAAAAGTAGCTGGTTTTTTGTCCGGTGCCCACAACTCACTGCCCGAGAATAGCTATTTTATTAACGTTTGGGCTTTTATCACATGTATTTGAACTCATCACATGCCTTTTTTTTTAACTTATCACATGTATCTGAAGCCCCTCAAAATTATGGGCCCTGATTGTAGAACTGGCATAGAATTCCAACAAATAATTAAATTCATTTGCTAGTTGGCCACGGTGAATCGTGATGGTCTTAATTTTCCATGCAGACATGTTGACAAACTTTCAGAAATAAATCCAAAAATGACTAGACTAGCTCAATGGCTCGAAAAAAACTTGGGTGCACCCAGTGCAACAATCACCACCGCTGATTGGTGCACAGGGTCACTCACAATGAGGCATGTAGTAATTTTTTGGTTAAAAAAATATATTTACAAAATATAGAAAGCAGAGATAAAAGTTGTTTATATATTATATTTAATTTAAAAGTGAACACATGTCAACTTTTTAGTTGCCCGGTACACCACTCAATTAGTACACCGACTACTCCGGATGCACCAAGGATTTTCTCCGATTGCTTAAACCAAGTGTTTTCAGTTCTTTTTTTAATAGTGGTTAACCTCAGTGGTCCTAATAAATAATTAATTCAGTCTGGATGTTGTTTAATAAAACAAAAATTGTATATTCACATCAAACTAGTATTTTTTTTTTATTTATAAAAATCTCAATATTTGAAATTAATGAAAAAAATTTATTGTTGTAAATACGTTTACGTAGTAATTTTAACCCCCTGCTCCTCTATATATACGGATTTCAAAATAAATTTAGACTTTCTTTTAATGAGCACAAAAAAATTTAAATATATAAAAATAAATTTATAAAAAAATGGGCCCATTAGTCTTATCAGCTTCTCTTTTATATATATTTTAAAAATAAAAATAAATTAAACAAAATGGGCCCATTAGTCTTATTAGCTTCTCTTTTTTATTTTTTTAAAAATAAAAATAATGGGCCCATTAGTCTTATCAAAATGTCCCTATCTCTTTCGGTCATAAAAAGTGGAAGATGACAAGAAATATATCTACCATGTTGCAACTACTTTTCAAATTAAATAATAATGGTGAATTTAATTCAATGTAATATTTGACACGATTGCATGTGTCTCAATACTCCATATTCTCTTCCATGTGCCGCATTAAACAAGCTGTGTTTCAAACCGTGCTTATTTTTCTTCTTGCAAGCCCTTTTTATTACATTATCTTGCTTTATTATAGAGATGTTCATGGGGCTCCCCCACCTAGATATGACCCCGGTTCGGTTCCAACAGTAGAACCGAATTGGAACAGACTTAAAAAGAATCAGACCTGAAATGGAAAACCAATTCAGGTTCTAGAACCGATCCGTGAACCGGGAACAGGGAGATTCCGATTTCAGTTCTTTTTTTTGTAAAAACCAGACCTGAACCACTAGTTCTGAACGGGCGGTTTAGTTCCAGTTTTGGAATTGGTGGTTCCATCATCATATATATTTTTAAATAGCCGTTGGAGCCGTTGAGGCCCAACAGTTCCAGCCCTTTTTTTTTTTCTTTCTATAAATAACCCTCCTGTTCCGGTTCTTTTTTTTGTAAAAACTGGACCTGAAAAATGTTTTTGAGTGAGAATATGCATATATATAACTCATTATGGTTAAATTTTAATTAGGTAGTATATCAACTTTAGATTTATAGGAGAACTTGTTTGGAATATCGAGAAAAATGTGACATTAAAACAAGGTATTTTCACGCGAAGATTGCAATCATGTAAAACATTAAATGGGATACAATGTAACATTCCAAATATTAAATAAAACAAGAAACGTAAACAGAATTTTGGCTTTTTAAAATATAAAGCTGATATAAAATTGGGAAAATTGCACAAACTTACCTAACATTTCCCATTATGGCATAATATTCAACTAATGCCTTTAATTGCACAAACAACCCCTCATGTTAGTCAACTTTAGTTAAAAATAGCCATTGACCATGATTTTTTTTTAAAGCCCAAAATTGCCCCTCCACTTTATTACAAAAAAATCTTAATTGCCCTTTATTTAAAACATTATCTACTTTAAATTATTATAATATAAAAAATAAATACTAAACATAATCCTTTTTTAATAAAAAAAAATTCAAAAATAATATATTAAAAACAAAACAATTTAAGAAAACGTTATTTTGAGAAAATACAATTTAATAATATATTAAAAAAAAAAAAAAAAAAAAAAAACGTTATTTTGAGAAAATATAATTTAAAATTATGCAAGTCCAATATGAATAGTGGTAATGTGTTACATATTTTTGAATTTTTTTTGTTTTTATTATATTATTTTTGAATTTTTTATTTATTTAAAAAGGATTATGTTTAGTATTCTAAACACAAATATAAATAAAATCATCAAGAGTTTGAAATAAAAATATAATCATTTGTCATAATAAAATACAGTAGCACCGAAAATTTGTTCAATGTTCATCTCTATAAGACAAAATAATTTGACTCAATATAAATTACGCATTATATTTTGGTTCAAAAATTTTAAAAATATATACTAAACATAATCCTTTTTAAATAAAATAAAAAATGTTTTAAATTTTAAAAATATGTAGCACATTACCACTATTCATATTGGACTTGTATAATTTTAAATTATATTTTCTTAAAATAACGTTTTTTTTTTGTTTTTTTAATATATTATTAAATTGTATTTTCTCAAAATAACGTTTTCTTAAATTGTTTTGTTTTTAATATATTATTTTTAAAATTTTTTTTATTTAAAAAGGATTATGTTTAGTATTTATTTTTTATATTATAATAATTTAAAGTAGATAATGTTTTAAATAAAGGGCAATTAAGATTTTTTTGTAATAAAGTGCAAGGGCAATTTGGGCTTTCAAAAAAAAATCATGGTCAATGGCTATTTTTAACTAAAGTTGACTAAAATGAGGGTTTGTTTGTGCAATTAAAGGCATTAGTTGAATATTATGCCATAATGGGAAACGTTAGGGTAAGTTTATGCAATTTTCCCTATAAAATTAAACAATAATGTTACTTTGTCCAAATCTAAAGCTCAAATGATGTGTTCAAATGATTTGTATGATTTAAATGAATGGATTATAATGGGTTATCTATTTAGTAAATGAATAATTATTTATTTAATTTATTTATGTTAATAGTAATAAATTTTTTATGGGCCACTATTTTTGTTAATATCGTTAAATAGATCGAGCTTCGAAATATCTGAAGATGGCCTTGAGTGCATTAATCTTCAATGACAATTGACAAAACCAACAAAAAATCTATGAAATACTCTTATAGGAAGATCTGAAAGAAAATAAAGTAATAAGACCACTCAAAGGCCCCATGACAATTCAAACAACACCTAATTTAGGATGGATCGGTGCCAAGCCAACATCTACCGAGGAAGTGAGCTTGAAAACCTCGGATCAGGAAGAGCTTCTTTATTTGCTAGCTTCTTGAACAAATGACTACCTCTGTAACATTCAATCCTGAAAATTTACACATTCGAAATGATACAAAATAAGGACAAACTAATTAATTGGATAAGCCAACAGGGACGTAGCTCAGATGGTAGATGGACGAGCTTAGGGCTTGGGCAAATGACTCGTAGGTCAGCGGCTCGAATCCTACCAATAGACAAAGCTTTCAAAAAAATACATGGTCCCGAATTAATAAATATTGTTAAATAAAAAAAAAAAAATTGGATAAGATGTTAAAATAAACTTTATGAAGAATTTAGAAAGAAAAAAAAATTCACATCCACTTGCATAATTTACTGTCATCCACCATTTTTGAAGATCCAGAATTACATTCAACCAAAAAAAAAAAAATCCAATTACACAAATCTACCAGCATCTCTTGTATCAAAAAAAAAAATCGTCCAGCATCTATGTTTCATCTCGTACTTCTCTTTCTTTCTCAAATCAAATATTATTTACATATTTTACAAAAATCATGTTAATCAAGAATCACATTTCAATTGATACAAAAATGTAAACAGAAAATTGGAAACAAGAGATGTCACATGAATAAAATCAGCATAAGTCATAAAATCATAGTTTGCCAAGTTTCTGCTTTAAATATATTGTGAATAACAGATTTCAAACAATTCTGACTCTAAAGTTTCCGTTGGATCCTGAAAAAGTAATCGAACAATTTGATAAAAAAGACTATATTTATCACTTCACAAAAACGAAAGTTAAAACCAAAATTTACATAAATTATATAACGTAGACATACAAAAATGATAAGAAATCGAATTGAAACAAATTGGGTTGAAAATATCATTTTAACATACATATGCATATGCAAAGGAAGTTATGACTGATTTGTAAATGATATTTATGTTGCAAACTTATTTGTTTTCTCTATCTGACATCTAATTTGAGTTTAAAGTCTTCGAAGGGTGCAAATTAATTGACTAATAAGCTAAAAACCGCAAAGATATTTTCAACATAATACAGATTAATCAAATAACATGTATCACCATGTAATTTGGATATTAGGGATGTGAGAAATGTCTTGCCACTTCATCTATTAACAAATTGAAAACTCTTACGATTTCCATCCACTCTATATAAAGCGTTTCAAGGGATGACAGTTTTCCAAATAGAGGCAAATGCAAAAACTTTCTGTAGTTACCCAGCGTAATCAACCTCAAAATGGTTAATGACCTCGAAGTCGATTGAATCTCCACCAATTTTTTTATTTTTTTTAACTTTTTTTTAATTTACAATTTATATTAATTTTATTTGTGATAAATAAAATACTTTTTTTTTTTTTAATATTTAATGACAAAAATAACCCTGAAACCGTTAAGTTGGGCTAACGGTTTTAACAAATGGACCAATTTGATGTATTTTTTGAAAAGTAAGGGACCAAGTATTGTAAAAGGCAAACTCATTTAAAAAAAATGATCTTTCACCAAAACTTAAGGACTAAAATGATAATACCCAAAAACATTTACTCTAAGAATAAAATGGTATGTACAAAAAAGTTTTTTATAAAAATGTTTATAAAGAAAAATGTTTCTAATTGAAGAACAAATTTTGTTGGGTTTTGTAGGGTTGTTTATCAGGTCTGTCCAATTATTACAACCAATTTGTCGCATGATGGTATGTCTAAATGTATGTCTAATGTCTAATGCATGATGGGCTGATCCAAGCACTACTGTCCTAACAATCACTTTAATGTTTTAATCTTGTCTTTTTTATTTGATTTTTTTTTATATATATAATATAATATTTCTTTTCACATAATATATATTCTGCGTACAAAAACCGTCTGTAACATAATATTCTGCATGCAATAATTTTAATTATTCATACCAACAATCTCCTATAAAATTTAGAAACATAAACATCAAAGTGAAAAAACAAGATAAAAATTGGCTGAAAAGTGAGCCATTTTTGAAAAATATAGAAGCCCTGTAATGTAATTATATGAAAGCCCAATAAGTTTGTATATGAAATACCCATTTTAGACGTCCACAAGCTGCACTACACAATAAGCCCACTAATCTCAAGCAGCTTTTTGAAGTTTTAATTAAGAACATACATTTATACCTCAAGCATAATCCATAACCTCATTCACTATATTTTATTTATGATTTATGTTCAATAATAGCATTAATCATTATATCTTCTATTCTATTTTTGTTTAATCTATTTCAAATCTGTTTTTATGCCCAAATCAAACCTGTATAGGATTTTTTGAGTTCTTATGACTTTTTTTTTAAACCTCTTTTGAAATTTAGTTAAAATTTAGCAAGATTCTATCCGTTTTAAAATTCATGAATTTTTTTAAAGTTTATCATGAATCTTTCCAAAAAAACAAAAATGTCTTGCTTAAACTTTAAATAAATTAATCAAACACTTTGCCTGAAGAAAGATTTATGTCTAATTTTCAAACAAGACATACCTTAACTAATAATGTCAATTGTCAAAGAAAGCAAAAGATGATTAAAAGGGAAACTACACTCGTTTGTTGAATTTTCCCAATAAGAAATCTACTTTATATGGGATTACATTAATATAATATGGGATACAATCAATCGTCACAGTTTAATTTACAAGCTTGAGAGTTGTATGAGAAAAGTAACAACACTACCACCCTTAATATTATATACAGCAATTGGCAACAGACCCTGTTTGAAGTCCACTGCAAAGCACAATGGATTGATGGGAATTGGGATATCAACAAGCATCCATATGAACTTGAAAAGTGAAACAATCTCAAAAAATTATTGGCTGCTCAGTTTGGTAACTGCTGGTGGTTGCTATTTCCTTGGCATTGTTCTCTCTATTTGACTATAGGTTATAGAAGCTTGGCTGATTTGTTGGAGACAGAAGCCTTTGTCAGTTGTCATAAACAACATTGTTCTGTCTCTCCAAAAGTAACCCTGCAAGATATATTCGATTTGAGTAATAACTCTAGCTTCTAATCCAACATTGTTCTAATGATGATGGCAATTAATGATGTTTGTTATGTTTCTCATTTGGGTAGGAACTTACATGGAATGTTATGTAAGCACATGTGCCATTAACAGGACCAAATGTGAAGCATGAATACCCTGCTATCTCACCGTGAATGCCACCGTGAGAAATATGTGTACTTGTCAGAAACGTTTCTTGCAATAGTGCAGATGATGTATGTGGAATCTGCTAGGCAAGCAAAACTTGGGTTGGTTAAATCATTTGCTTCGAATTGCTGCAAAATATATATTGCAACAAAGAAATGACAAATATGAAGGCATGACTCCAACTCCAATTGGATGCAATAGCACAGATCATGGTGCTACAAGGCTGACATAATTTTTAATCCTCATAAACGGAAAGTCATATACATAAGTTTAAGATGAATTTGGGAATCTGTTCGGCAAAGAAATTATTCATTTTAAGATATCCACATATTAAAACACAAAAAAGAACAAAATTATGAAGCTCCTTTACCCTTTATCCTTTGATATATCTATGAACCAACATCTTGGAGTAGCTCGTTTTAGGAACCATCTTGCTGATCTATGGCATTTATTCTTCCGGAACAACAAAATTTTTGACCTTCAATTGATTTGGACGTGAATAAGCATCGTTCATCAGCCATTATATTATCACATCCCAATGGTCACAGCCTTAATTTCTTATGTAGCGAAACCCAAAGCAGAGAGACAAGAAATTTACATGAGTTTGGAATGCATTAACTCTCCCTGTGATTGTTAAACCAAATGATTATCAGTATCATTTCAAACATATAAGAAAAAATATTTACCTGAATTATGTGACCCTCAAGAGTTACCTGAATTTAGTGCCTGCTTAGTTTGGTCTCTGATTCTTCCTCTGTTTTGCTTCTGCTAATATCTTTTGGATCCAAGAAGCTTGGCTGATTGGTTGATGAAAGAAGCCTTATCACCACCTTGATCTGTCTTTCGGTTACCCGCTGCATGAAATATTCAACTCCAGTTACAAGTCTGCTCTGAGAACACCACATGAATTGGTATGTAGGCATATCACCATGAATGGCACTGTGAGCCAAGAGAACGCAGTACACATTATCAGATGCATTGCTTGGAATAGCATGTATCTGCCAGGCGAGTAAAACATCATTAATTGGTTATTTCAACTATTTCAAATGGCTGCCAAACATTTCAACAATGTTAATGACAAAATACGAAAGCGAGACATCAAGCAATTCACCTATATATTTCAGTTTTATAGCATAATCTTTTGCCTAAAATTAATATATCATGGTGTATACCTAAAATTATTATAGATATTTGATGTCTCAGCTGTGGATCGTTTCAGCAGATCTTAGCTTGCCTATGCAAGCTTCCTGTAGGAATTTCTTGGCAGAAACTCCGAAGAAGACTAAATTATTCTAGCATCTGTACCTTTTATCTTTTAGTATATCTGCAAATCAACATCTTGGAGAAGCTTGTTTCCCGAAGCATCTTGCTGGTCCATGGTACGCATGCACTCAGTAAGCAGGTCTTGTCCTGTACCTTCCGCTATTACAATGATCATGTGTCCACCATGACCTTCGAGATAAAACGGTAATTCTGGAATTCAGCAACAGTCCACATCACTGCTGGCAATGAATCCTGTTCAAATATTATGTGTCAGAGAACCACAATGAATTATATGGAACAAATTAAACAGAAACTTGAGTTTCAAAATTTGAGTTGGAGCAAAATTTGAGTTTCAAAGAACGAAGGGATGGCATGATGTACAAGTGTCATCTTCATTCCCAAAATCCCACACTTCCCAATTGAACATATGCTCAAACCGGAGAGTTTTCAATTTGGGGAAGTAAATAATTGATGATGAAGATGATGAAGCCTCACCACTTTCTACTCCTAAAAATTCATTACCCACTTCTCTCACACTACTCATCTCATCTATAACAAGTGTTTCAAGGGATGGCGGTTTTCCCAATGGAGGCATATGCAAACACTTTTTGCAGTCACGCAGCTCTAACAACCTCAAATTGGTTAACTTGCATGCTTGGTTCACAAAATTACCGATCAAGATGTTATATTCAGAAGTACATAAACAAGAACCCCCATGTTAATTGCATTAGTTGGATTATATTTCACTTACAATAAGATGAATGCAGCACAATTTTGTGCCTAACTTTTCTTCGCAAAGCATCTAGGCATGACAGTCCGCTTTCTCTTGCATTTCAGCTCTCCATAGGTAACTTGAATCACTTGATGTCTGGTTTATTATCATGACATGAAATCTTTGTGCAGGAAAATTAAGAAAAGAAAGTAAAAATAGAGAAAAAGAAAACATAGATTGTCAAAGATTTCATAGTTAAAATACACCATATGACAGAAATCAAGTATTCATAATCACATTCACTTGCTTAGTTTACTTGGCAGCGATTATAGTCATCGCGCCATGAAAGACAAAAATGTTATGAAAATGTTTGACAGGCATTCTTTGCTTGGTGGTACATCCTTCAACAACAAAATCAGTTAGCAGGCCCTGGGCATGGAAGGACACTAAATTATTAAAGTAGAAAAGATGAGATAAGATCTTACCTAGCCAAATTCTGCCTGTTGAAAGATCCAGAATTGCATTCCAACAAAAGGATTTCACCCACCTACCCTGCAGTAAATATAAGATATTTGATAAGAAAAATGAAGTAATGATATGTGTTAACTCCAAAATTGAGAGATACTGCAAAGTCAATCACATAACATGATGAGGTCAAACATTCTGATCAATATCAGTAACTGTGAAACAATAGGGAAAAGAGCATATACATGCACTGCCATTACCTGTATAACCAGACCAGCACTCAAACAGGCAAAAGAGCGAGAAATGTTATTGTAAAATCTTCCTGTGTCTTCTCCGGCTGATCACATCCCAGTTCCGCGCTCTCTCTTGTAAGCCTCAAACTACTAAATCCACTGTGACAAGGAATTTATATGGCTGATTAAGCACTAAAGAGCAGTTAAAATGATATAGTATTTGGATAAAACAAAATATCAGATGCTGTGCCTATAGTTACCTAGTTCATATTTCCAACAACAAATGACATGCAGTAGAAAACTGTGTTGTGCAGGTGGTGCCTGATAGTGAACAAAGCTTTTGTTTACTAGTTTGTGACGACCTGATTCAAAATAATTTGATTATATGATGGAAATTTCTGCTTATGCCTGTAAAGATGGTCAAACAGTTGGACAAAAATTAGAGACATATCTATGATAACATGTACTAACATTGCATCAGATTGAAGTATGGAATCAAACTTTTTAAGAAACAGAACTAAAGACTTGCAAAATTATATGATATCAAAATTGGACACAATTAGATCAATTATATTACACTAGCAATGACATGTTATTTCAACATTGTCCTAACCTTTCTTCCGGATGCATCTGGGCATTACACTTTGCTTCCCCTTGGAAACTATTGCGACTTCCCCAAGGAATTCTATGTCTGGTGTATAATTAGAATTTGGAAGCTTTGTATTGAAAAATTAAGGAAAAAAATTGGAAAAGGAAAAGATTGTCAAAGATTGAGTAATCAAAGCATACCTTTTGCCAAAAGGTTTATAAGATACTAAAGCCACTTGCCTAGCTTGCGTAATGCCTTGCACGGTTGCACCACACATCACTTGATCACTTTGATATTCTTTAAAGTGCATTAATCTTCAATAAACAAACCCACAAAAAATCTATGAAATACTCTTACAGGAATATCTGAAAGCAAAGAAAGTAATAAATAAGATCACCTCTATTATGCCATAACCTGAGGAAGTCCACATTTGTGCCACACTACCGCGGAAATAAGGCCCCATGACAAATTCAAACAACACGTAAATGGATGGATCGGTGCCAAGCCAACATCTACTGAGGAAGTGGAATGAGATCAATAAAAGTGAGCACGAAAAACCTCGGATCAAGAAGAGCCTCTTCATTGGCAGCACAGGGAAATCATGAGATAGCTGGTGAAGACTTCACGCTCTGTCACTGCAGTGGGAGAAGGGGCAAAGTGACATTAGATTTTCTTATCTTTCACCTGCCTATAAATAAAAGGGAATTTCAGGTTTAAATTTATCAGCATACCAGTTCATATTCTGCGTCTTCTGGGCACATCAATTGTCATATCTTTATCTATTTTAACAGCTGTAATGAATGGTCGCTCTGCCCATTGAAGATCCAAAATTGCATTCAAACCAAACATTTTTTCCAATTACCGAGCAGTATGCATCTTCACTTCTTTTTGTATTCCACAACCCACCAAAGCCACTTGACAAGAAACGCATTTGCTTCTCTTCTCAAATCAAATAATTTACATCTACAACATTAAATCATGTTAATCAGAAAGCACATTTAAAATGTTACAAAAATTTAAACAGAATTGAATAAGATTTTACAACCAATTACCATTTCGGTATGCCATATAAATATAATCAGCATCAGTCATAAAATCTCGAAGAAAACAATAGTTTGCCAAGTTTTTGCTTTAAATATAGGTTTCCATTGGATCCTGTAAGTAATCAAACAATTGGATAAAAAAAGAGTATATTTATCACTTGACAAAAATGATTTGAAATCAAATTAAAACACTTTGGTCCAAAATATCATTTAAACTTACAAATGCAGAGGATGTTGCAAACTTGTTTGTTTTCTGCATCTGATATCTATTTTGAGTATAAAGTCTTCACAGGAAATTAAATGACTAAGCTAAAAACTGCAAAAATAAAAAAACACAGAGAGAGAGAAAATTGATACGTATTGTAATTGTATTTTAATTGTATCAAATAACAAGGAAGTAAAAGGAGGAGAAGAAAATACCTGCCACTTCTCTCCTCTCCCTTTATGATAAACTTGTTATAAAATATCACAGTATTTTCAAATTTTGCAGTGGTGCCATCCGAAGAAGCTGCTTTGACAATTCTTTGAAACTCGAAATTTGGGGATGGCATGATTGTACAAGTGTGATCTTCATTCCTAAAATCCTACACTTCCCAATTGGGGATATACAAAAACCGGAGAGTTTTCAATCATAAATCCAGAAAAAAACCATGGTTTGCCAAGTTTCTGGTTTAAATGGAGTGTGAAGACCAGAATTCGAACAATTTGACACTAAGTTTCTGTTCGATCCTGCAGAAGTGATGGACAATTGAATAAAAAAGAGAGTAAATTTAACATTAATTCAGAAGATTAAAAGTTAAGCAAGAGAAAATGTTTAAGAGAATTATATAATGTAAGACCCACAAAAATAAAAAATTATATGAAAATCATTAATTGAAACAAAATTGTTTTGGGCCAAAAGATCATTGTAAGAAGAAGATGTTATGGCTGTTAATCGAGTAAAAACAAAAATTGGTATAAATGAATTGATATATTTACAAACATGTAACGGGCATATCCCAATCCAATTGATATATTTACAAACAAAATTGATACATATTGAAATTGTAAAAAGAGGAGAAGATAATACCTGCATTTCGATGCTTCCAGCAACGGGCCTTTACTTTATCGATCTTCAAACAAAAATTGGTATAAATGAATTGATACCATTTGTTCCAAACATGTTATAAGTATGTAACCTTATATAATAAATTGTTAACTTAAAAGTAATTACCTGGACTTGTATAGGATGCTTCTACTTCTCGCAATGCCCCGTTACTACTTTGCATGCATCCGTAGGGTAAGGTCCAGCAATATGGATATTAGGGATGTGAGAGATGTCTTGCCACTTGTATCCTTTCCCTTTCTCATAAACTTCTTCTAAAATATTGCACCAAACTATTTCCAAATGTTGCAGTGGTGCCATCTGATGAAGAAGCTGCTTTGGCAATCCCTTTAAGTTGCCGCAAGAATAGACCTTCAAAGAACGAAGGGATGGCATGATTCTACAAGTGTCATCTTCATTCCCAAAATCCCACATTTCCCATTTGTACATACTAACATACTCGAGAGTTTTCAATTTGGGGAAGTAAATAATTGATGATGAAGATGATGAAGCCTCACCACTTTCTACTCCCAGAAATTCATTACCCACTTTGAAAACACTATCCATTGATTGTATAACAAGTGTTTCAAGGGATGGCAGTTTTCCCAATGGAGGCATATGCAAACACTCCCTGCATTGAATCAGTTTTATCGACCTCAAATTGGTTAATGACGTCATCCTCCTAAGAGTGGACATCGTGGGACCTCCATAATCCATAATTGTTAACTCTTGCAAATTTGGAGGTGGTTGGAAAGCTTCAAGAATTGCTTCATCATCCGAATCTGACCCAGGGAAGTCTAATCCCAAATCACGGATGTTTTTGTTATTTTTAAGCTGAACAATCTCATCATTCACTTTGGCCAAATTTTTCAAACCTTCTATCCATAAAGATTCAATGTGCCCCAAGAATTCAAGTGAGCATGTTTTGCCACCATAATCACCACTGTTCAAATGGAATTCATTTAATGTCCGAAGATGGATTAATCTTTCCATTCCTTTTGGCATGTACCTTAGAGAATCAGTATACATATTCATTAAATGGCGCAGGTTGATTAACTTTCCTATCCCTAGAGGCAGTTCTTTGAGATTGGAACATCTACAAAGATTTAGTGTTTGCAAATTATACAACTCACACAATGTCTCGGGTAACTTTATTAACTTCTCATTGTTACTCAAGTCAAGATACCTTAAATGTATGAGTTTTCCTATCTCCTTTGGTATATATGCCTTGCTAATTCCTAAGGCCTTTAAGCACGTCAACTCATCAAATAACTTTGGTATGACTTTACCAATCGATTTGCTGCCTACATCATCAAATTCTACATCACCAAATTCTATTAAGAGGCTCCGCAACTTTTTGAAATTGCAAATAGAGATAGGAAATGTATCTCTTTCAGTAACAATCAATCTTAATTGACGAGCTTTCTCACACAAAGCATTCATACTTTCTTCTCTAAAATCTTTTACTTCAATCATGCAACATTCATTCTTACTAAGATATTGAGCAACATCATGTACTATGTCATGCATCTTACACCTTATAATGCTACCATCATCATCCTTTTCAAATTCTTGAAAGAATGAACGCATTGCTAAGCAATTAAAGTAATTTTCACCAATTATCTCAATCTCTTTATTATGATCTAATCCAAGATAACCTTGAGCCATCCACAATTTAATCAATTCATCTTTTTCAAATTTGAAGTCTTTTGGAAACATGGCACAATATGTGAAACAATGTTTTACCATGGAAGGTAAATCATAGTAACTTAATAACAAAGGAGGGGAAACACCTTTCTCAAACTCTTCTAGTTTCCACATTTCACTATTTAAGATACTTTCCCATTCTGTTATAGTTTTTTTGAAGCGCAAGAGACTCCCCATGGTCTTTGCGGCAAGAGGTAAGCCCTTGCATTTGCTTACAATTTCCCTACCGATTTTTTCTAGTTTTTCACACTCCTCATTGGACCTACCAAAAAATGCTAACCGCTTAAACAATGACCAACATTGCTCTCCAGACAGTTCCTCAATTGAAATGATATCAATTGATTCCATCATATCAGCAGTTGTTTGCTTACGTGTGGTAACAACGATTTTACTTCCATGGATACCTTTCTTTAGACAGTGATGGAATGGTTCCCACTTAATAAAGTCTTCTGTCCAAACATCATCTAAAACTAGAAGAATTTTTTTTCCTAGAATGGATTTTTGAATTTCTAGAAAAACGGACTCCAATGTAACTAATTTAGAGTTATCACCTCCTAGAGCTTGATTGATGGCTTTAGCAATCCTTAGCTCATCAAAAGGGTCTGATATGCATACCCATATTCTTTTTTCAAAATGTTTTATCACCTCATCATTGTTGTAGGCAAGTTGAGCAAGAGTTGTTTTTCCTATTCCTCCCATCCCTACTATTGAGATGATATGGAGGCGGTTTCTCTCTTCACAACTCTCATGCAACAACTTGCCCACTAAAGCATTCCTTTGCTCATCTCGACCAAATACCTCAGACACATCATAAAGGAGGTGCTTTCTACTCGTTGAGGTTGTTCAATACTCGTAGTTGTTTTAAAACTATACACGTCTTTCTCTTTAGCAATAGCATCTAAACTCTCATTTATATCTCTTATTTTGAAAGCAATGCTATGGCCTAAAACAACTCGTCGTAAAACAGAGTAAGGAAAGAGAAAGCTAGAACATACCTTTCTCTTAAAAGTATGAGCATTTTCAGCTCCCTCAATTTGCAACCTTTTCATGATTGCAGTGTTCCACTTGTCCAACACATCATCCATGTCGTAGGAAACATCTTTCAGCTTCTCCAACCAAACTGCCACAGCTGCCTCCGTAACTTGTCTTTGATCTGCATCAACGAGCACAGCTTGAATGGTTTTGAAGTTTGATGTAAGCTTCTTGACTTCTTTCTTCAGACCCACCACCAGCTTCACCTCTTGTTGTATCTGTTGACCAACGACCGTACCCAATTGCTCCAAGATAACAGAAATAATTGCATCGGCCATGATACTGAGAGATGATATTTGAATGGAAATTACGATTGCAGAAGAAATTTGAGTGCTTGAATGTGATTGTTGTGTGATAATCTTGCAATGTCCTTTTAGCTTTTATACGAATTTAAAGCCAAGGAAAATTGATATATCACATAAATGGGCAAAGTGAAAACTTGCTTGGAGTCTGGTTCAAGTATAATGCCTTTAAAAACCAATATTATTACTAGTTCCATTTCCAAAACAAAGAATCTGATGCAAATTTTAGAGTAGGAAGCAAGTAACGCAGATGATTCCAAAAGCAAATTTTAAGGCAAAGATTTGGTTAAAGAATAAACTATTTATGATTTGAAAGCGATACAAAAATATTATTAACAACACTAATAGGAAAAAGAAAGATAAGTTATTATTAAAATAACTAATCAAAAAGAAAAAAGAAAACTCTTAATTTACAAAGGCTCTAGAAGAAGAAGATAATTAAGCAGCCCTATCAGATTAATTCACAACAGATCCTTAAATTTCCGTGCCTGCTTAGTTTGGTCTGTGGTGCTGGTTTTTTTTTCACTTGGTTGCTATTTCCTGTGCATGGTTCTCTGCACTCAACAATGGGGTTTCTGATACTTCCTCTGTTTTGCTTCTGCTGATATCTTTCTGGTCCAAGAAGCTTGGCTGATTGGTTGACGACAGAAGCCTTGCCCACATCCTGTCGGTTATCACAACCTTGTTCTGTCTTTCGGTTACCCGCTGCATGAAATATTCAATTCCAAGTTATTTATAAGCATAAACCACCACATGAATTTGTATTAAAAATGACTCATGAGCAGGAACAATTTTGAATGTATAATTGCTTTTATTAGCTGGGTAGGAACTTACGTGGAACGGTATGTAAGCATGTCTCCCGTTAACAGGTCCAACTGTGAACCCTGTGTATCCAGCCATAGCACCGTGAATGGCACTGTGAGCCAGGAGTGTGCAGTACACATTATCAGATGCATTGCTTGGAATAGCACGGATCATGTATGTCGGATCTGTTGGGCCAATTAAACACTATCAATTGGTTATTTCATCTAATTTCAAATGGCTGCCAAACATTTCAACAATGTTAATGACAAAATACAAAAGAAAGACATCAGAGGCAATCCACCTATATATTTCAGATTTATAGGCATCTTTGGCCTTTTTGCAAAGTGTTCCTGCAAAATCAAAGTCAAATTGTAAACAACATTGCAGAAATCTGAATGTGAATTACCATATGTCTATATAGAAATCTGAATGTAACACAAAAGAAGACTAAATTAGTCTAGCATCAGTACCTTTATCTTTTGAGATATCCACAAACCAACGTCCTGGAGTAGCTTGTTTCCCGAAGCATCTTGCTGGTCCATGGTACGCATGCACTCATTAAGCAGGTCTTGTCCTGCACCTTCTGCTATTACAATGACCATGTGCTCCTTTTTCTTTAATTTTTTTTTTCTCAATAAATTTAAAAAGTCCATCAGGTCCTTCAAGGTAAAATGGTGATTCTGGAATTAAGCAACAGTTCACATTGCGGCTGGCATGAGTAGCATACATGGAAATGAATCATGTTCAAGTATAATGTGTCAGAGAACTAGAATGAAGAATATGGAACAAAACAAAACAGAAATAGAAGGGAAACCAATGGAAAAATAAAAAAATAGACTTACCACTGTACAGCCCCATTAACTTGACAACACCAATACCATTCACAATGCTTTCTGCTACAACATGTTCTGCATTAATAGCTCGTTGAGCCTACTCATAGACAGCAGTTTCAAAACCAAACGACTTGTCTATAACCTGACAGGAAGCAAAATATTGGACTATGAGACATTTATAAGATTAATTTTATTGTTTTGCACTAAAAAATAGCGTACATGTAACAGTCACAGCACAAAAGGTAAACATATATGGCACAGAAATACCGGAATGTCATTATCGATGGTCTTGGGGATTCCGGCCACTGCAACTTTAAGGCCACGCCTTGTAGTTTCCTGCATAAAACAGAGCCATTAGAATGACAAGATACAAATGACCATGATAATTCTGCAAATGAAAATCATAGACAATCAAAAGCAGACCATGAAATTACATATATTACCTCAAAAATCACTTAAGCCCCTTTCTAAGTTCCATCTCCTCCAAATGTAAACCTGAGTTACAACATGTCGGAATTATCAAATGGATGCACTGTACAAGCTAAAGTTTACTGTATAATTTACAAATGTATACCTGATTAATACCTCGGTCCTGAATGCTATCAACAATCTTTGATGTATCATGACCTCCTCGTGATGTCCCAAGGATGGTGCCACCACGCTTATGGATGTCATTCACAACCTTTGGTGTCAAAGGAATTGTATTACGAGCATAAAAGCCTCTATATCCTCCCTGAAATCAAAAAACAGCCTCTATATCTATGCTCGATAATCGATATTGACACTGCCATCACCAAGCAGGAAACACTAAACTGAACAACACGAAGGCATGTTTGAATGATTATACATGGAAAATGAACATGCTTACCTCTATTCCGAGAACATTATTGACTCCATACATGTAATGCAAGCCGCATACTATTTCCCTGATCACTGTATTTAGACCAGGGCAAAGACCACCGCACGTTACAATACACGCATACACTTCATTTGATTCAAAATAGACCTGAAAAGCACAGAAGAACAAAGCACACCATTGTTCTAACATGCTTAGATACCTAACCATAAAATCGCAAAATCCAAAAGAAAAGAACACAAACCCTCTGACGAGGTCCAGCACGTCTGAAATGTGTTCCTCTCGGACTATCCTTATGTACAACGATCTACATAAAGTACCCGAAATACGAATCAAAACCGTTATGATCAATGAGTATGTATGCTAAAGTTTGAACAAGTCCAATCTATAAACTAGCAATTTCATTAGGATCTTCTACATTAACCATTACAACATAAATTAACTTGCCTTTTGCGCGACAGTGTCATCGGCATTCACGAAATACTGCCTGTCACAACAGAACATATATACCCCATTAAAATCAAAACACAAACTCGATCAATATCATTTATACATCCATTAACAATCGAAAAATACCAACAAGAATCCAAATTCAAGTGGAGCAAACTCACTTAACAACCGAATACGATGGATTGTCTTGCAGTGGATTAGGATATGTCTGCTCCAACATCACAAACAACAAACAAAATCAATAAATTTATCAAATCAAAAAGCACTTGCTGCAGAAAAGCACTTCCCTCCACTATTTTTATGTTTGCATCCAAACAGAGCCTTATAATAATAAAATAATCCAACTATTCACTTGTTTATCAGATTCTCAAAAACTAAACTTTGACTATAAATAATAAAACACACTTAAATTTATTAGAATCGAAGAAATTCATTGACTTAATTGAAATTCGACTAAGTTCACAACAAATTCTACTTCATTTTCTCGGCAACCAAACAGACTTCAACGAAACATTAGAGAAATCAGAGCTTACAGGAAGATCGGGAATGTAATCGGACAAATGCGGAACATCTTCGAGAACATAACCGGCGTCTCCGGTGACGATTTTCCTCTCGTAGTTCTCAATATCGACCATATTGACTCTGGAACTTGATTTGAAAGTCGGAGAGAAGTTGGAGAAGGAGCGCCGGTGATTGGCGGCGGTCGGAGAGTAAGCGTAAGTAGGGTCGAAGCACCGAAACTTTGGAATGGAGAGAGAAGCTGAGCTAGAAATGGTGGAGTCCATGGAGTCTACTGGTGGTGGTGGTGGTGGTGGTAGCGGTGGTGATGAGAGCAGAGGAGTGGAGGGAGAGTGTATTTTTTTTTTTTTTTTTTTGAAAAGAGAGGGAGAGTGTATTTGTAGCCATTTGATTGGAGGGGAAATCGGACGGTGTTTACTGTAGGAGAACAGTGATGTATATATATAAATTAGTTCAATAATTCATCAAAAAAATATATAAAAGAAATTTTTTTAATATGAATTTGATGTATATATATGAATTGGGTTACTAGCACCAGTATCCCCTGAACATATAGCGAAATCGCATAGTGCCCCCTGAATTTTTTTTCCTGGCATTAAACCCCTCAAACTCCAATAAATTGGCAAAAATGGACGGAATAGGGACGGATGTCAAAAGAAATACATTTACACACCCTGATTTTATGTATAATTGCATTAAAGCTGGAAAAATATAATAATATCACACAAACACCCTTTGACTTGTTTGACTAATATCTAAAAAATAAAAAATAATATTAATATTAATAAATTTTAAAATTTATATTATAAAAAACTAATTATTAAATAAAAAACTAATTATTAAAAACAAAAAAAACAAAAATGAAAAAAAAACTCTAAAAAAATACAAGACGAGATCAAAACAAAAACAAATTAAAATATATAAAAAAATAATTAAAAATAATAATAATAATTATTATTATTAATAAATGAATTAAATATAAAGTTTATCAAACCCAACACCAAACTTCATCAACCCAGATCAAACTCACTGTCCACGTCCAGTCGTCCACCACCACCACCACCATCAGTTCTCTCTCAACAACCCAGATTAAACCTACCATCTCCACCACCAACCCAGAACACTCTCTGTCGCGGATCACTCTCTCTCTCTGGTTCACTCTTCTCTCTCTCATTCGCCAACGAGATCGAGCGCCGATCTCCTCCGTTGGAAGTCGATCGGAGCCAGTGATGGTGAGTCACTCTTCTCTCTCATTCGCCACGAGATCGAGCGCCGACCTCCTCCGTTGGAAGTCGATCGGCGCCAGTGATGGTGATTTCTGGTGAGATGACAGTGGTCGTGTGAGTGGGTGGGTTTGGGTTTAAAGTTTGGCTTTTGAAGATTCATATTTTGGATTGTATTTCAATTTTCTTAATTTCAGTTTGTATTTCATTTTATTTTCTTATTTTTTGGTAATGGTGGTGTTTGAAATTTGGATTTTTTGGTTTGATTGGGATGGGTTTGGTTTGGTTTGATTTTTCTGGATTTTAATGGGTGTTTGACTGAATGAAATTCTAACGCTTCTCTTTTCCTAACACATTCATTCAGCTGTTTGACCTTTTAAGCAATACACATATGATCAAGTGTTGGAACTTGGGAGCTTCTTGTATATGCACACCAACCAGGCAACACACACACACACACAAAAAAAAAAAAAAAAAAAAATCTGGTAATATTTGTACCCAAAAAAGACATCAATATTGAAACAACTACTGTAATTGTTCGAAAATATATATATTTACTGCAATGTAATCACTGTCCCACTCCCACCATAATTTTATATGCAGTGAAATCCAAATTAAAATGTAAATTTTTATTTTTTTTTAATCACTCTTGTTGTGATGGGTAATAAAGATAAAATCCCAATTCTTTAAAATCTAATTCATGACATTTTGATTGATTTTTTAATTTTTTATATTTAATTAATTTAATTTATTAATTTAAATGCATTTAATATATAAATTATATTATTTTTTATTTTTTTTAATTTCTGTTTTAAAGTATAATTTTTTTTTTCACATTATAAAATTCCAGAATTACCAACTTTACCCCTGACTGTAGGGTGTTTGTGTGATATTATTATATTTTTCTAGTTTTAATGCAATTATACATAAAATCAGGGTGTGTAAATGTAATTTCTTTTGACGTCCGTCCCTATTCCGTCCATTTTTGCCAATTTATTAGAGTTCGAGGAGTTTAATGCCAAGAAAAAAATTCAGGGGGCACTATGCAATTTCGCTATATGTTCAGGGGGTACTGGTGCTATTAACCCATATGAATTTTAAGCCTAAAAGGTTACAGAAAACAGAGGCTTTGTTTGGCGGCTGGTGGATAGGGACTTGTTTGGCAATTTCAATATTTGTTTGAAAGGAGATTTACAATTTAGGCCCCTGACATAGAGGAAAAATCGTTATTTTACTTATCTTTACATTTTTCATCGAATGGTCCTTAATTTTGTGAAAATGACTCGTTTAGGTCATTTCATTAGTTCATTATTGATCAAACTTAACAATTTCATGGGTATTTTAGTGTTATCATATGTTCATAATTGATCAAAGAGAAAAGAAAAAAAAAATTAAAGCTTAAAAAATGGATAAATGGATCTCCACTATCTATTTTTGAAATGGACGGTAAAGACAAAAAAATATAAACACAATTATAAAAAATAAAAAATAAATAAAAAATAAAAAAACCGAAAAAAGTAGATAGAAGGATTTCCATCATTCATCTTAAATATGGTTGGTGCAAATGGAATAAAAATAGATTTAAAATAAAATAAAAAAGGTGGAGTTCAATACTTCAATATATAGAGCCGGCCAATTCGACTATTTTCATTTTTGAAAACGACTTTTTAAAACACATAAACAAACAACTAGAAACTGTTAAAACAGTTTTTGATAATGGATCTAAACAACACTTAAATTTTTCTTCTATTTGAAGCACATACCCATTTGAAAAAGAGCTGCATTAGAAAAGTAAAAAACATTGCTTTTAGAAAAGTACTTTGAAGATATCAAAGATTCCATCCATTCTACTTCATGCCTCAATTTTTGGAATATATTTTTTTCTATATTCAATTTGTCTCCTTTTTGAGGACTTTTAAATGAATATTAATATATGTATTCGATTTTACTTACTAAATAATCAATTCCGTGACTGATGTTCACTTGCTAAATTAATGAGTACTCAAATCTTTTAATTTTATTGTCGTTTTATTTATTGATTGAATTTGAATATCTATTTAAGAAAAAAAATTAAAGTATTACATAAATTTCGGGGTTTAGAGATGGAGATGACTCAAATTCATAATCTCGTGGTATAACCGAATACGTGTGAAGGTATACCATTGTACCAACCTTATATCGTCAATATCTATTTAAGAATTGAATTTAAAAAATATATATATTTATTATGTCAAAGTATAAAAAAAAAATTGTATTGTACTTTTTAATAAAAAATGTGCATTGATGTGTTACAATAATAAATATGAATTTTAATTATACCCAGTATTGAACACATATCAACATGACTCTTAATAAAATCAAAGAGTACACAAGAAGTGTTCTTGTAAAAATTATATATATTTTTTTCTAGTTTTGATTCTTTATAAAAGAGAGATATATATTTCTTTGGTGTCAAAAAGATACTATTATTTCTTCGTTCTCATCCAACGACAACGACTATAAATTATATTAAAATAAAAAAGTGTTCTTATTATATAACATTACTTCTAAAAGATCATATAAAACCCAAAAAATAATAATAATAATAATTAAAAAAAAATTCTCATATCTATGATCGTGACATACATCTATCTACTAATTAAAAACTGATCATCTGATTTTCGCTTATGAATCAACAATATAATTCTTTATCAACACAAATTTAATTAATATTCGACAAATCATACAATGCTTTTGATATGCCTTAATTTTTTCTGTCATAATTTCTAGCATTTGGTTTTTTTTTTTTTTTTTTTTTTTAAATTGTAAACTAACTTAACAATTTCAACTCAATAATATTAAAATAACTACATGAACTAACAAATTTTTTTTGTAAAATAATAATAATATAATTTTCTCTGGTGGGTGTTTCACTTTCACATCATTTCTCATGTAAGAAGCCATGCGCCCATGCGCATCCCAAAGGCAAGAGGCTGCCTGATTTCATGTGCGATAAATAATTAACTCTACTTATATAAGCTTTATTAATTAATTACACGTCACTATCATTTTTTTATTTATTTATTTAAACAAAGGTCTGATTCTTTAATTAATTAATTATTTGAACAAACAATTAAGTCCAAATCATGCTTTGTGAGTTGTGACTCATGTTTCATGTTATTTATAAAGTATAATTTAATTAAATATAAAGAATACAAATTTATTTCAAGTCGACTTAGAAAGTTCTATATATGATAGAATATTGGTCTTCATGAGCATTTCAATTATGACAAGTTGGTTTCTGCTTATCGGTGATGTTATTGAAATGTGAAGTATTCAATGGATTTAGGGTTTAAATTAGTGTAATTCCTTAGATATCTGGTACATGTTCACGTATTTTTTGTGTGTGTGAGATTTCGATTTATACGGGTGTAAAATTAATTTCATTTAGGGATCTCGTACTAAAAGATGCTTGTTTTTTTTATTGAAATTTAAGTCTTGTTGCATCTCATTTCTAATTTTTATTGCTTTGTTTCGTGTAACAAACTCCAAAATTGTTATACTGTATCATCTTCAACCTTTATCAGGAAGAATCTAGGTGATGTTCTCAATATAAATACATATTCATTTACAGAGGAAATAGAGAAAAGGTACAGAGACTGTTGTCCAAAAAGATTACCAAGCTGTAATTTACATCAAATATTTAATTTATCACAAGTATTTCATAAAATATTTTATATGTAAAGAGTTCAAATGCCTAATGTTTGTAAAAGTTTCAATTGCAAACTTATATCGAGAGTTTCAATTTCAACAATATGCTACGGTGCCACGGTTCTTCTTCCTCGTCTTCCACGGCCACCGGTGGCTTACCAATGTCCACGGTGCCACGGTGCCACGGTGCCACGGTGGTTACTTGGAAACAGCATATTTGGATAATTCTGCATGTAGCTTTGCTCACTGCTCACTTCTTTTGCTACTTTATGCTAAACAATTTAAATGTTAGATTGTATTTCTCTTTTCCATTTCAATTATTTATATATATATATATTAAACATCAAATAGGTATTGTTTAATTTATATATTTTGATAGAGAAAATGTTAAAATTTGAAACTGAAAATGATAGAGTTCATATTTCTTTGGTGGCTTAGTGAAATTTTGATGTTTTGTGATTGTGAATTTATGATAGAAGCATTTTATGCTTTTTTTTGTCTTTTGGGTATACTTCCAATTAAACTTGTTGATTGTGTATTTGTGTTACTATCATGGTTACTTGATTTTGTTATTGAAATTTCATATTTTATTAAACTCTTGCAATTTTATGTGTTGATTCTATTATTGATAAATAAAATGCATATCAATGTATGATTTTGGTATCTAAAAAAATTGTGTAAATTTTGCTTTAAATAAACCTAGTTGTATTTTTATTATGGTTTTTATAAGGTGCTAATTGTATTTAACATTGTCATTTCCTCTAATGTAATTGAAAAATTATATAAACATGTTCAATGGTTTTCAGGTTTGTGCTTCGTAATAATCATCTTGAAAATCATAGTTATGCTTTTACTCTGATTTATTTTAGCCTACGTAGGAGAAATTGCTAACGTTCCAAATGATTTGACATCATTATAATCCATTCATTTAAATCATGAAAATATAATATAATTTAAATGAATGGATTATAATGATGCCACATTATTTAGGCACCAGATTTGGACAGTATAACCTTACTCAAAATTAAATTAAACGGTTATTTTCATATGAAGATCTCTGTATAACAAAGTTTTAGTTGTTTAAAATGTAATATTAATTTAGTGTTCACAAATTTAAATAAAACTAATCATATTCATGCGAAGATGATTCCAATAAGGCAAAAATTTTGGTTTTTAAAATGTAACGTTCTATAATTAAATTAAACAATCATCTTTGCATGATGTAGGTGGTTGAACGACTTGGTACGTCGAACGGGTCGGGTTGAATCAGGCCCAGAGCAACTAAGCTGGGGTTAGTGTGGTTGACGTCGACTGTTGCTTGCAGATGGTCGTGCGAACTTCGTGGTACCTGCAAAAGAACTTTAAATAGAAGTATAGATGGTAACAGGATGGTGGTGGCTGGAGATCGTAGCCTTATATGCGCTTGGGCTGAGCGACGTCGATTTCCGATGACCGGAATGTTCCTTCAGAGGCAGAGTTTCGGTACGCTTGATATCAGCTTTAATTCAGAGAAAATCCGAGAGCTTTTGAATGAGAGGTCCTCCTTATTTATACTAGAGGCAGTAGCTCCAACGTTCACTATCAGTCTTTGATAGTGGGCGTGATTCTTGGAGAAATCTCCTCTTGAATGGGCAATAACTGATGTAACTGAAGCGTTTGTTTGTAACTGAATATTTGAATAAGTCTTAATGATGGTTTTGCTGGTATCTGTGTTGGGTCGACCCAGCATGTGGGCTTAAATAGGACCCATTAGGGAAATATGTTCACTTTGTTGGGCTGGGCCAGTTAGCCATTTTTGGCTACCACAGTTTGTCCCCCACTCTCTAAAGAAGAATCTATGATTTAGAGAGTGATTTCCGTTGGGTTGACCTTTATTGGATCCGTCATTGCTTGAACAAGCTGCATTAAGTTGAATCGAAGATTTTCTTTGAATTGACCATAGTCGGCCGACTCTGCGTCGAATGGAATCAGTATTTATTGGAATAGACCATAGTCAGCCGACTCTGCGTCGAATGGAATCAGTATTTATTGGAATATTTGTTTTCCCTGACGCCTCCATTGAATGAACGACGTTTTTGATGTTGATTTCAATATTCGTCGTTAGACGGTAGTTTCTTGTCATCATTGATGGCAACCTGATGTGATAGATGCTAAATCGATGTGATGGGAGTGTTTTTCCATGATGGCGTCAGCTGCATTAATTTCATGCGCACCTTTCAAGAAGCTATAGCTGTTTCGAATTTTGAACTGGATAGGTTAACGGTTACCTAGGTTAACCGGTGATTTTTACTTGGGTTAACCGGTAGTTGAAGGGGCGTCGACACGTGTCAACTAGGGTTTTTTTTTTATATAAATCCCACCCTTGTTCCATTCGATACTTTGCACAAAAACAACTGAAAGTTTTGGAGAAAAATTGAAGAACTTATCTCTTCAACTTCTTCGTTGGCCTTGAAACTGAAGCGCCCCATACCCTTTTCGTGGGATTTCTTCGTGGGATTTCTTCGCGATATTCTTCTTTCTCCTCTTTCAGGTTGGTGAAATCTATTCCTATTTATATATACTTCACCATTTATACATATACTTCCTTTATGCTTGTTCTGAAGTTTTTCATTTATCTTTGCTTGCTCTGAAGTTTTTCATTTATCTGGGAGTGTATGTTCTTTACTATATTTGTTAGATTCTGAGGTTTTGATCCATATCGAGTTGGTTTTATCTGCAAAGAATTGTTTTTTGTTGTTGTTGTGTTGTTACGACGAGAGCAGTCGGTTAGAATCTGGAAGCCTTCGACAGTAGGTAGATTCCTTATCCTAGTATCTAGGTCGGCTTTTAAGTAGTTTAAGAAACCCAACCTTAGATTTTTGGTCGAAGAAAAAGTCTTTAGGTTGTGATTGTAGCTTTTAGCTTCTGTCTGACTTGTGCATTTTCTGCATGTCAGATTTTGGAGATACAATGTCGAACGACGAGACAATCTCGGAATTGGCAATTAACTGGACTTCCAGTGATGATGGAGTCGATAGTAGGATTCAGGACGTCGATCGACGAGTCACGGTTGAAGATCCGTCGACGGCTGTCCCTATAAATGCTAGGGGTATGATAGAGCAAGGCGCTGTATATGCTATCGCGTCGGCTGTAGAGCATCCGGAATATGTTGAGGTTCCTGAGGCGTCGACATCTGGTCGACATTTAGGTATATTGAAAGACAGTCCGGCGAGCTTGATCACGGAGGATATGTTGCCTGGCATAAGGACGATGTATGGTATTCCTAACGACGTTGAATTACGTGCGCCAAGGGAACATGAACGTGCTGATTGGGATATCCCGGGGTGGACGTGTTTTTATGAGTATACTCTCCGTTTAGGTTTTAGATTCCCTGTCCCTCAGCTCGTTCGACGAATGTTGTTATACTACGATCTAGCTCCTGGTCAGTTGATGCCTAACACCTGGAGAATACTGTTGGGTCTAGGAATATTAAATGAGAGGTATAATGTACAATTTGGATTGGGGTGTCTCCTTCATAACTATTATTTGAAAGAACATTTAGTCGACACTGGTCGTTACTCGTTAGTGCCTCGAAATAAAAGAGGGAAATCATTATCGATACTAAGTCGAACGACAGACTTTGGAAAGATACGTTCTTTTTCGCGAAGGGGCCTCCGGTCGATGGCCCATGGAGGAGAGGGGAGGAGGAGTATCAATATCGACGGATCTGGAATCGATATGGTAAGTTTCGAAAACTGTCGATTGATATGTTCGTATGCATTCTTTGTGAGTTGCTTGTTTTGACCATTTCATTGTCTTTGCAGAAATCAAAGGGACAATAAAACCTCCGTCATGCGACGTCGCACCTGAACGTACCAGGGTTTTATTAGAGATCCCTGCTAACCAAAGGAGTGTCAGTAGCTTGCTTACGGAAGGTAATTTTAGGCCAAGTCGACTGTGGAGGTGGTCGACACTAAATAGATCGCGCAGACCCTATCCTCATGTGAAGGATTTCTTATCGTACATATGGATCAGGAGGAGTCTTGAGGTTCTCCAGTATAATTTGAGTTTTTTAAAGCCTCTAACTGATGTTGAACGTCATTTCGCAGTGACGACGATGGCGAGCGCGGAGATTAATGTTCCCGAAAATGCTGAGACCATGAGGCGTTTTAGAGATGAAATCGCCAGGAAACGGGCGGCATCTCAAGCCAAACAAAAACGACTCGTAGGCGAGTCGAAGGAAGGCGCTGCAGCCGTAGTGGACCAAATCCTAGATTCGTCGCCAGAGAGGAGTCCGCTGGCAAAGAGGCAAAAGAGGACTTCTGCTGTCGATCGACAGAAGAAAGCGGCGTCCGGCTCAAAAGATAAGTCGGCTGGGGCTGATTTTGAGCCGGATTCTCCAATGAAGCTACTTGCTTCTGGACTCTCGTCATTTAAGGATCCTGCAGGGTTCTTAAAGAGGTCGGACGACTTCACTCTTGTTGATGACGACATGCATTTGAAAAACGTCAAGACGGAGGAAGTTTTTGATACGTTGCTGCTATCAAATTTTCAGGTAGAAAGATTCTTGTTTTCACTGGCAGTATTTTATTACGTATATTTTTTTTTGACGATTTAATATCTTGTTTTTGTAGGCTTACCAAGCGACGCTGCATCTACATGGTCGATACAAGGCCGTAAATGACAAAAATGTGATGCATCGCAAGGCGGCCGACGCTCTTAAAGCGGAAAATGCGAAGCTCTCCAAGGAGAAGGGTGTAATGGAGCGCCAAAAGGTGGCCCTGGAGGAGGAGTTAAAAAGTTTAAGGGATCGACACCAAGTCGAGGAGACAAAGTTCAAAGAAGCGGCCGACCAACATGAAAAGACGGTCGAGGCTCTAAAGGAGCGAGCGTTGTCGATAGCAGTGGAAGCTGTTTGCAAGGCTAGGGCGGAGCTTTTTAAAGAGTTCTTGTCGGGCGTCCAATGGGATCCTCAACATATGAGAGAGGAAATTGACCTCTACGAGGAGATGGAGCGTCTGAAACTTGAAGAATCCCTTGATGGAGAAGACGCTGTGGATGTCGACAGAAGCCCTGGGGCTAATGAACGTCCCGACAATAATGAAGAGAGTGCCGCTGTTGCTGTCGCTCCTCCTCCTAGCGATGCTCCCTGAAATTTTATTTTGTAATGCTGGACGATCTTGATCGACCTTGATATGTAAAAGATTGTTTACTTATTTTGAATGGATCGACCTTCTTTTATTTCTGAATGTTTATTTGCTTATTGGATCGACCATCAAATGATGGTAGTTACACAATGGTAAACAAGTTTTGATTGAGATCTGAAATGACTCATGATCTATCGTAAGTCGTACGACGTGAAACGAATAAGATAAGCCTGTAAACTTATGCTCAGTCGTAGGAAGATTTTAATTTTGAATGTAATAAGCCTGTAAACTTATGCACATTCGTAAGTCGAACGACGTCAACTGTCATATGGGGGTCAATCACGCGTTTAATATTCGTAAAAAGTTGCTTAGGATGCGTAAGGAGATAGTTGAAAGAGATAAAAGATACTTTTCATTTACTCGGAGAAATTTGGATTCGCGTACATGCGTTATGGTCGACAAGACCTTTTATACAGATTCGCGTACATGCGTAATATATATGGTCGACAAGACCCTTTACATAAATTCGCGTACATGCGTTATATTGGTCGCCTTCTCCCAATTGTGTCGTTTCCCCCACTCTTAATATGTGATTGTCCTGAATGAGGATATTGGGAGTTTGAGGTCGAAGTCGGTGAATGCGGTCGTTGAAGCTGTATATTCAAAAATAGAAAGTTTGCTTGTCGACGTTGACAGCGTCGTAAGATAGATGGTAATTTTTTGAGCTCAGTTTTGCACTTAGTTGCACGAAGGTGTCATCATTGCTCTTCTCCGGGTTGAGTTTGTTAGAAATGAGAGGAAAAAACAAAAATAATGAAATCAAAAGATAGTTTAGAAATGGTACTTTTTTAGATGTAGAGCGTTCCAGCTGTTGTGTATTTCTCGTCCATCGAGTCCTCTAAGCTTGTAAGCTCCACGCCCGACGACATCTGTAATTTGATACGGTCCTTCCCACGTTGGTCCCAATTTTCCGGCGCCTTCTTCCCTTGTATTTTGGAAGACTCGTCGCAATACCCAGTCGTGGAGTTTGAAGATTCTGACGCTAACTTTTTTATTGTAGTGTCGAGCGACTTGTTGTTGGTACGACTGGATTCTCAAAGCGGCACGATCCCTTCGTTCGTCGAGGTGGTCAAGTTCGAAATTGAGTTCCAAGTTGTTTTGTTCCTCATTCGGATTTTCGCTACGGGCGGTCGACACCCTTGTTTCTATTGGGATGACAGCTTCTGAGCCATAGACAAGTGAAAAGGGAGTTTCTCCTGTCGACCGTCGTGGGGTAGTTCTGTATGACCATAGGATTTCTGGAAGTTTTTCCACCCACTCGCTTTTTTCCGCCTCGAGTCGTTTCTTCAATGTATTGACAATGGTTTTGTTAGTCGACTCAGCTTGTCCATTTGCTTGGGGATATCGTGGAGTTGAGAAACTTAGCTTGATTCCGTACTTGTCGCAGAAGTTCTTGAAGTCGTATGAAATGAATTGGGACCCGTTGTCGGTCACTATTTCCTTGGGTACTCCAAACCTGCAAATAATATTTTTCCAAACGAAGTTGCGTACCTCAATATCGCGTACTTGCTGATACACCCCGATTTCGACCCATTTGGAGAAGTAGTCCGTCAGGACCAACATGTAGACGACGCCACCAGGTGCAGCCGGCAGCTTACCTACAATGTCCATCCCCCACTTCATAAAAGGCCAAGGGGACGAGATTGAATTCAGCGTACCTGGGGGAAGATGTGATATTGGTGCGAAGCGTTGGCATTTGTCGCACGACTTGACGTGATTTTGAGAATCAGTCCGCATGGTTGGCCAATAATATCCCGCCGTGACAGCTCTGTTCGACAAACTACGGGCGCCAGAATGATTCCCGCATTCCTCATGGTGTAGACTTTTTAAAACGTCGTACGCCTCTCGTTTGGTGACACATCTCAAGTAGGGTCCGGTGAATGACTTTTTGTAAAGCTTGCCATATATGATACAGAATTTAGTTGCTTTTGCCTTGATTCTCCTTGCTTCAGTCCTGTCGTCTGGCAGAATATCAGCTTGGAGGTAATTGAAGATCGGTTCTATCCAGCTTCTACCATCGTCGATTGGTGCCAATATCTCTGCTTCTTGAATTGATGGAGACATGAGATGAACTATAGGAACCGACTTTGAGCCATTTGTTGCTGTCGATCCAAGGCTTGCTAATGCGTCTGCTCGCGCGTTGTCGGATCTGGGTATTTGATCTATCGAAAATTCATCGAAAGTCGATTGAAGCCGTTTAGCTTTGATTAGGTAGGCCGACATTCTTGGGTCCCTTGCTTCGTATGATCCGTTTATCTGTCGAACGACTAGTTGGGAGTCGCTTAACACTTTGATTCTCTTTATTGCCAGGCTTTTTGCTAATTCGAGCCCTGCTATCAGAGCTTCGTATTCAGCTTCATTATTTGTTGCACGAAAACCACAATGGATCGACTGCTCCAGTATATCTCCCTGGGGGGATTTGAGTACCAGTCCTAGTCCGCTTCCCTTGATATTACTCGAACCGTCGACCGACAAGGTCCATTTTTCGCTGAGGGTTTCTGTGGCGAGCGCCACCAGTTCTGGTTCTGCCTGCATGTTTTCAGGTGGAGTGAAGTCTGCCACAAAGTCGGCCAATACCTGTGATTTCATTGCTGATCTTGGATGGAAGCTGATGTCGTACTCGCTGAGTTCTACTGCCCATTTCGTCAATCGACCTGAAAGCTCAGGTTTATGCAAAATATTTTTAAGAGGGTAAGTGGTTAGTACCTTAACGGAGTGGCATTGGAAGTATGGCCTCAATTTGCGTGCTGCCACGACAAGGGTCAGTGCGAGCTTCTCCAGTCGACTATACCTGGTTTCTGCGTCGAGTAGGGTTTTACTTACGTAGTAGACTGGATGTTGGTTGTTCTCTTCTTCTCTCACGAGGACTGCGCTTACAGCGGTGTCGGATACTGCCAGATATACGAATAATGTTTCGTTGTCTTTTGGCTTTGACAATAGTGGTGGCGACTTCAAGTATGTCTTCAAATCCTGTAGTGCCCTTTCACAGTCGTCGTTCCATTCGAACGATTTATTTCTTTTGAGTGTATTGAAAAATGGTAGACATCGCTCAGACGACTTGGAGATGAAGCGGTTCAGCGCTGCTACCCGACCGGTAAGTTTCTGCACGTCTTTGATGCATTTAGGTGACTCGATGTTTTCGATCGACCGTATTTGGTCTGGATTTGCTTCGATTCCCCTATGGGTGACCAAATAGCCCAGAAACTTTCCTGAAGATACACCAAAAGAACATTTAGTGGGGTTTAGTTTCATACCATATTCGTCGAGAACGTCGAACGACTGTCGCAAATGATCGATGTGTTGTTGTGCGACTAGGGATTTGACCAGCATATCGTCGATGTAGACTTCCATTGTCGATCCGAGCATTTTTGCGAACATTTTGTTGACTAGCCTTTGGTAGGTTGCACCTGCATTTTTTAAACCAAAAGGCATTACCTTATAGCAAAATGTACCTCGCTCCGTGACGAAGGCCGTCTTCTCCTGGTCGTCAGGGTGCATTAGTATCTGGTTGTAGCCGGAGTATGCGTCCATAAAGCTTAGTAAGTCGTGTCCTGCGGTAGCATCTACTAACATGTCGATGTGAGGTAGCGGGAAAGAATCTTTGGGGCAGGCTTTGTTGAGGTCTGTGAAGTCGATGCAGACTCTCCACTTCCCGTTTTTCTTCTTGACTACTACGACGTTTGCTAGCCAGTCGGGGTACTTTACTTCCCTCACTGACCCGATGTCGATCAGTTTTTGGATTTCGTCGTTGATAACTTTGTTTCTTTCTGGAGCGAACTTTCTTCGTTTTTGTCTTACCGGTTGATGATCTGGGTCGACCTGCAATTGGTGTACTATTACCTCGGGGTCGATGCCGACCATATCTTCGTGTGACCAAGCGAAACTGTTGCGACGCTCTTTGAGGAATGTAATCAACTGCTCTCGTATGTCGTTCGACAGTCTGGACCCGACGTATACTTTATTTTCTGGGTGATCTGGGTCGATCGACACTTCGTCGAGTTCCTCCATTTGAGGCTTGTTTTGAGTCGACTCGACATTGGTTTCCTGTAATTGCTATAAATCTTGTTTCTTCCTTTTAATGGCATTCTGGTAGCATTCCCTGGCTGCTCGTTGTTCCCCTTTGATCTCTTTCACCCCCCACCTGGTAGGAAATTTGATCATCTGATGATAAGTCGACGGGATGGCCTTCAACTCGTGTATCCAAGGTCTGCCAAGTATGGCGTTGTAAGGAGATTGACAGTCGAGCACGAGGAAATTGATGTACAAGTTGACCCCTTCAGCGTAGACTGGCAGCACAATCTCGCCTAACGTGCTTTTTTGCTCTCCACTAAACCCGGTCAACATAGTCGTTCGACGACTTAACTTTGACTCGTCGACCTGCATTTCTCTCAAAGCGCTGTTAAATAAAATATTGCACGAACTACCATTATCAATCAAAATGCGTTTAGTTAAACAATTTGCAATATGCAGAGAAATGACTAAAGCATCATGGTGGGGGGAGAACAAATCTGATTTGTCTGTCGACCGAAAGGTGACTGTTTCGTCGACTTTGGATGTGTGTTCTCGATTCGGCTGGACTTCTGTGTTTGATACTTGTCGCGTGTGTCTCTTGGCTGCTGAATAACTTACGCCACTGACTTCGGATCCACCTACGATGTAGTTGATCACTCTATCTTGCCTGGGTGGCTCCGGAGGACTGTCGGCGACATCTGATTGTTTTGGTCGTTACGTCTCGCGTAAGTCTGTTTTCCCTTCTCCGTTAAGAACTCTCGAAGGTGTCCCCGTTTTAGGAGTTCAGCGACTTCAAATTTCAGGGCGATGCAATCTTCTGTACGATGGCCATGATCCCCATGGAATTCACATCGAAGCTTCGGGTCCCTGTGTTCTGGTAGGGCATTCATCTTCCGTGGCCACTTGACTGTTTTGCCCATTTCCTTCATCACTGCTACAAGGTCGACAGGTTCGATGCTGAGGTTATATTCTGGTGCTTCTACTTGTGGTCGACTAGACCTCAAATTACTGCGATCGACGAATGTTTGTCAATTGAGCCCTCGTGTCGAGATTGGGGATTCCGTCGGTTGTTTGTAGGGTAAGGCTGTGATCTCTGGTCGTTGGATCTTCTCTCTACTCGATCGTTGCGTCGATTACCATAGTATGTACTGTTGGCTTTGCCGACGTAATTTGCTTCATCTTCTTCCCACTTGATTTGTGCCCATGCTTTGGCTAGTACATCTTCCATAGTCCTGCACGGATACTTAGTGAGCTCTTTATATAAATCAGAATCAAACCTTAGGCCTTTCCTGAAGGCGTAGATGGCGGTTGCTTGATTGCAACTTGGGATTTGCACTTTTTCTCGATTGAAGCGTCCGACGTAAGCTCTCAAGTTTTCGCCAGGTCGTTGGACTACTGTATAAAGGTCGTCCGACTGCTTCTCCAGCTTGCGACTGCTCGCGAATTGCTCCACGAAGGTATCCGTTAGCTGCGCAAAAGAATCAATTGAGTTATTAGGCAAATTGGTATACCATTGTAAAGCAGGGCCACTAAGGCTAGATCCGAAAGCCTTGCACATGCACGCCTCTCTTAGATCGCGCGGAATTGCGGCGGTGAACATTCTCTGCTTGTATTGTGCAATGTGGTCGTCCGGATCTGTTGTCCCTTCATATTGCTTCATGTTTGGGAAGCTAAACTTTCTAGGCATCTCGATAAGAGCGATTGCGTCGACGAACGGTGAGTCGGCGAAGCTGTTGGCAGTGCTCTTCTTTATCGGAGCTGGGACTCCTGGAATTCGTTGGATGAGAGCTTCCATTTCTGCGAACCTGCGAGAAAATTCTAAGTCATTGTTGAAGTGCATACCAGGCCCGGGTTTTACCAATCCGGGTGTCGACTGGAGTGATATTGTCGCTTTGTCGACATTGTCTGGTCGTTGGTCCATTGCTGGATCTCGTTCGTCCATCCCATCGTTCCGAGCAGGCATATCGTTGAGGTTGATATCAATCCTTGCGGTCTGAAGTTCTGGTCGATTCTGACGGTCGGCCGGATCATCTCGGGTCCGACGGGATTTGCTGGTGTCCTTGGAGCAGGTCGATCGACAAACGTTTCTGCGTTAGGTGTCGACGTTGGGTGCTCCGATGTCGCTGAGTCAGGTACTACTCCGTCGACTAGTGCTCTCAGCTCTCCATTAGCCGCTCGAATTGCTGCATTCTCTGCTTCCAGTGCCTGCATCCTCTCGGCGTTTGCGGCCATTTGAGCGGTCAATGCAGCAATTTGATCTTCGACGGTGGGGATTGAGCCGCTTCCAGTCATGTTGAGTTTTAGTTGGAACAGATTGACTGAATTTGGAAGTAGTTGCAATGGGCCCCACGGTGGGCGCCAAACTGTAGGTGGTTGAACGACTTGGTACGTCGAACGGGTCGGGTTGAATCAGGCCCAGAGCAACTAAGCTGGGGTTAGTGTGGTTGACGTCGACTGTTGCTTGCAGATGGTCGTGCGAACTTCGTGGTACCTGCAAAAGAACTTTAAATAGAAGTATAGATGGTAACAGGATGGTGGTGGCTGGAGATCGTAGCCTTATATGCGCTTGGGCTGAGCGACGTCGATTTCCGATGACCGGAATGTTCCTTCAGAGGCAGAGTTTCGGTACGCTTGATATCAGCTTTAATTCAGAGAAAATCCGAGAGCTTTTGAATGAGAGGTCCTCCTTATTTATACTAGAGGCAGTAGCTCCAACGTTCACTATCAGTCTTTGATAGTGGGCGTGATTCTTGGAGAAATCTCCTCTTGAATGGGCAATAACTGATGTAACTGAAGCGTTTGTTTGTAACTGAATATTTGAATAAGTCTTAATGATGGTTTTTGCTGGTATCTGTGTTGGGTCGACCCAGCATAGTGGGCTTAAATAGGACCCATTAGGGAAATATGTTCACTTTGTTGGGCTGGGCCAGTTAGCCATTTTTGGCTACCACACATGAAGGTGTCAATTTGACAAAATTTTAGTTGTTTAAATGTAATATTTCAGAAATTAAATCAAATAAGGCTTCTTCACAACAGGCCAGCCCGTGGGGTCAGTGTACCCAACATTTTGCTTGGCCCCCAACTGGCCCAATCTTTTTTTTTTTTGGTTTTGTGAAATCAGGGTCCAATCTTTCTAAGTTAAAAAAGGGTCCAATCTTTCTCCTTTCTTTGCTTTTTTATTTATTTTCTTTTTCAGAATCAGGCCCAATTGAACAATTCATTCAACAAAAAATAACGATATTTGTACCCCTCAAAAACTGTATGTGCACCTTTTTTTGTATTTATACCTCATTAAATTCTTTTCAAATGTTATAACTTGTAAGTACACCTCACATATTACCAAAATATCCTTTTATTTAGTTTTATTTTTCTTATTATTAAATACTATACAGTATACATTAACAAATTCTAAAATAATTGAAATAAAAATTTCAAAAAATAAAATAAAATTATTAAAATGAAAACAAATAAAAAAATCTAGGAGGTGGCGTAGCTTCTTTCAGATTTCCAACATAAACTTTTTTTAAAAAAAAATTGAATTCTTTATTTGAGCTCAAATAATCATTAAAACAGTTATTTTATATTTTTAACTTAGATAAAATTATTGAAATAAAAACAAATATAAAATCTAGGAGGAGGGCGTAGCACCTTCCAGATTTTCAACCAAAACTCATTTTGTTTAATTAATTTAATTTTTATTTTAGCTTAGATTTTTAATTTTTAATTTTTAATTTTTTTTTTAAGGGAAAGCTTAGATTTTTAATTAGATAAGATGATTTTTTTTTTTTCAATTCCTTTAATTATTAAAATAGTTATTTTATACTTTTAATAATTACTTTTTAAGTTTTTAATTAATAAATAGTTAGTATTTTGATAAAAGAGTATTTATAATTATTTTAATAATGATACTTAAGGTCAATATTGGAATTTTAAAAATATACTAATTTAGGGATGTACATACAGTTTTTATGAGGTGCAAATATCGTCATTCTTCAACAAAAACAAACTACCCATTCAATTAAAAGTCAGGCCCAATTAGCTTTTTGTTTTAATTATGTGGATTACATTTTATTTAATAAATGAAGAATTATTTATTTAATTTTTGAGTAATGCTAGGCTTCCCAAATGGTGTGATTGAAACAAGTTCTTCTATTTTCTGCAATTCCTGGGTTGGTTGGTTGTTCTGTGATACCAAGAATGTATGAACAAAGCCAAAATGGCTGACAACTTTGTTGATTCTGATTTCGCCTCAAAATTTACAATATTAGCAACATTATAAAATCAAGAAAATTCTGCTTTGTAGAATCCTGAATGCACAGCCCAGTACCAGGTTAATTTAGCTACAAAATGTTTAGTAAATAACTCTGACATGTCTGGTTCACAAAATGTTATGTTTGGAATGTTAAGAGAAATCTTGGTTTAGTCTTCTCTCTTCTCTTGGCAACAATGTTGCAGAATTCGAATCACATTTCACATGATTACTTCTTCTATCGTTTTTGTGGCCTCGTCTCATTCTGCTCGGTCTATCATGCTGTGAAATATGAGACTCTTTAATCCATACATGAATGAGGTGTGCTGATACCACTGCCTTGAACTTGTTTATCTCTCCTGCCCCTTCTCTAGCACCATTGATTTAGTGCAGGAAACTAACAAATCGAAGAGATCTGACAGCTGATTCCAAAGGTTAGCTGGTGATGCCTTTCACTTGGGTCTGTTTGAGATTTTGATCTTCTTATGATAGTCAAATTTCTCTCTCTTTTGCCACGTATGCAATGAAGAAGCAAGCACACAGATGATGTATTAACGTGCATTCATGATCAAATATCTCTCCAAATGATATTTAAACCTGACAATTACCGATCAAGATGTTATATTCAAAAGTAAATAAACAACACCCCTATGTTAATCGCATTAGCTGGATTATATTTCACTTACAATGAGATGAATGCAGCACAATTTTGTGCCTAACTTTTCATCTGGGCATGACAGTCTGCTTCCTCTTGCAAAGCAGCTCTCCATAGGTAACTTGAATCACTTGATGTCCGGTCTATGATCATGACATGAAATCTTTGAGCAGGAAAATTAAGAAAAGAAAATAAAAACAGAGAAAAAGAAAACACAACTGTCAAAGATTGCATAATTAAAATACACCATAGACAGAAATCAAGTAAGGTATTCATAATCGCATTCACTTGCCTAGTTTATAATGTCATATAATCACTTGGCTGTGATTATATTCATCACGCCATAAAAGATAAATGTTGTGAAAATGTTTGACTGGCATTGTTTGCTTGGTGGTACAACCTTCAACGACAAAATCAGTTAGCGAGGGCATGGAAGGACACTAAATGATTAAAGTAGAAAAGACGATATAAGAACTTACCTAGTCAAATTCTGCCTGACGAAAGATCCAGAATTGCATTCCAACCAAAGGATTTCACCGACTTACCCTGCAGTAAATATAAGATATTTGATAAGAAAAAATGAAGTAATGATATGTGTTAACTCCAAAATTTAGAGAAAATGCAAAGTCAATCACGTAAGTTGATGAGGTGAAACATTCTGATCAATATCAGTAACTGTGAAAACAATAGGGAAAAGAGAATATACATGCAGTGCCAGTACTTGTATAACCAGACCAGTACTCAGACAGGCAAAAGAGCGAGAAATGTTATTGTAAAATCTTCCTGTCTTCTCCAGCTAATCACATCCCTGTTCTGCGCTCTCTCTTGTAAGCCTCAAACTACTAAATCCACTGTGACAAGGAATTTATATTGCTGATTAAGCACTAAAGAGCTGTCAAAATGATATAGTATATGCATAAAACAATATATCAGATGCTGTGCCTATAGTTACCTCGTTCATATTTCCAACAACAGATGACATGCAGCAGAAAACTGTGGTGTGCTGGTGGTGCCTGATAGTGAACAAAGCTTCTGTTTACTAGTTTGTGACGACCTGATTCAAAATAATTTGATTATAAAGATGGTCAAACAGTTGGACACAATTTAGTTTAACAGAGACATATCTAAGATAACATGTACTAACATTGCACTGGATTGAAGTATGGAATCAAACTTTTTAAGAAACAGAACTAAAGGCTTACAAAATTATATGATATCAAAATTGGACACAATTTGGACCACAATTAGATCAATTATATTACACTAGCAATGACATGTTATTTCAACATTGTCCTAACCTTTCTTCCCAATGCATCTGGGCATTACACTTTACTTCCCCTTGGAACTATTGCGACTTCCCCAACGAATTCTATGTCTGGTGTATAATTAGAATTTGGAAGCTTTGTATTGAAAAGTTAAGGAAAATAAAATGGAAAAGGAAAAGATTGTCAAAGATTGAGTAATCAAAGCATACCTTTGTAATAAGTGTTTTGGGTGGGCGCCTTTGCATGGTTTATGATGATCGAAGATATTGCCATACTGATATTTGGGCATGGGAAGGCAATAAGATGGGAAATTGGATCAAGTTGATGAGCATTCCAAGTATGAGTGAACTACCATCTGGTATTGTATATTTGTCTCCTGTTTTCTTGATGAAGAATAGTGAACTTCTCTTTAAAGCCATCAGGGAGCTTCCCGGGCTCAAGCCCAGATCCAGAAATAATACTTTGGGGAACATATTATTTGTTTACAATCAAAAGCACAAGACTTACAGAGAATTGAAGATCCCATGCGCTCAGCTGCTTTCCCGGGAAGAGATGACATATACTAAAAGTCTAGTTTCACCTGCCAGTGATGCTGGAGATGACCATGAGAGGTTAGACATATACAGTCACTTGCCACTTGCCTAGCTTGCGTAATGTCTTGCACGGTTGCACCACACATCACTTGACTTTGATATTCTTTAAAGTGCATTAATCTTCAATAACAAAACCCACAAAAAATCTATGAAATACTCTTACAGGAATATCTGAAAGCAAAAAAAGTAATAAGATCACACTCTATTATACCATAACCTGAGGAAGTCCACATTAGTGCCACATGAGAAAATTATAAGGCCCCATGAAAAATTCAAACAACACCTAATTAGGATGGATCGGTGCGAAGCCAACATCTACTGAGGAAGTGGAATGAGAGCACTACAAGTGAGCACGAAAAACCACGGATCAGGAAGAGTCTCTTCATTGGCAGCACAGTGGGAAATCATGAGATAGCTGGTGAAGTGATAAGGTGGTGAAGACTTCACGCTCTGTCACTGCAGTGGGAGAACGGGCAAAGTGACATTAGATTTTCTTCTCTTTCACCTGCCTATAAATAAAAGGGAATTTCAGGTTTAAATTTATCAGCATACCTGTTCATACTCTGCATCTTCTGGGCATATCAATTGTAATATCTTTATCTATTTCAACAGCTGTAATGAATGGTAGCTCTGCCCATTGAAGATCCAGAATTGCATTCCAACCAAATATTTTTTCCAAATACCAAGCGGTATGCATCTTCACTTCTTCTTCTTTTTGTATTCCACAACCCTCCAAAGCCACTTTGACAAGAAACACATTTGCTTCTCTCCTTCTCAAATCAAATAATTTACATCTACAACATTAAATCATGTTAATTAGAAAGCACATTTAAAATGTTACAAAATATAAACAGAATTGAATAAGATTTCTACAACCAATTACCTTTTCGATATGCCACATAAATATAATCAGCATCAGTCATAAAATCTTGAAGAAATCCATAGTTTGCCAAGTTTCTGCTTTAAATATAAGTTTCCGTTGGAAACTGTAAAGTAATCAAACAATTGGATAAAAAGAGAGTATATTTATCACTTGACAAAAATGAATTGAAATCGAATTGAAACAAATTTGGTCCAAAATATCATTTAAACATACAAACGCAGAGGATGTTATGATATTATGTTGCAAACTTATTTGTTTTCTGCATCTGACATCCATTTTGAGTACAAAGTTTTCATACGGTGCAAATTAAATGACTAAGCTAAAAACCGCCAAGATATTTTCAACATAATACATTTTAATCAAATAACAATGACCAGATAATTAATTTAGTTAACCTCCAGTTTCCTAAGGAAAAATAAAAAACAGAGAGAGAGAAAATTGATACATATTGTAATTGTATAAACTGTTAAAAGTAATAACAAGGAAGTAAAAGGAGGAGAAGAAAATACCTGCATTTCAATGCTTCTAGCAATGGCCCGTGAGAGATGTCCTGCCACTTCTCTCCTCTCCCTTTCTCATAAACTTTTTCTAAAATAGCGTAGTGGAATGAGAGCACTACAAGTGAGCACCGATAAACCTCAGATCAAGAAGAGCCTCTTCCTTGGCAGCACGGAGGGGAATCATGGGACAGCAAGAGTGGCTACTCATCCTAAAAGTGATATGCCAGTGAAGACTTCACGTCCTGTCACAGTAGTGATTCTACTATTGACCTATTGCAGACCTGACAACAAGTGCGAGAAGAGGTAAGTGACATTAGATTTTCTATTAAAACGGAATCTCAGGTTTAAATTTATAAGCATACCTATTGAAACTCAGTGTCTTCTTAGCACGCCATAGTGAAATTACGAATGTCCATTCTATCTTCTTCTTCCATCCTTCTTCCAGAGACATCCTGTTCTTCTCACTCTATCATGCTACGAAAATGAATTCTCTTGAGAAATGCAAATGCTTCTGTCATTTCCTGTACCTAAAAGTTTAAGACCAATTTTTTTTTTAAATGATTGTCTTGTTCTTGTTTTCGTACCTAAAAGTCTGAGTAAAACACCAAGCACAAAGACAAGAAAATTACATGCCTCCCAAATACAATACCTCTCCTTTGGTGTCTTTGGATGATAATGTTGAGAACCAAAGACACCAAAGAAACAGAAGTATTACAAATGGATATGTAATCATACAATTTTCATGCCAGTCTACCTGAAAACGTGATTGCACCGTTGCCTTGCTTGAGTTCTGACTACTGCCTAATTCACCTCTGTACCTATGCATCTGGCCAAGGCAATTTGATTCCCTTTGAAATGTGGTTCTTTGATGCAATATTATGTCAAGTGATGTAGAAAACAGAGGATTTCTACATAAAAATTAAACCTACAAAAAAAGAAACGAAAGATAGATTGTCAAATATACATAATCAAGGGATGCCTTATGACAGAAAATCAAATAAATAAGAAATTTTACTTCCCTAACCTCATATACAGTTTTTTACAGTCACTGGTTATTGATTATGCAAGGTAATACTAGACATTTCGGTCCACCAATGTATTGTTCTCAGAAGCTTTGCAATTCGCTAATATCTGCAAATATAACATCTAATACCTAGTTATTCTTACAGGAGAATCTGGAAGCAAATAAAGCAATAAGATCATTACATCTTAATAAGTTACTTGCCTTCCCCCTTAAAAGATCTAAAATTGCATCCTGCCAAAAGATCTAAATTCCTTCTCCTGACGTCTGCATCACATTCTTCTTTCTCTTGCAGTAGACAACCCACGAAAGCCGCTTTGACAGGAAATTTATTCGCTAGCTTCTTCGACAAAATAACTATCCCTATAACATTAAAATTAACACATTAGAATTGAAACAAATTTGGTCCAAAATATCATTTTAACATTCAAATGCATAGGATCAAATGCATAGGATGTTACGACTGATTTTTTTTAATGATACATATTGTAATTGTATAAACTGTTAAAAAGTAATAAGGAAGTAAAAGGAGGAGAAGAAAATTCCTGCATTTTGAAGCTTCTAGCAATGGCCCATTACTTTGCATGCAGTATCACTATCCAATTTGGATATTAGGGATGTGAGAGATGTCTTGCCACTTCTTTCCTTTCCCTTTCGAATAAACTTGTTCTAAAATAGAGCAGTTACATATTTCCAAATTTTGCAGTGGTGCCATCTGAAGAAGCTGTTTTGGCAATCCATTTAAGTTCCAGCATTCAACGAGTTTCAAAGAAAGAAGGGATGGCATGATTGTACAACTAATCAGCATATCTAATTCTCCTTCTACTTGTCTCTCTCTTGTATTCCACAAACCACCGAAGCCTGTTTGACAAGCATTTATGTTCTTCTCTTTCTCAAATCCAATATTATTTATATCTGTAACATAAAATTATGATAATCAAGAAACACATTTGAAATGATAAAAAATGTAAACATAAAATTGGATAAGATTTCTACAGCCAATTACTTGTCTGATATGTCACATATATATAAACAGCATCAATTATAAAATCCAGAAGAAAACCATGGTTTGCCAATTAAGTTTCTGCTTGAAATGGAGTGTGAAGACCAGAATTCGAACAATTTGACACCAAGTTTCTGTTGGATCCTGCAAAAGTGAAGGAACAATTGGATAAAAAAGAGAGTAAATTTAACATTTCACAAAGATTGAAAGTTAAAAGAAAATTATATGAAATGACAAATTATATAATGTAAGACCCACAAAAATAAGAAATTAAATGAAAATCATGAATTGAAACAAATTTGTTTTTGCCCAAAAGATCATTGTATGAAAACGGATGTTATGGCTGATTTTGAAATAATATTCTATTTCAAGTATATATAAAAGGAGAAGAACACAAATTGACAAAGATTGAAAGTTAAAAGAAAATTATAAGAAATGACAAATTATATAATGTAAGACCCAAAAAAACAAATTAATTAAATGAAAATCATGAATTGAAACAAATTTGTTTTGGGCCAAAAGATCATTGTAAGAAGAAGATGTTATGGCTGTTAATCGAGTAAAAACAAAAATTGGTATAAATGAATTGATATATTTACAAACATGTAACGGGCATATCCCAATCCAATTGATATATTTAGAAACAAAATTGATACATATTGTAATTGTAAAAGGAGGAGAAGATAATACCTGCATTTCGATGCTTCCAGCAACGGGCCTTTACTTTATCCATCTTCAAACAAAAATTGGTATAAATCAATTGATACAATTGGTTCCAAACATGTTATAAGTATGTAACCGTATATAATAAATTGTTAACTTAAAAGTAATTACCTGGACTTGTATAGGATGCTTCTACTTCTCGCAATGCCCCCGTTACTACTTATGCATCCTAGTGTATCTTCCAGTAATATGGATATTAGGGATGTGAGAGATGTCTTGCCACTTGTCTCCTTTCCCTTTCTCATAAACTTCTTCTAAAATAGGGCAGTCATATATTTTCAAATGTTGCAGTGGTGCCATCTGATGAAGAAGCTGCTTTGGCAATCCCTTTAATTTGGGGCATTCACTGAGCTTCAAAGAACGAAGGGATGGCATGATTGTACAAGTGTCATCTTCATTCCCAAAATCCCACACTTCCCAATTCCACATACTCTGAAACTGGAGAGTTTTCAAAATGGGGAAGTAATTAATTGATGATGAAGATGATGAAGCCTCACCACTTTCTACTCCCAGAAATTCATTATCCACTTCTCTCACACTTTCCATAATCTCTATAACAAGTGTTTCAAGGGATGGCAGTTTTCCCAATGGAGGCATATGCAAACACTTGATGCAAGCACTCAGTTTTATCGACCTCAAATTGGTTAATGACGTCATCCTCCTAAGAGTGGACATTGTGGGACCTCTGTAATTCTTTATTGTTAACTCTTGTAAATTTGGAGGTAGTTGGAAAGCTTCAAGAATTGCTTCATCATCCGAATCTGACCCATGGAAGGCGAATCCCAAATCACGGATGTTTTTGTTATTTTTAAGCTGAACAATCTCATCAGTCACTTGGGCCAAATTTTTCAAACCTACTATCCATAAAGATTCAATGTGCCCCAAGAATTCAAGTGAGCATGTTTTGCCACCATAATCACCACTGTTCAAATGGAATTCATTTAATGACCGAAGATGGATCAATCTTTCCATTCCTTTTGGCATGTAACTTAAAGATAAAGTGCCCAAATTCATTAAATGACGCAGATTGATTAACTTTCCTATCCTTTGAGGCAATTCTTTGAGATTAGAACATTCACAAAGATTTAGTGTTTGTAAATTATACAACTCACACAATGTCTCGGATAACTTTATTAACTTCCTATTGTTACTCAAGTCAAGATACCTCAAATGTATGAGTTTTCCGATCTCCTTTGGAATATGCTCAATATATGCCTTGCTAATTCCTAAAGCCCTTAAGCCCGTTAACTCATCCAATAACTTTGGTAGAACCGTATCAATCCATTTACTGCCTACATTATCAAATTCTATTAAGAGGCTCCGCAACTTTTTGAAATTGCAAATAGAGATAGGAAATGTATTACTTCCCCTAACCATCAATCTTACTTGACGAGCTTTCTCACACAAAGCATTCATACTTTGTTCTCTAAAATCTTGCACTTCAATCATGCAACATTCATTCTTACTAAGATATTGGGCAACATCATGTACTATGTCATGCATCTTACACCTTATAATGCTACCATCATCATCCTTTTCAAACTCTTGAAAGAAGGAACGCATTGCTAAGCTATTAAAGTATTTTTCACCAATTATCTCAATCTCTTTATTATGATCTAATCCAAGATAACCTTGAGTCATCCACAATTTAATCAATTCATCTTTTTTTAATTTGAAGTCTTTTGGAAACAAGGCACAATATGTGAAACAATGTTTTACCATAGAAGGTAAATCATAGTAACTTAATAACAAAGGAGGGGAAATACCTTTCTCAAACTCTTCTAGATTCCACATTTCACTATTTAAGATACTTTCCCATTCTTTTCTAGTTTTTTTGAAGCGCAAGAGACTCCCCATGGTCTTTGCAGCAAGAGGCAAGCCCTTGCATTTGCTTACAATTTCCCTACCGATTTTTTCTAGTTTTTCACACTCCTCATTGGACCTACCGAAAAATGCTAACCGCTTAAACAATGACCAACATTGCTCTCCAGACAGTTCCTCAATTGAAATGATATTAATTGATTCCATCATATTAGCTGTTGTTTGCTTACGTGTGGTAACTAAGACTTTACTTCCATGGAGACCATTCTTTAGACAATGGTGGAATGGTTCCCAATCTTTGTCATTTTCTGTCCACACGTCGTCTAGGACAATTAGAAATTTTTTTCTCCTCAACAATTCACAGATTTTTCCTAGAAGAGATTGCAGTGTAGACAAATCAGAGGCATGACCTTCTAGAGTTTCTAGAATCGCTTTGGCAGTCCTTAATTTATCAAATGGGTCTGATATGCAGACCCATATTCTTTTTTCAAAATATTTAATCACCTTATCATTGTTGTAGGCAAGTTGAGCGAGAGTTGTTTTTCCTATTCCTCCCATCCCTACTATTGAGATGATATGGAGGCCATTTCCCTCTTCACAACTCTCGTCCAACAACTTGTCCACTAAAGCATTATTTTGCTCATCTCGACCAACTACCACAGACACATCAATAAAGGAGGTGCTTTCTTCTCGTTTATGAGGTGGTTCGATAGTTTTAAAATTATATCTGTCTTTCTCTTTTGCAATAGCATCTAGATTATCATTTATTGCTTTTATTTTGGAAGCAATGTCATGGCTTAAAACGACTTGTTTCAAACCAGAGTAAGGAAAGAGAAAGCAGGAACATACCTTCCTCTCAGGAGTATGAACACTTTCAGCTCCATCAGGCTGCAATCTTTTCATGATTGCAGTGTTCCACTCGTCCAACACGTCATCCATGTCGTAGGAAACATCTTTCAGCTTCTCCAACCAAAGACTGACAGCTGCCTCCGTAACTTGTCTTTTCTCTGCATCAGCGAGCACGGCTTGAATGGTTTGGAAGTTGGATGTGAGCTTCTTGACTTCTTTTTTCACACCCACCACTAGCTTCACCTCTTGTTGTATCGATCGACCTGCGACTTTCATCAATTGCTCCAAGACGACAGAAACAATCGCTTCGGCCATGATATTGAGAGATGATATTCGAATGGCAATATATTACGGTAAGAGAAATTTGAGTGCTTGAATGTGCTATAATCTTGCAATGTCCTTTCAAGCTTTTATAATGCCAAGGAGTAGTAATGAATACTGAATTACTGATACTTCACCGAAATAAGAAATAGTAAAAAACTTGCTTTTACAAAAAGTGATGCAAATAATTTAGCTTTAAAAGGCCCCACAAAGCATAACTATAAATGCCAGCTGGTTTCGCATTTCATAGTTATTTGATTCCTTATCGTGTTTTTTTTTTTTTAATTCCATGAGATATCCCTCACTTCGATCGGAACCCGATCGTTAGCGAGTGGAACTGAGCCGCTCGGCCCAAGAGGCATAACCAATACCCGATAGTTATTCAATTCCTGATCGTGTTTTCATTGACCCACGTATAGTATCTTGATGTCATTACTCATTATCATTCATTTTCTTGATATCATCAACATTTCTTATTTGACGAAGATTATAATCTTGACAAATATACTTCCTGTAATTTTTTATATTTTATCATTATAATTAATTCTAGAGAAAGGAACCTATAATTTTTGGGGTGTATCAACCACTAATATTTTCTCTCCAATATTATATATATATATATGGGGTCTCGCATATGATGCTAGATCGACGTCAAATTAAAAAATATGAAAAATATGAAAACAAAAATAAATTATATGTTGAGTCTTTGTCTCTTGATAATTCATAAATATTACTCTACAATTCATAAATATGTTGGCATAGTATGTGACCGTTCAATATCGCTGGGCCCATTGATCTTATGGTAATGGGCTCTACTTTAGTTTTGTTGTGTAATAGCCATTAGTCTCTTATTACTTTCTCTTTTGACATTATAGCTTGTCCAACAATATAAAAAAAGGAAGAAAAAAAAATGGCTAAAAATGATAGTGATATTTCATATTTCATAAAATAATAATAATAATAATAATAATAATAATAAATTGTTGCTTTCTTGATATATTATTTACAATGCATAAGTGCCCTGTACAACTGTATATAAAATGTTGAGCAGATAGTAAAATAGTTACGGCGATTTATGTAATATAATAATATTGAAGATAGTATATTTATTATTATTATTATTATCATTTTGTACAAATTTGAGATTTGGGAGGGAGCCATTCGACTTTTGTCACCAAATTATTTACGGGTGTCCCTTGCCTTGGTAGCCGGAGATTACACGATCTCCATCAACCCCAACTTTCAAACGTTAATATCTTATATATATTATGTCATAATCACTTATAAAATCGCAATAAATGTGGGAAGACCTCGCTCTCTTTTTCCGAAGAATACTTTTATATGATATTAGTACTCGTGAATGATGTAATTCAGTGTATTGTATATTAGACATTATTAAGGCCTTGTCCTGTATCGTTTTTCAATGGTGTTTTTGTTTTTGTTTTTGTTTTCCAAATCCAATTTCGAATACGCGTTCGTTATCGTTTTCCATTTTGTTTTCCATTTTATTTAAAAAACAAAAACAAAAACAAAAACAAAAACAACATCAGTGTTAAAAGTGAAAAATTTCCAAAATAACTTTTTTGTGTTTTTCATTTTGTTTTTCGTTTTGTTTTCAGATCTAAATAAGAAACTTTTTTTTTTCTTCTTCTTTTCTTCTTGCTCGATATCTGATCTAAATCAGAGTTCTTCTTCTTCCTTTGCTTCTCTCTTCTTCTTCTTCTTCTTCTTCATTTCCGATCGCCGGAATCTTCTTTCCCAGATCTTCTTCTTCCTCCTTGTTTGCCGCCGATCTCTTCTCCTTCGCCGCCGATCTCCCTTCTTCTTCTTCCGATCTACTCCTTCGCCGTCAATCTCTTCTTCTTCTTCTTCTTCTTCGGAATTGGGTTCTCTTTGTGTATGTTAAAGTTTCCTTTTTTAACTGCTAGTTTCTCAATTGGGTATAAAATTCGGTGATTGAGGGTTTCTAGTTAATGCCCAGTTTTGATTGGTTCTTTTGCTCAGTTTATTTAATTTAATGTGCTTTTACTTTATGCTTACTAATGGAAGAAATGAAATTGTGAAATTATAACTAAGAATCAAATCATATCACACTAATCAATTCAAATTGTCTGCTAGTTTCTACTTTATCACCACTTAGATGAATCCTATAGTTCTTGATACTGAAAATTGCAGCTGGTTTTGCAAGTAAAAGAGAAGCTTGAAACAGAGTCTTCCAGTTGGTAAGAATGGAAGAGACGATGAAGAAATGATCCTCTGGTTTCTAAAGATTGCTACATCCATCCTACCAATTGAAAATTCTTCAAATTTCCTATATATATATATATATAATTCAACTCATTATAATTTTTGGTATATTTCAGATAACCTACCGGACGCGTTTTTTACGTTTTCATATTCGGAATACAGCTTCCAGGAAATGCTACCAGACGCATATTTAGATTTCGAAACTGAAACCAAAAATACTATTTTCATTCACATTTTTATTTTTGAAAAACAAAAACAAAAATACCTTTAAAAAACGTTACAGGACGCACCCTAATGGACCCATTAGTCTTATAAAAATATCCCCTGCTTTTGTTGTGTAATGGACCATACTTTTCTTTCGGCCTTCAAAAAGCTAAAAATGAGTATGATATTTATCCACCATGCTTTTACTTTTTCAAATGAAATAATAATTTAATTCGAAGTAATATTAGACATGATTACATGTTTCTCATGTTTCTCGTGAATCATGAATCATGATTACACACACATCCTGTCAGTTATCACAAACAACATTGATCCGTTGTCTCTCCATAATCAGCTGCATTAATCCATTAAAGAAATATTCAAATTGGAGTAATAACACTTGAATCTAATTCAACATTTATTACTTTCTTTACTTGAAAGGAGAATCTTAAATTTTATCTTCTACTCTATATTTGTTTATCATTATATCATATAAATCAAGTTAAAAGGAACCCATTCATATATGTATCAGCTGACTAATGACTTAACTTTCCCCACATAAACAGTAAATAATGATAGCAAATGATATTTGTTCAGTTTCTCGAGAAAATATTTAATGGGATGGTCTCATTGTCACTTGATGAGATCGTCCCAATAAGATTGCACTATTTATCTCAAGAATATAAATATATATTATTAAACTATAATTCGGTACAATATTTTTTTTTTTTTTTTTTTTTTTTTTAACCCCAAGGGGTGGTGCTGCTAGTCACTGCGGCAAGCCGTAAACTCGGATGTCCTGAGTTCGATCCCTAGCAACCACGTTTCTCTTGGGGCCACTGGAGGTTTACCCGGCTGTTAACTTCAGGGCCTCGTGGGATTAGTCGAGGTGCGCGTAAGCTGGCCCGGACACCCACGGATACCAAAAAAAAAAACAAAACAAAAAAAAAAAATTCGGTACAATATCATTGGATGATCTCACCAAGTGTCAATAAGACCGTTTCATTGAAGAAGACAATAAATGTTGAATTAGAAACAAGTGTTATTACTCCAATTTGAATATTTCTTCAATGGATTAATACAGCTGATTATGGAGAGACAACAGATCAGTGTTATTACATTGTATATGTCGACCTACGACTGTAGCCAATTGGTCCAAGAAAACAGAAACAATTGCATCGGCCATGATACCGAGAGATGATATTTGAAAGGAAATTACAATTGCAGAAGAAATTTGAGTGTTAGAATGTGTTTGTTGTGATAATATTGTAAAGCCAACCAAACTCTGATCACAGCTTCATTCCTAACATGTCTTTGCTCTGCATCAACGAGCACAGCTTGAATGCTTTGGAAGTTGGATGTGAGCTTCGATCTAGACTCCTTTGTTCAGACACACCACCAGCTTCAACTCTTCTCGTATCGATTGAACAGCGAAGGAACCTAATTGCTTCAAGACACCAGACACAAATGCTTCGGCCATGATACCGAGAGATGATATTTGAATGGGAATTAAAGTAAGAGAATTTCGAGTGTTTGAATGTGCTTGGTTGTGACAATCTTGCAATGTCCTCTAAGCTTTTATAATGCCAAGGACGTACTAGTGATATTTCACCGAAATGAGCAAAGTAAAAAAAACCTGCTTATACAAGATGCTGCATTTTTTTCATTTTTCATTTTTACTGTCTGCAACAAGCGAAACTTTTGCTTCCATGCAAATATGCAATTACTTTAGCTCTGAAAGGCCCCATGCCAGCTGGTTGCACATTTCATAATTATTTGAGCCCTTCGTCGCGTCTTCGTCAACCCAAATAAAATAAAACAGTTTATTTTTTTTCATTACTGTTTGAAAGGTTGAATTAAGTTATTAATAACCGGAAAAAAAGACAGGAAAAAAATAAAACAGTTTATAAATTTTTTAGAATACATAAAATAATTTGTGTTCTATCAATTAGATGCTTAAAATTATTTCATATGGCAACATTTGAAAAAACTTCCTTCGCTGAGCAAGAGTTGTTTTTCCTATTCCTCCCATCCCTATGATTGAGATGGTATGGAGGCCGTTTTGTTCTTCACAACTCTCATTCAACAACTTACTCACTAAAGAATTTTTTTGCTCATCTAGACCAACTACCTCAGACACATCAATAAAGCTGGTACTTTCTCTGTCTATAGGTTGTTCGATGATAGTTATTTTAAAGTCATAACTACCTTTCTCTTTTGCAATATCATCCAGTCTCTCATTTATTGCTTTTATTTTGAAAGCAATGCTAATGACCAAAGCAACTCGTTTTATAACAAAGTAAGGAAAGAGAAAGCAGGAACATACCTTACTCATAAAAGTATGAGCATGTTCAGCTTCCTCATCAATTTGCAGGTTTGCAGTTCTCCACTGGTCCAACACATGATCCACGTCGTAGGAAACATCTTTCAGCTTCTGATGTTTGAATCTAGTCCTACATCTAATGTTAGAGAAGTATTTACTCGCACACTGCTTCTTCATTCTGGCCTGTGAGGAACTAGTTTGAAAGGTTGAATTAAGTTATTAATAACCGAAAAAAATAAAAGACAGGAAAAAAAAATAAAACAGTTTATAAATTTTTTTGAATACATAAAATAACATGTGTTCTATAAAATTATTTCATATGGCAACATTTGAAAAAACTTCCTCAGCTCAGATCTTTATCATCATGATTAATAAATTTTAATTTATTTTATAAATTGTTTCAAATCATAAAGTATAAAAGATTTATTTAAATTAATTTGTATTTTGTCATTTCTTTCAAATTTATTCAAGGATTTTATAATATAAAATTTAATATATATACACAGATTTTCTATTATCGGCTGGTCCTGACAATAAACATATCAGGACGAAGAATGTGGACCACTATATTTACATACTTTGACACAAAGTGTATGCACTTGTCAAAACTTCTCCATAATCCATAGTTCACATTCTTCGTTCTGATATATTTATTGTCAAGACGAACTGCCAATAAAAATATTTTATATATACATTAATGCTAGATAATTCAAAAACTAGCTAACTCATTGTCTATTTGTCCATCATTTATATGGTAATGACAACTCATTTAATACACCATTTTCATTAAATTTTGAGTTAATCTTATTGGATGGAATTTTATTACTCTAAAAAAACAGATGTATAAATCAATTTTATAGAAATAATATATATATATATATATATATATATATATATATATGCGTTTTTAATACTTTTTTTTTTTTTTGAAAAAAATATATACGTATCGAATGTAGGAACAATGTGTCAGTGACCCTTCAATATCGATTGCCCCATCGGTCTTATGACTATAATTCATATCGTCCCTAATTTTTTAAATGTGTGAAAAATTCTCTCTAATATTACAGGGAGAGTATATGTTTATACTTCACATGTAATTTTTTTATTTCGACAGGTTTCGGCATATGTCAGATCTGTTAAATGTTAAATTTCAAAAAATAGTAAATAAATAAATTATATGTTTTTTTTTATAGAAATATTGTATTAATTTAGGATTTAGGAATGGGACATACTCGAACTTTTTTTTTTTTTTTTTTGATATTACAACAACTAGATTACAACAGTTGGATAACAGCAACTGGAATTAGATTACAACAACAGTCGGGAACCTGCGAGGATAGAGACGCTGACGAGCTCGGCCCGGAGAGCAGCTCCCATAGATAATAGGAGAGACACCCACTCGAAAGTAAGACAACTACCCACCCAAAGGTGGGACAAACACCCACATAAGGTGGGACCACATCCACACAACATGTGGACCAAGGAAAATTGGCATATCTATGTGGATGCCTTGGTACTCGAACTTGGATGGTGGAGGGCTCCAAGAGGAGGGTCTAGCCATCACGCTACGAGGTCATTGGCGACATACTCGAACTCATAACTTCATGCTTAGGTCATTAGGTGTGAGAGACAAACCACTAGATAACCATGTCTTATCATAATTCATAAATATTTTCTGCTGATTCATAAATAAAGATATACATATCTTTAATGTTTAAAAAAAAAAAAAAAAAGTACACATGTTCAATGTTGGGACAGTGTGTCAATGGCTGTTCAATATTTTTTAGGATTTAGAAAGGGGACATACTCGAACTCATAACTTCATGCTTAGGTCATTAGATGTGAGAGATAAACCATTAGATCAACCATGTTGTTGTATGTATATTTTCGTCAGCATGACACGTCAGTAAAGATAGCGGTTAATACGGAAGTACAGTAATTCCACGTCATCCAAAGTCAACCAGTGAATGAAAGGAATGCTGACCAAGGACACGTCACTAGGTATGGATACGTCATCAAGAAAACTAAATATAGAAGTTAGAAGCGTATGCGCCAAGTAAAGCCGTCTAGTTAAAGAGATATTAATGAGCGAAGATCCTGCTCGCCGAAGATCTTTACTCGGCCAAGATTCTACTCGGCCAGAAATCTACTCGGCCAGGAATCTGCTCGACCAGGAATTTGCTCAGCCAAAAACGGGAAATACAGCCTTACCAAGATACGCCATATCAGGAAGAGATCTGCATAGATACAAAATCTCAGGATAATATTCCAAAAAAAAAATACCAGAGAAGTCTAATCCGAAAAGGATTAGAAGCTTCCACACCAAACGGGAAACGAGTCCTAATTGGTCTACTCTACCGGAATCCTACAAAGATTCTAATTAATGAATCCACCACTTATACGACAAGAACTAGGGCAACCCTAGATCGAACCATATAAATACAACCATGTACTCATTATAAGAGGGGACATGATGAGCGATCACTTACAGATACGAAACATAAGCAATTATCTTAGAGAAAAGCGAGTATTAAGTGTGTAATTATTCTATTCATAGTGAATCTCTTCTCGCCGTCACCGGCACCGTGGATATTTCCCCGCCTTGGGGTTTTATCACGTAAAACATGTGTTATGTTTGATTTATTCTTTATTTCCTGCTTTTCTACATTACTTTTCTCAAATACGAACGAATCGTATCACATCCACGTGGAGAAAGAGGCTTTGATTATTCAACCCTAGTTTGATTAAAGCTTTGATCTGCCTACGTGTTATTGTTTGACAGTTGACTTTTCAACGATCCAAAAATCACCGTCAACACATGTCTTATCTAAATAAATTATATCTTGAGTGGATGAATAACTTTATCATAATTCATAAATATTTTCTATTAATTCATAAATAAAGATATACATATCTTCAACGTAAAAAAAAAAAAAAAAAAAAAAAAAAAAAAAAATTCACATGTTCAATGTTGGGACAGTGTGTCAGTGGCTGTTCAATATATATATATATTTATATATTTTTTTTTTTGAAATTTTGGCCGTTCAATATCGATGGACCCATTGATCTTATGGTAACGGGCTCCGCTTTTGTTGTTTACATTTCTTATTTTTTTCTTATTGCTTTCTCTTTCTGATATTACAGCTTGTCCATCAGTTTGAAAAATAAAAAGCTGAAAATGATAGTGATATTTCAAAAAAATAAAAAACAAAATTGTTGCTTTCTTGATAAAAAAACTACAATGAACAAGTAGTCTTATAAAAGTGTATATGGGAGCGGATATTGCACCCATTCATATATCCGAGTGTGGGTATTGCCACCCATAAAATAAAAAGTACATCTATTTTTTAAGTATATAAATGTCTAAAATTTTATAAATAAATATTACTAAGTACTCATTCCAATGCTAAGGGCCAGTTTGGTATTACTGTAACTTTTATAATAATCACTGTTAGCTGTGCTGAAGAAATAATCAGCTGTGAAGTTAATCAGCATATGTTTGGTTAATTATACTTTTAAAACTATTGTATAACTCAAAAACAGTATACGTATGTTTAGTAAATTTGTTTCAAAAATGCTGAAATTAGTTACAATGACTAAAACAGACATGATTTTAGAACCTTATTTTATTTTTTTCATTGATTATATATATTAAATCAATATTTAAGTTGAATATTTAAATTAGAAAAAAAAAAACCCATAAGAATAATAATTTTTTTTAAAATATTTTATAAATCAAATCAATATTTAATTAGAATCTTTAATTTTAAAATGAAAAAAGGAATATAAATGATTTTAATTTAATTTCATAAGAATAATAATGATATTTTAAAAGTTTATTAAATGCTGAAATAGATTATTCCATAATCACTTTCAAAAAGTAACCCTCCACCTACTACTCAAAATCACTGTCAAAACTTGTCAGATTATTAATTAATCACTTTTGGAAGTTTTACCAAACATCATTTTATGTCAAAAATTATGAAACTAGTTAATTTTAACTTCTCAAAAGCAATACCAAACTGGCCTTAATTCATTTTAATACATTTTATTTATAAACCGTCTGAAATTATTAACACACACGATTTATAAAAAAAAATCATATTATTTTTGGAACCAAATCATCTTCCAATGATGGTCTAATTTGCATTTGGAAATATCTCGAATGTAGGAACCTTATGAAAAGGAATATGTAGAATTGGATTGTATATGAGGTCAATAGATTTTCAATTTGAAATGTTTATATATATATATAGCTATCTTTAAAAAAAAAATTTAAAAAAAAAAAAAAAAAAAAAACGTATTGATGTCTACAGCTATCTTAAAAAAAAAGTATTTTGTTTATTGATAAAGTTTATAACTAAATATAAAAGAAAGATAGAAAAATAATAATAATAATAATAATAATACCTACCTTGTAGAATAGAGGACTCTTGAAAATTCTTTAATCATTGGATCATCATGTTAGTTGAATTTACTTACGATTCTAATGCCAAAAACTCTCATTGTGAGCACTTTTGAGTAAAGATGAGCATTTTACCCTAGGGCCCCATATCCCTATCCCCATCCTCATTTGGGAAAATTGGGGAAAATTGGAGAAATGGGAGGGATGGAGATGGATTTTATCCCCAAATTCAAATAGGTATGGGGATGGGGGGACCCTTCCCCCTCCCCATCCCCATTTTCCCATTTTCCCTAAAAAAATGTGGGGATGGGGATGGGGATGGGGGGAGGTGCCCCCATCCCCATTTCTCCAATTCCCCAAATATTATATATATATATATATATATATATATATATATATATTATTATTATTATTTTATTTCACTCGGTATATATACATATTTTTAACGTAAAAAAACCTAACCCTAACCTAATTCATAAAACTAAAAAGTAAAAACTGCTGCCTCTCACTCTCTCGACCTCTGAGATTACAGTGACCACACCTACGTTGTTCATCTCTTCGGGCGCCGTTCTTTTTCTCCACTGTTCTTCTTCTCCACCAAGTGAAACGAGGAAACTGGGGGAAACGGGGAAACGGGGAAAAAACGGGATAAATAGGGAAATGGGGATCGGGATGGGGGGACCTCCCCCCAAAACTCCCCCATCCCCATTTTCCCCAAATGGGGAAACGGGGGGGATGGAGGAAGGCTTTGAAAGTGGGAGTGGGGATGGGGATGGGGGGACCTATATCCATCCCCATTCCCCAAATGCTCATCCCTACTTTTGAGGGTGTTTCCCTGTTTGACTTATTTACCGTTTAAAAGAGTTATTTTAAGGGTACAAATCTTCTTTTATTTGACTTTTTTAATGGTACATTTTGTTAATGTTTGATAAAATATAAGAACTTTTTTAATATTAAAAAAATTATTTTATATCTGCACTTCCTCGTATAAGTTCTTTTTAAGATTTATTTCAATTACTCTAATGAACTTTAGATGTTTCACCATATGCCCATTTTATTACAAATACTTTATTAATGTCTTTTACATAATTTTTAACCGCAAAAGCTTTTTTCAAAATTTATTATCAAACTATCTTCTAATTTAAAAACGCTTTTTTAATTAAAAGTTTTACTTGACACATTGAGAAGCGGGTTCCATACATGACATATGTGCTGAGATCATGTCCTCTGTTTGTCGTTTTAATGATCAATTATGGTTATTTGGCACGATGTTCTCATTTTGGACTTCTTTTAATTTATAATTTTATTTAAAATTAATTTTAAATATTATTAATTTAATAATATATAAATTAAAATATTTATTTCATTGAAACAAGTATTTCAATAATTTGTCGTTCAATTTCCATTCGATTATTAGGGACTGAGATTATTTCAATCCTAATTCCTTTCAATGGGATTGAAGAATCTAAATTCTTTGGACCCATTGTAATCTCACCTATATATATTCTTTTTTTATAAAAAAAATATTTTATTAAATAAACAAATTATAAAATTGAAAAATATTTACATTTATTTAAAAATAATATATATCTATATTTTAAAAATATTTTTGGATATTGTTACTTTTATAATATATAAATTAAAACATTTATTTTCTTCACATACATATTCAATAATTTATTATTTGATTTTAAAATATTATCAAATTAAAAACATTATTATATTTAGTTCAATCTCATATTTCATTAAACAAAATATAGTGTTAATTCAGTCAAGTATCATATTTCTCCAAACACAACATAATTTAATCCAGTCTAATCCAATCAAATCTCATCTAATTTCAGTCCAATCCCATATCAAGTATTATAGTGAAACAAAGTGAAACTTTTACTTTGATGCAATTAATTTAGCTTTAAGTGGCTCCATAAATGTCGGCTGTTGCGAATTTCATAATTATTGGAGTCCTTCACCATGTCTTCGTCATCCCAATGTATAATACTTGACATCATCAACATTTATATATATAGATACGATCCCGTTTCATATTAGTGTGCACTAATGTAATTATATCAGTACCAATATATATGGACCATTGAATATGGAGAAACTTTGATAAGTGTATACACTTTGAGTTATAGTATGATATCAATGAGCACTGACTTGAACATTTATATATATATATATATATATATATATATATACAGAAATTCTATTATCAGTTCGAACTGACAAAGTTATATCAGTTCCTTGCATGTGGGCCACTGGATTTAAATACTTTGACTTGGCTGTATGCACTTGTCAGTCAAAGTATTTAAATCCAGTGGCCCACATGCAAGGAACTGATATAACTTTTGTCAGTTCGAACTGATAATAGAAGGACTGTATATATATATATATATATATATATAGAGATCTTGCAACATGTATAATCAATGGTTGAAATTTATTTTATTTTATTTTATTTTATTTTATTCAATTATCTCTAAATACGTAATATTATCTTATTAAAAGGAAACTATTTATTGTATTTATTGTCTCAATCAATGCAATAAATATATTTTTATAATAAATATTTTCTTTTTATATATTTTTATAATATTGCATTTAATGAGAGTTCTTATCCATATTACTACATTAAATTTGGGGGGTGATGGTAAAAAGTTTAAAACAAAAAAGTAATTAACCAAAATTTTGGAGAAAAAGTTAAATAAAATTTCATTAGATTTTTTTTTTTTTTGGTAAAAGGGGAGGCTAAACAGCCCGCAACAAACAAAAGAAACTAAAAACTAGGACACAGCCTAGCAACAGTGACACCCTTGAAATCATCATCCAGCAAAGGGGCGATATGAGGAGGAGGGACATCAAACACAGTGAGCCCCAAATCAAGAGACTGGCCAAATTTAGCAAGCGCATCCGCGACTCTATTACCTTCCCTATAAATGTGATGCACAGAACAATTCCACTCCCTCTCTATAGCAAGCATGCACGCATTGATGAGACAGAAAAGAGGATAATTCAGAGGAGTAAAATTGGACAGGAGGCGAACAACACATTGCGAGTCAGACTCGACCACAATCGTCTTAAACCCCGCCTTCCAAGCCAGGTTCAGCCCTTCAATAACACCCCACAATTCAGCTTCAATCACACTGCCAACTCCCTTGTTGAGAGCAAACCCAGTCAGCCAACACCTATCATTATTTCTGATGACACCGCCTGCAGAAATCGTGCCCAACTCAGGAGACCAGCTCCCATCCACATTCAGCTTGACACAGTCCAGGGGAGGAGGGTTCCAAGCAATAAGACATCTCACCTTAGTAGCAGCATCCTCAGCCACAACGTTGGCAGCCATCCAGTCATTCACATAATTCACAATAATCTTTCCAGGACAGGGAGAAGGCTGGAAGTCAGTCACAAAGATCCCCTCACATCTCCATTTCCAGATATACCAGAGAGTCACCGCAAAGAGGAGATAACCCGGCACATTATTCCAGCAAAATTCAGTGCACTTGAGATTGTCAAACAGCCATTCACTCCACTCAATATTGTAAGCATTTGTTTTGGTGATACCCTCACAAACATCTTCCCAAACCCGACAGGAGAAGCTGCAATACCTGAAAACATGTTCCACATCTTCATCACCAAGCATACACCTGTTACAAATCGAATCCGTCATAATGCCTCTATTAGCTCTACTCATGTTAGTCAAAAGCTTGTTATGAAGGAGGATCAAAGAAAGTGTTTCACTCTCGGAGGCAAGACCAAATTCCAAATAAACCTCCACTTCCACAAATTACCATTATCCAAGTTAAAATGCATATCATACGCACTGTGCACATTAAATTCCCCATTCTTAGACCTGCCCCAAATAACAGAATCCTGAATATTGCAAGCATTATACTATCAAGTTAATTCATCTCATCTATTTATTTATCGTAAGCTATTGTAAAACGTAAACCTTGACCGATAAAGCTTATCATAGAACAGGTATATAATTCCAATTAATAATTAAAATTATTTTCTAGTTGGCCTCAATGAGACGGTGAGTCGGTGATGATTTTAATTTTCCATGCAGACATGTTGACAAACTTTCAAAAATAAATCCAAAAATTAATTGACTAGCTCAATGGCCGGAGAAAAACTTGGGTGCACTCGGTGCACCAATCACTATTGTTGCTGATTGGTGCACTAGACCACTCAAGATGAGATATGTGGTAACTTTTTGTTAAAAAAAAATATATTAAAAATATGGAAAGCAAGGATAAAAGTTGTTTAAATGTTACATTTAATTTAAAAGTTGACACATATAAATTTTTAAGTGGCCTGGTGCACCACTCAACTTGTGCGAGTGGTGAGTCGGGTGCAACCAAGGTTTTCTCCAATGGCTCAAGTCAAGTATTTCATGTTCTTTACTAATAGTGGTTATCGGTTAACCTGATTAGTCCTAATAAATAATTAATCCTGTCCGGATGGTGCTTAATAATTTTTTTTTTTTTAATATACACATTAAATTAGTATTTTTTTTACAAAATGTCTTTGTATTGGGCCTTATTTCTCTTTCAGCCATAAAAAGTGGAAGATGACAATAATGACATGATGACGTGATATTTATCCACCATATTGCATTATTGCTACTACTTTTCAAATTAAATAACAATGGTGAATTTAATTCAATGTGATATTTGACATGGTTACATGTTTCTCATTACTCCAAGAAAAACTTACAGGAATGGTCTCATTGATGTCAATGAGACTGTCCAATGAAACTGAAACATGTGGAACTAAAAAAATATATCTTTATGTTTCAAATGTGAATTGTGCACTTTCATTTGACAATCTCACCACATGAGAATGAGACCGTCTCATGCAAGTTTTCTCTTCCTTGTATCCATTAAACAAGCCGTGTTTCAAACCATGCTTATTTTTCTCCTTGCAAGCCATTTTTATTATATTATGGGTGTGTTTGTTGCATGATATTGGATTGAGATTGAGATTGAGATTGTACTAAACCATGCTTATTGTTCCGACAAATATATCAGAACCCCAGTTTACCCCACATAAACAGTAAATAGTAGCAAATGAATTTTTTTTGTATGTTTATTATATTATATATATCTTTTAATATTAATTTTAATTGATATAAATTTATTTTTTTCAAAATAATAATAACAGAAACAATTGCTTTGGACATGATACTGAGAGATGAGAGATGATATTTGATTGGCAAATACAGTAAGAGAATTTTGAGTGTTTGAATGTTCTTGGTTGTGACCATCTTGCAATCAGCAATGTCCTTTTAAGCTTTTACAAGATGCTGTTTTTTTCTTTATTATTTTATTTATTGCCTGTGTGGCTGTGTGCAGGCAATAATTCAATTTCACCGAAATGAGCAACGTGAAAAACTTGTTTTTATAATACTGGCATACTGCATGCCATTCTTATTTTTTTCTTGTACTGACTGCAAATACGTGAAAGTCTTGCTTCAATGCAATTAATTTAGCTTTAAAAGGTCCATAAATCTCAGCTGGTTACAGATTTCAAATAATCAATAGAGCAAATTGCAGCCAACCTCCATAAGGTTTGATATTTGACAATAAAAAACAACTTTATCATTAATTGAAAATGACCTCCCATACCATTAGTCAAAGTTAGTCAAGTTTAACCGTTGACCGGATTTGGTTGCTACAAACACCTAAATGCCCATGAATAATAATCTATGTTGGCTCCATCCCACCCAATCTAGACGCTATACTATAATTGAATAATTGGTTTAAATTTTCAAGATTCACGCGTTTATAAATTCAATCTTTTCAAGTAATGAACTTAATTTTTCACGCAGCCATTGTTGACAAACTTTTCCAATAGGGTTATTATATTTTTAATCCCTGACGTTTACGTTAATCAGGGTTTAGTCCACGATTTTCTGACTTTACTAACTACAGTCCAATAGCTCTCTGACAATACCAAATCGAGTCCCTACCGTCCAATTCCGTTAGGATTTCGTTGACTTTCGTTAGGTCAACAGGGGCATTATGGGAAATGCCAAAAAACCCTCTAGAAACCGGACTAAACCCAGATTAACGCAAACGTCAGGGACTAAAAATATAATAACCCTAAAATATATATAAAAAAACTAATTAAATAATAATAAACTAATTAAAATAATAATAATAATAATAATTAAACGAATTAAATTAAAAAATTAAAATCTATAAAAAATAATTTAATATATATATTAAATCCATTTAAATTAATAAATTAAATTAAATTAAATAATAAAAAATTAATTAATTTAATTTAATTAAATATATGGATTTAATATATATATTAAATTTTTAATTTAATTAAATTTATTAATTTTTTATTATTGCAACAACCGAAAAAGAGAAAAATTAATGTAAATCACATTATTTTTTATATAATTAATCAATTAGTGATTAATTATATTTCAATATAGGTAGCATGCACAACACAAGCCATTTTAATTTTACCATGTGATATGATGGTAAATGTTAGATTTAGACAAATAATTTAATATATATATTAAATACATTTAAATTAATAAATTTAATTAAATTAAATAATTAAAATTTAAAAAATTAAAAATTAAATTAAATAATAAAAAATTAAAAATCCAATCAGAAATTAAATAATTATTAAATAATTAATTTTAAAAAAACAAATAAATACTATTAAATTAAATAATTATTATTATTATGGGAAATTCCAAGAAACCTTCTACAAACCTGACTAAAACAAGGGTAAAGACCCTTATGCCCTTCTATTGAATAAAAAATGAAAAAAAAAATTTTAAATTAAAACATATAAAAAACTAATTAAAATAATAATAATAATAATAATTAAATGAATTAAATTAAAAAATTAAAATCTATAAAAAATAATTAAAAAATAATTTAATATATATATTAAATCCATTTAAATTAATAAATTAAATTAAATTAAAAAGTAAAAAATTAATAAATTAAATTAAATTAAATAATTAAAATTTAAAAAATTAAAAATTAAATTAAATTAAATTAAATAATAAAAAATTTAAAAATCCAACCATAAATTAAATAATTATTAAATAATTAATTTTAAAAAACAAATAAATATTATTAAATTAAATAATTATTATTATTATGGGAAATTCCAAGAAACCTTCTACAAACCTGACTGAAACAAGGGTAAAGACCCTTGTGCCCTCCTATTAAATAAATATATTTAAAAAATTAAAAAAATTAATATTACAAATAATTAAAAAAGATCCGGACCGTCCATCTCATGAGATGGACGGTGGAGATCCACCGAATCCATCAGATTAATAAATGGTGGTGGTGTGGTCAGATTGGTGGTGGTGGTGTGATCGAGAGAGAAGAGAACGGTTTGATCGAGGGTTTGATCGAGAGAGAGAAAAGAGATTATTGTTAGGGTTTAATTTTTTATATTATTTTTAATATTTATTTATTATTGTTATTTTAATTTTCTTATTTAGTTTTATATTAAATGATTTGTTTAATTTTTAGTTTAATTTAATTTTTAATTTTTTAATTTTAATTATTTAATCTAATTAAATTTATTAATTTTTTTATTATTTAATTTAATTTAATTTATTAATTTAAATGGATTTAATATATATTAAATTATTTTTAATTATTTTTTATAGATTTTAATTTCTTAATTTAATTCATTTAATAATAATAATTATTATTATTTTAATTAGTTTTTTATATGTTTTAATTTTCAATTTAATTATTATTATTATTATTATTATTATTTAATTTTTTTATATATATATTTTAGGGTTATTATATTTTTAGTCCCTGACGTTTGCGTTAATCTGGGTTTAGTCCAAGGGTATTTCGGTCATTGTACCGTCTGACAATGACAGTTTGTTTGTTTTAACCGAAACCCTAACGGAAGGACTGAACTTAGTAAAGTCAGAAAATCGTGGACTAAACCCAGATTAACGCAAACGTCAAGGACTAAAAATATAATAACCCTTTCCAATAATACTTACCAAACCAAGGGTCCAAGACTAAGAGCATCCACAATGGAGCTTAAATGACTTGACCAGTTGACCAGCTCATGGCTCAAGTCAATTTTATTTTTAGTTATTTGTAAATGTTAATCTTAGTATTCCTAATAAGTATTCAATAATACTATTTTGTCAAAATTTGGTGTTCAAATGATGTAGTATCATTGTAATCCATTCATTTAAATTGTATTATATTTGTATGATTTAAATGAATGGATTACGGTGTTGCCACAACATTTGGACACCAGATTTAGATACCAAATTTGATAAAGTAGTATTACTCATAAACATATAACCCATTTCTAGTTGTTGTTTAAAAAAAAAAAATTGTATATACACACATTAATTTTCATTAAAAAAAATCTCAATATGACCCTGTAATGAAATTAATGAAAAAAAATGTATAGTTGTAATACTAATGTAAACCATATCTTTTTTCTTAAACCCTAGTTCCTCTTCTATATACTGATTTCAAATAAATTTAATTTTTTTAAAAGTATTACATTTACAACTATTACAATAAAACTGTCTGGTGGGAGAAAACTTCATACACAAACTTATAAAATATTTATGATCTGACTTGAACCCCTGACTACCAAGTGTGAAAGAAAAGTACACTACCATCTATACTTCGAGGTGAAGTGCAATTTAAATTTTCTTTAACAAGCATCAATTAATTTTTAAAATACGGAGAATCAATTAAAATCAAAATCATCCAATAAAAGATAACAACGATATTTTTTTGTGTTTGATATCATCCGATAAATTAGAGTTTGATATCACTCCAAAGCCAATGTGGTGCTAATTACAATTTTCAAGAAAAAAAATTTGTGTTGGTGAACAGTAGAGAGCCACAACTGTTCACTACACTAAACATATATTTAATTTTAGTTTAATTTTCTTCAAATCTCTAATTTAACCTTCTCATACATAATTATAACAATATGTATTCCAAAAAAAATATATCGTTGGAATGATCTCGTTAAGATCTTTAAAATGACACAAATATTGATATACATATTTAATTTACTTATTAATTATATATTTAAATAATGTTAAACTTTTATAATAATCTAAGTTGGTGCAATACAAAATTAGGTTGGTCAGTATGACCTTCACACCTACACCATAAGGTTATGTATTCAAGTTTCTTCCCTTCTCCAAACCCCGAATTATTGAAATATTTAAAAATAAAACTTAATTTAGTGCAATTAGATGGAAAAATATTAGATGAGAAAATTAGAAGGAAAAAAATTAATGTGAAAAAAATTAGTTGAAATAATTAAGTGAAAATTAGTGGGATAAATAAGTTGAATAATATTAGGTGAAAAAATTAGAGAAAAATTATGTGAGTAATTTTTTTGTTGTTGTTGATATTATACGGGTCATTATTGAAGAATAATATTTTTATGTCAAAAAAATTAATGAATAGTGTATAAGTTAACTAATAGAAATTAATTAGTATTATAAAAATATTTATTTGAAGAATATTCTTTAAAGATACTTTTTTAGTGTAAAATTTAATGTGAAACATTAAAGTGGAAAAAAAGTTGAGTGTAAATATATTTCCAAAAGACTCCCTTTCAACTCTAAATTGAAATAGAGTTTAGTATCCAATATTAGAGTTGCTCTGGGATGAGTTTGGCATCTTAAGATATCCACAAGGACCGTAAAGCATCCAACACAAAAAAAAAAAAAAAAAATTACATAAAGAGAACCTTTACCTTTATTTTTTGAGATATGCATGAACCAACACGTTGGACAAGCTCATTTACTTTCCTGAAGAATCTTGCTGGTCCATGGTATAGTAAGGTCTTCTCACAAAACCACTTGCAGCTAGTTCTCTGTAAACATTTTCCACCTTCAATTGATTGGCACATGAATTAGGCATTATTCATCAGCTACCTATTACCACCTTCAATTTCTCTTTGGCCTCTTCTTGTGCAACAAAATCCAAAGCAGAGAGAAGAAATTTACATGAATTTGGGAATCCATTAACTCTCCCTATGATAATTAAACCTGATAATTAACGGTACAATTTCAAACATATAAAAAGTATTTACAGAACTTCCTAATTATGTCACTGTCAAAATTACTTGTATTGTGTTTTACTTATCATCCAATGTTGTCATGTACTAAAAAATTCCAATAACAGATCCAAACAAACCTTATCCTGAATCTTACGGTTTAACCATATATATATAGTCCCGTTTCTATCAGGGCATCATAATATAATTTTATCATGATATTGAATATGAGTCGCTCATTTATAAAAGAGCTTTGACAAATATAAACATACCAAGTCAAAGTATATAAAACGAATGGCTTACATTCAATGTCCTTATATAATTCTATCAGTGCGCACTGATAGGAAATTTTTTCTATATATATATATTAATTTTATGGTGGCAATATCAACACCCTATGTATTGGGATAATAATAATTAAAAAAAGTGCTTATAACACACGTCTTGAATGTCGGAACAAAGTTTAGTGGCTGTTTGTTTTTTTCGGTATAAGACTTATTGCCTCTTATATCTTAAATTAAGATAAATCAGTTTGTTTGTTTTTCCAACTTATATCTTATTTTAAGATATATATGTCTTTTAGAAAAAAAAAAAAATACTTTTATCTTATTCAAAAAGTGATACAGTAGAGGTTTTTAGTAAATTTCCACAAATGTCCTATAATAATTCATACATTTATAATTTTATCCACATATAATAAAATAAAAAAAATCAATTTTCTAAAAATTCCCAATTTTGAAGAAACCCTAACACAACCTAATCAATTTTATATTTGTAATAAGTCATCCAAAATGAAAAAAAAAAACAAATACATCATATTATCTTAATTTATAAGACTTATCCATATGTCTAATAAATTAAGGTCTTATAAGACTTTAGATAAAAAAACAAACAGCTCCTAAGTGACCCTTCAATTCAATATCTATCGGCACATTGATCTACTCTCCTAGTTTATTAGGCCCCATTGGAGTTTCACTATGCACAATTTTGCAAATATGCATGGGGAATTTTTCACTCCAATATTATTGTGTGTATATATATATATATATATATATATATATATATGGATCTCGCATGTGATGTTAGATCTCGACAAGTTTCGAAAAATTTATGACCAGTACGATATCAAATTTAAAAAATATAAAACAAAAATAAATTATATGCTGAGTCTTTATCTCCTTGATAATTCATAAATATTATTCTACGATTCATAAATATGTTGGCATAGTATGTGACTGTTCACTATCGATGGGCCCAATGATCTTATGGTAATGGGCTCTACCTTTGTTGTGTAATAGCCATAAGTCTTATTACTTTCTCTTTTGAAATTACAGCCTGTCCAACAATATAAAAAAAAAAGGAAAAAAAAAAAAAAAAGCTGAAAATGATAGTGATATTTCATATTTCATAAGAAAAAAATTCATTTGCAAGTTGGCAACGACGACGATAGTCTTAATTCATTTGTAATTGACTTAAAGATGCATGCATTCATTTGCCAAGCAAGTTAGCAACGGCCGTGATGGTCTTAATATTCCACGCATACTTACAGTCACCGAACAAGGACTAGCAAATTGACAAACTTTCGGAGATAAATCCAAAAATGACTTGACCACCTCAATGGCTTTGGTCAAGGTTTTTTAGTCTTTGCTTTGGTTCAAATCGTATAACGTTGTAAACTTGTAATTTGAGGGGTCAAAATATAAAAATACTATACGTAATTTATTTATTTATTTATTTATTTTTTATAAAGATTAATGCTCCTTTTTAAGAATAAACTTATGTTTCAAAAAAAAAAAAAAAAATCTCCACGGTGCTGGACTCTCTAGTCTAGAACCATCGCCATTGAGGCACTGAACGGTTTGCACTTTGCATATCATTAGAGTTTAATTCTAGTTTTTTTTTATTTTATTTTTCCACCAACAGTGCGATACTTAAATTTATGACATTGTCAGACTTTAATTATTTGATGCAGCGCCGGTAGGTGATCAAGCTCTGCTGATTATGGGAATACTCACAACTATGAACACATTACTAATTCGTTGATTCATATGAATACCGAGAGAGTAAACACAAGAAATTTCATAACTGAAATTTTATTAATCAACTCAACCCCCCATCAAATGGCTACAAAACTCCAATACATAGGAGTAAGAAAAGTATATAAAAGGAAACAAATAAAATCACAATTTCAATCACCAAACAATATGTCTCCATCATCTCTATGATTGGTCAAATCACATAATTAAGCATATGCCTTTATCATATGTGATCGATAAAATTGCATAAATCAAGTTGCTGTCAACACAATGATTTTTGTAAATCTTCCACCACTTGATCTCCATCAGTATCTTTTACCACCAAACCACATCAAATGATGATAATGTAATATTACTATTATGATTAAATTATTTCCCTCATGGTATGTATTTGTTCGTACACGGCTTTGTCGTTATTGTCTGGTGACGATGAATAGCTTGGAAGGTGGAAATTTTCATTCATTTATTTATTTAATAAAAGGAAGGTGGAAATTAGTATAAAACTTTTAGAAAACATAAAAGAATATGTGTTCGATCAATTAAGATGCTTAAAATTGTTTCATATCGCAATATTTAAAAAACAATTCATCAGATGATCTTCATCATGATTCATATATTTTAATTTATTTTATAAATTGTTTCAAATCATAAAGTAGAAAAGATTTATTTAAATTTGATTTATATTTTGATTCAAGGCTCGATCTTATCTTAATGGGCCCTGCTTTGTTGTGTAATGTCCATTAATGTTGTAAACCTGTAATCTCTTTATCTGTATGTTGAGTGGTTACAATTACATACCTCATCTTTCTATGTAAGAAAAGATTCCTATATATGTAACACGGATACGGTATGATACGGGGATACTGTAAATCTCTAAAAACTAGGATACGGATATGACATGATACGTCAATTAAAATAATATATATATATATATATATATATATAAAAATAATAATATATGAAAACATATTTGATAATTCATTCAAAATCAAAACATATTCATAATCAAAATAAAATATGTTACATAACTACACAAGTCATAACAAGTTACACATTACAAGATATAAATAAAGTATGTTACATAAATCGTAAAATATTACAAAATCCAAATAAAACATACGTCATATAAGTTATAATTTATTACAAAATCCAAATAATACATAAAAAAAAAAAACTCATAAAACATATTCTAAATTCCTAATTAACTTCATTATCATCATTCACATTATTAAAGGATATAAATAATTCGGCATCTAACTCTGGTTCATCAAGAGTAAGGTTTGCAATCCCAAGTATTCCGGCATTCTCCATGTCCATGAAATCAAAATCATCTTTTCCAACAACCCACAATTGAAACACACCTTCATTGTAAGGATACATGGATGATACGTCAGGATACATCCCGGAATCAACGGATACGCCATTTGACATATCAGATACGTATCCTCCAGTATTCGAACCAGATAAGAGTTGGATACGAGTTACCTCTAGTAAATGGAGTATCCGTGCTTCCTAGAAAGATTCAAATCTTATTTTGTAGACAGAAACGGCTGCAACAATGTTTGATTTCTACGGTCAAAGTAAAATCTTATTCATGCCACACTAGTATTGTTTATTCTAAGTAATCTTGAGGTTTTTTTTTTTTTTTTTTTTTTTTTTTTTTTTTGAGAGAAAACCAAAAGTAGCCATTGGAAACATTAAACTTTCGTTAGTAACCACTTTTGAAACTTTAATTGTTAATAACCACTTTTTTTAAAATAAAAAATCAGTGTATGTCCGTAAATTACAAGAGTACCCTTGAAATTAGTTTTTTATTTTTTTATTTTTTTATTTTTTATTTTTTTAACCTCAAACTTGATATCATGACTAAAAACTTGAATATTGAAACTTGAAATCATAACTAAAATGAAATGTGAAACTTGAAATTAGGACTAAAATGAAATATGAAACTTGAAATCATGCACAATTTTCCTTTTTCCCAAAATTCCTTTTTTTTTTCCCTTTTTTTTTTTGTAGATCACATCGTCGATGGCTGTGAAGCCTAGACGGAGCACGATGCATGACGCATGGTGCCAAGCAACGCTGTCCCCTTGGTTCGCGAAGACGACAGCGCACAACATAAGACGGGGAGAGAGAGATCAACGACAGTGCACGCTCGGGTGACATTGGCGGTGCTCGTTTCAAGGTTTGGTTTGGACGAGGAGAGAGAGAGAGAGAGAGAGAGAGAGAGAGAGAGAGAGAGCAGAGGAGAGAGAAAGAAAAGAGAGAAAAAGAGAGAGAGTGTTTTGGGGATGGTTTTTTATATGGAGGCATTCAATTAATTTTACAAAAATGTGGTTATTAACAATTAAAATTTGTATATTGTATGTGGTCATTTTTAGTAATTTTTTTTAATTCTTATTTTTTTAAAGGACATTATTCACCAAATCAGTATTTTTTTTTAATATCACCCTGAAGTGAAATTAATGAAGAAAATAAATAGGTGTAATTATGTTAGCATAATAAATCATCTCTCTTTTTTTAAACCCTAACTACTCTCTTAAATACTAATTTTAAATAAATTTAAATTTACTTTTAATGAGCACAAACTAATTTTAAAATACATAGGATGAATCAAAATCATGGATGACTTGAAAGTAAAAATAGATAATAATGATTTAAAAAAAAAGAAAAGTTAAATAAATTAAACTTATTGATGAATTGTTACTATCACTCATCAATGATGATGATAAATTGAATTCAATGTAATATAATACATATTAGACATTATTGATGGGCCCATTAGTCTTATCAAAATAGGCCTTACTTCTCTTTCAGCTATTAAAAACAGAAAATGACTTTGATATTTATCCACCATGTTGCTATTGAGTATTGACATATTTATTACACCATGTTGCTATTTCATGACCGGTTTGTAATAGTTTTAACTTTTAGTATAACGGGAGAAGAAGAGAAGTAAAAAACTTGAGCTCTTTTAAGTGTCATTTTCATTCCCAAAATCCCACACTTCCCAATCAAACATATACTCAAACCGGAGAGTTTTCAATTTGGGGAAGTAATTAATTGATGATGAAGATGACGAAGCCTCACCACTTTCTACCCCTAGAAATTCATTACCCACTTCTCTCACACTTGCCATCCAGTGTATAACAAGTTTTTCAAGGGATGGCTGTTGTTGTATGTAATATTTGCCAAGAAGACACGTCATCAGATAGCGTGGACCAACCTTGCCACGATAGCAGAAAGTCACAGGTCAATCAGAAAGGACACACTGGCGTTCCACGTGGATAGATATAGATTCAAATTCTTTGCACTTCTTTTTCACACAATCAAACTATGCACACTTAGAGAATTTAACTACTAATTGCTTTAATAATTTAAATGATTCACAAATAAGCAAATGTGAGTGTTTATATGAATATATGAATATGAGTGTTTATCTTGCTTCATGGGTTATTGCCATCTGTTTGGTTGCTGAGAAAATGTAGGTGTAGATATAACAAAACCCCATCCTGCAAATGTTGTTTTTCTTTAGAAGATAAAAAAGTCAAACAAGCTACTTGGGCTTATTTTTGAATGTAGATATTCCATTTATCAATGTCTTATTGTTTTCTTAATGAATTCTTTTAGCAAACCATTCATTTTTTTTAATAACATTTTTAGTTGCGTCAGACTTAAACATGGAAATAGTATTCTATTTCTTGTGTATCATTCAATTGTTTGTATGTTCACCATCAATACTTGTATATGATGATTTTCATCTTCTTACATGTTAGAGTGGTCTTTTAAATTACTTTTACTCCTAGAAAATACCATTAAGAAAGTAGCATTACAGTGAAGGTACTTTGTTTTTGTTTTGCTTGTAATTTATTTTATTTAAAAGGGAAATGTGTCATCCTTATGATGTCGATTTGTCTGAGTAGGGCGGTGTTGGCAATTTGCAAGCCAAAAGGTATGCAACTTCGAGTGCAGTTGCTTCAAGGCCTTCCTCGCCAGGGTTCTTTAGCTGGCTGACTGGGAACGGACTTAGCTCTCTTCCTTCTCTAGATACACCTCTAGAAGGCGTTTCCCTTCCTCCTTCACTACCTGATTTTGTTCAACCAGGCAAATTTAAGGTTACGACTCTGGACAATGGTATCAGAATAGCCTCGGAAACATCAGTGGTATGTGTTGATAGTTGCAACCTCTGTATGTTTTGTATTATTGAACATGTAGTTTTCATGGAAAGTGATTTACTATCATTGTTCTTTGTGTATGTTGTTTACTGTTTTAATTATGTTTTATGTGGCTTATTATTTAGAATGCGGGAGCCTCCATAGGGATATATCTTGATTGTGGTTCTATCTATGAGACACCGGTGTGATGCAGTGCCTCACACTTACCGGAGAAGATGGCATTCAAAAGCACAAAAAACCCGAGCCACTTGCTTATTATCAGGGAAGTGGAGGCAATTGGAGGTAATATATTAGCCTCTGCCTCCCGGGAACAAATGGGATACACTTTTGACGCTCTGAAGACCTATGTCCCTGAAATGGTAGAGTTGCTTGTTGACTCTTTGAGGAATCCTGTGTTCTTGGATTGGGAAGTCAATGAAGAGGTAATCTTCTTTCCTAGCAACTCTTTTAATAAAAGGTGCACTGGAGCATGACCTATACGGACACAAACCTGTCCAGCACTCCATCCACCCTTGAACTGACACATTGCAACACGAGGAAACACCCCACCATCCCATGGCCTCCACCCATACTTCCCATGACCAAACACATTGAAGAAAAAGATGATCAATTGTCTCAGGTCCTGTACCACATAACGGACAGTCAATGCTATTCAAATGGGACAAACCGAAATTGTTGAGTACACCTCTCACCAAGATTCGACCTTTTTATTTCTAACAATTCATATATGTTATATATAAATATTGTGCAATTGTTAATACATCCAATCTTTGAGGTTGTAAATTCAACTCCTCATAATGACAATTAATTATCATTATTATCAAGTGTGGGGTGGGGTGGGTCGGACAACATTTAATTTTTGAAGTTCCAACATTGTTTAGGTGACACGACCTATTTTAATGAAATACGCGACAAAAATATTTTGTTGCTCAAGATCTTTTGTGACTAATTAAATGCTTTTGTGACAATTTTGATTTATTGCTAATGCCATTTTTTCTTGTAGTGATTTAATATATATATATATATATATACACACTAAAAAAAATGGGTTTGGAGTGAAGATTGCAATTGGACAAAACATAGGTAGATAAAATGTAGCGTTTCAATATTTAAACAAAACGTGGCATCTTCATGTGAAGATTCTAATCTTGACTTTTAAAATGTAATCTACTTTTTTTTCTTTCATAGTGGTGGTGAGGGATTTACCATGCACATTTTACAAGCGTACGTGAGAAATTTTTTCCCGATTTATAGGAGTAGTTATCCGCACATGTATTGGTTTAAAATTATAAATATACTGGTTTAATTTAAAAACTTGTTGAAATTAGTATTATCTCATTTCACACATCGCCCCTCACAGCCGCACAACTCTTGCCCCTCACAAGATCTCAGTCAGTACAAATTACAACGGAGCATTTTTCATTGAAGCGTAAGTAGTGTCTTCTGTCGTTTATATATAATTTTTTTTATTCTTTTTTGATTTTTCAATTTCCCAATTTCCACATTGCTACAAAATATCCTTTCTTCGTTACTTGTCTTAAATGAGCTTGCTTGTGTTATTATACTTACCCTAATAATGTGTTGAAATCAGATTCAATAATTGTATATGATTTCAAAACAGAGAGCAGACAACAATTTGTTGTATTACTAATAATTCATTAACAATACAGGTTATAGAAAATTGTTAGTCCTAGTCAATGGATGGAGTATCTATTTGTTAATTCAAAATCTTTTTTCTTGGTTCTGAAAACCTTTGGGTTGTTTTTGTAGTTGGAATTCCATGACTCCATGATTGCAATATATTTTTCCAGTTGAATTTACTTTGGTTGAAAATCAGTTTTTAACTGAAGAAAATTTATCTTATATAAAAATTTGACCGTAGATGGCGAAATAAGAATTTGATCATCAGTTTTCAAAAAAGAAAAAAGAATTTGATCATCATTTATAGTATGTTTTCAGTTTTCTTGAAAAAGATTTGTTCATGGATTAACTATGATCTGACAATAATTAGATTAATACTATTATCCTAGGTTTTTAATAATGACTTTTTTCTCCATATCTATGTATATTTCAAAATTATATTGAATGAGTTTTGAACTACCAAGAAGATGTTGAGACTTGAGGGTATATTTATATAATTAAATTAGATAGTTATTATGTGAACATTTAAGCAAGTAAATTTTTTAATCAAAACCGGGTGTTGAGAGAACTTTGAAATATCTTTACTATTCACCATTACCTCTATTTAAAAGTTGAATATTATTTTTGTAGATGAAGTACGTGAAGCCCTACAACCTTTACAAGGCAATGGAACAAAAGGGAAAAGAAATTGCGAAGAGGCAAGCTCTCCGGGAGTACTCTTCTTTGATCGGAATCGATGTTCTTGAAGAATGTTTGAGTGTGGCAATAACCCACCACCAATTTGACTTCGTAGCCCATTATTGGTATGATATCTCTCAATTACATCTCATTTTCTGCCCTTGTTTATTGGTGTGATTACATAGTTTTATATGCGGGTAAGTGTGACTGTGAGATTATATAACTTTTATTGCACAAGAAGTAAATTGGAAGTTGAAACTTTGTTTCCTTGTTTGAACCTTTTGATTTCCTAAACAGCTCATTCGTTACAAAATCTTGTATTTTGTGAATGAATCTATATAATTTATTGTTTATTGAATACCACTTACCAATGTATTACATACTACTGTTAATGTGAATTTTTTCATTATTGCAGCTGTCTTGACAAGAAGAACCTTAGCATTAATAAAATAGCAAATAAATTACGTAATATTGTAAGTTTGTGTTTGCTCTATCTTACTTTTTGTTTTTCTTTTCTGTGTTGTAGTGATTTTTTATTTTTGAAAGTTGAATTAATATGTGAAGCTTCTATTGTCAAACATTTCATAATGGTATTTGGTTAGAGAGCGCTTTTGTTTCACCAACCAACAATTGGCATTGCGCTAGGGATGCTATGATTTTTATATGGTGTTGTTGAAAGTTTGAACCATCTTTAGACTTTGATTTATCACTTATTTGGCTGTATTCGGGTCTTTGTCTATAATGTTGCCGGATTTGTTATAGGACTTCCTGACGCAATACATAAAGCGAATCCCGAAGTGAGTTTTTTCATGTCTTTACTTTTTAAGAAGATTTCACATTCTTGCTCTAATTTTGTTACCCTCTTTACTTTTTATTTAATTAGGTTGCATATGTTAAGAGCTTTGTTAACAACCTTGCTAACACCGGAAAACTTGAAGGTGTAAAGTATTCATACCTAAAGAATATATATACATCAAAGGTGTGTGAAATTGTATAGAATATACTTTGAAAGTTTAACATTTTTCACTTGTGTATAGTTTAGACATGAAGCACAAAAAGAGTTGTTTAATTCATTAATTAATTGCTAGTGCGGTTTGTTGGAAATTGTGTCAAGTAGATATTTGCCCTATTAAAATATGTTTCATTTTGTTTGTCTCATACGTTGTCTATGTATAAGAAATGCAAATAATAGCAATATGCAATTATTTGCATACAACATTGTCAAGCCATTATTTTTGTTAGAGTAATTGGCACAAATCCCCCCAGACTATACCAGCTTTTGCATGTTGCCCCCTAAACTATTTTATTAGGCACTAAACCCCCTGAACTATCACTTATTGGCAATCATTTGGGTTTTTTCCCCCCTGAGGGGGCATCTTTAGTCTTGGTCTGCCAATAAGTGATAGTTCATGGGGTTTAGTGCCTAATAAAATAGTTTAGGGGGCAACATGCAAAAGCTGGTATAGTCTGAAGGGGATTTGTGCCAATTACTCTTTTTGTTATGCATATCTGTTTATGATAAATCTTCTATGGTTATAATACATATTAATATATTATAGAATCTCATAGTTGATGGCGTTGACAGGATAGGGGCATATTATCGGAAAGGCGATTAGATGAAGATGCTGTACACAAATTGCTTGAAAAGCGATCCGGTGTTGGTTTATTGGCGGTAGCTTTTTCTTTATCCCCTATGCAAAAAAAAAAAAATTGATTAATTTATGATAAGACTAGTTTGCATATGAATGTTTTAGGAGTTTGTGTTGAATTATAAAAATTAAATAATTGGTCAATTAACGCTTTTTGACAAGATTTGGTATTGACTACTTAAGTTCAACCTGTTTTGAGTTTTGAGCATTCGAATTAAGAACATTTTCGTTTGTACTATGAATTCTTTTACATTTAGTTTCAAAGTCACTTGATACATTGTTATTTTGACATTTGACAGGGGTTTCTTGATCGCTATAACAAAAAAATGATGGATTGAGGTCGAAGTCGACGAGTTTTAATTTGGACACACCTGACTCAAATGATGCTATATGGTCTTTGTTTTTTGCTTTTATTTGATGTGATGTATTCTTATATGATCTTGTAAGACATAAATTCAACCACATTCTAATTGTGACATCATGGGATAATGTCATTCTTCCTATCTAATATATCTCAAACCCTAGTGGATCCTGCCTTATTGTGAAAGTGGTGACTTTCAACTTGTGAAACAAATGTGAAAATAAATTATGACCTTAATACTAGTCACGAGCCCAGCACTAAAAAAGTTGCTTAGTGTAATAGTTTTATATGATGTACACTTGGAGCAGAGCCTGCCGAGGAAGTTTGTTCCATGTAAGAGTTGAGCTACACATTTCAAAATCATGTTTTCTTTCCAATTAATGGTTCTTGTTGGAATTGCATTTTGGAGAGAGTTGAGAGGTTGAAGATTTAACATTTCTTCATTGGTGAGAATGGATTTTGTGCAAACAAGATGCTGTTGTCGGAAATTGAAACTTGCATATAGTTCTTTTGATGACCCTCACCTAGGCACCCTGCTCTGTGATATTAATTTTTGGTTTAATTGCTCTCTCTCTCCCTCTCTCTCTCTCATTTTATTATTATTATTATTATTATTATTATTATTATTTTCTTCATTTCTATAAAACTAAGGAGCAAATGAGCAATATAGTATTTTAGTCGGTAATATTTTAGTTGCTGTATGCCGCATAGTTATTATTTTTCTTAAAGAAATATAACACTGTTTTTAGACGGTTATAAGAATGACTAAGTTTCTCGTTTAATTGCACATCACCTCTTAGGAGAGATGGTTGTGCACCTACCTTCGACACCTAGTGATCAGGAGTTCGAGTCCCACCATATGCATTTTACATGTATGCGTGAGAAGTTTTCTCCCAGTTTGTGGGAGCAGCCCTCTCTCTGATGTAAGAGTTGTAGTCCATATATAACCTCTCCCCGATAGTGGGAGTAGTATTCTGGGCCTTGCTTGTAGAGTCTAATTAATCTCACCAGGTCCTGGCAATAGTTGTATTTCAAAAAAAAAAAAAAAAAAATTCTCGTTTAATTTACAATTTAGTTAGAGGGATTTACAATTTGGTCCTTGTGTTTTCAAAAATATCAAATTTTTTTGGCCGATGAATGTGTAGTAACTTCTTTGGCTCGAGTCTCTCCACAATCTCCTATAAAACCCTGAATCCCCTAGACTATACCTGAATTTGCATGTTGCCCCCTACTTTTTTTTTAAGCATTAAACCACCTAAACTTTCATAAATTGGCAATAAGTGATGGAATAGTAACGCCTTCCATTTTTCTATCATGGCAAATTGCACTAAGTTCCCCTTATTATATACATAATTGCATTAAACTGGAAAAAAATATAATAATATGACCTAAATACCCATCTGACCAAAATTTTTTTAAAATTAAAATTGAAATAATGTTTAAATAATAATAAAATTCTGAACTTTTTGATAAATAAAATCAAATAAATAGAGAAACAAAAAAATTAAATTAATTTAACAATTATTTAAATTATATATTTTTTTATTTAAATATCCCTAAATATAAAACCCAGATGAATATTTAAATTATTTAAGGTGAATTATCATTTAAATTATCTTTTTATTTAAATATCATAAATATCAGTTGTTCATTTACGATAACCAAGGTATTAATAATGTCAAAAACAAAAATAAAAAATTATATAATAATAACAATAATAATAATAATAATAAAATACTACTACAACAACAACAATAATAATTTGAATACCCTATACTTTTTTTCGCCATTATCAGTTAATTTTTTTTTTTAAATATCCCTAGATATTACTTGTTCATTTACAATAATTTAAATATCTCTTGTTATGAAAGTTCAGGGGGTTTAATGGCAAAAAAAAAAAAAAAAAAGTATATTGGTTAAGGTGCAGGGATATTTAGGGATATTTAAATAAAAAAGATAATTTAAATGAAAATGGCTAAAAACAGTATATGGTATTTAAATTAGGGAAAATATCATTTTCGTCCATATGGTTTACCATATTATCTATTTTGGTCCCCGTCGTTCCAGTATTGGTTCGTTTAATCCTTCTGTTACGGTTTCCATTAAAAACGGGCCTTCTGACATGACCAGACGATAAAATGACCTTGATGCCCCTTACTTGGCGAAAATACTATTTTACCCTTCTTATAAATAATTAAATTATTATTTAAAAATAACAAAATTTTAAAACAAATATAACACCACAAAAAAAAAAAAAATCAATGGTTTTGTTGTATAATCCTACATTAACTGTACAAAGATCCTCCCGGTCACTGTCACGAATTACAGCTAAAATTACATAAACTAAATCATGAAATCCTCTTAAACCAACATATGATTACTAAATTTCAATAAGTGGAAATAGGCCTAACCCATTTCATAATTCAATTAACAAAGTAAAGAACCCAAATTCTCCGTACATTGTACAACCACCATCAAAATCAGCAAGACACCCAATTTTTATGAGTACTAATAATCGTAGACAGAAGACCAGAGGAGGCCACAAAAAGAGGACCCAATAGCGTTCCCTTGCTGTCTCGAATATCGGCAACAACCATCAACGCATTAGCGGAATCTTGAACATTCAAGAGTTTCTTCAACAACTTCTTCTCTCTCAATTTCTTCATCCTCTGCTCTTCTTCTTTACTTCCATTTCCTCTCGAAATTGCAATCCCTATACTCATCCTTGGCACAAAAACCCATGTCGTCATCGTCCGTTTGGTGACCCCCGATCTAGTGACCCAAATCCGCAGATCTTTGAAACCGCGTGAGAGATCCGCTATGCCCGGATCTCTTGAACGGCGTGACCTACGGTGTGGTGGTTCGATGATGTGGGTGGTGGTGTGTTGGTGAGAGAGAGCTAGAAGAGAGGGAGAGAAAGAGATGAGTCGGGGAGAGAGAGAGAGAGCGGCGGTGAGAGAGAGGGAGAGAAAGAGATGAATGTTAAGGTTTGATTGGTGGTCAGGTTGAGAAGAAAAATAATTGAAGAAGAAGATGATATTATTATTATTATTTTTATTATTATTAAATGGTGGTGGATTTGGGACCACACATTTTTTATTATTTAACTGAAGTTACCGTTTTACCCTTCTTAAAATAAGATTATAGAAGAATGCATAACGATTTTACCATTTTACCCTTGCTCTATTAACGGAAATTTTAAAATCCCTAACGGAATTGGACGGTAAGGATCAAAATAGGGATTAATTGAAAACGTTTGGACCTGCATGGCCAATGCTGAAACAACGGGGATCAAAATGGATAATATAGTAAACCATAAGGACGAAAATGATATTTTCCCTTTAAATTATTATTATTATTATTATTTTATTAGCATTATTTCAGTATTTTATTATTTTATTAGTATTATTTTTATTTTTGTTCTTCACCCATATACTGAATGTATCTGTTGTAGAGTTACTATATTTACTGAAATAAAACATTATTTTATTAGTATTATTGTTTGCTTGGTGGTACATCCTTCAACGTCAAAATCAGTTAGCAGGCCCGGAGCATGGAAGGACACTAAAATTATGAAGGTAGAAAAGAGAATATGAGAAGTTACCTAGACAAATTCTGTTGGCCATATGAAAGATCCAGAATTGCATTCCAACCAAATGATTTCACCCACCTACTCTGCAGTAAATATAAGATATTTGATAAGTAAAAAATGAAGTAATGAATAATGATATATATTAAATCCAAAATTGATAGATAAAGCAAATATTCTGATTTCTGAACACCAGACCAGACAGGCAAAAGAGCATATACATGCAGTGCTATTACCTGTATAACCAGACTAGTGATCTTCTCCAGTTGATCACATCCCATTCTGCTCTCTCTTGTAAGCCTCACTACTAAAGCCACTGTGACAAGGGAATTTATATGGCTGAAACCGTTAAGTTGGACTAACGGTTGACTAACAGATGGACCAATTTGATGTATTTTTGAAAAGTAAGGGACCAAGTGTTGGAAAAAAGTAAACTCGTTTAACAAATTGATCTTTCACCAAAACTTAGGGACTAAACTGATAATACCCAAAAGCATTTACTCGAAGAATAAAATGGTATGTACAAAAATGTTTTTTATAAAAATATTTATAAAGAAAAATGTTTCTGATTGAAGATCAAATTTTGTAGGTTTTTGTAGAGTTGTTTATCAGGTCTGTCCAATTATTACAACCAATTTGTGGCATGATGGTGCCAGGTTGATCCAAGCACTGCCCCAACTGTATGTATAAATGTCTAATGAAACCAAAAATCACTTGATGTTTTAATCTTGTCTTTTTTGTTTGATTTTTTTTTATTTATATAATATAATATTTCTTTTCACAAATAAATTCCAATGCAAGTTATTAGTCCTCACGGTTTCAGCAGTAATCTCCAGTTTAGAATTCAATGTGTATTGTGTAGAAAGAAAGATCACATTTTTATGGGTATGAAAAGAACATTATTGTTAAGATAATTTGATCAAAAATAAAAGTGAAAAAATCTTAACTATATATAAAATAACTTCACACGATATTTACAAAAACTAATATTAAAATAATTCACAATACAAAAGAGAAGGAAAATTGAGAAAAGTGAAAACTTTCTTGGATACTGGTTCAAGTATAATGCTATTCCATTTCCAAAACAAGAATTGGTTGGATATATGCTATTAGAAGAAAAACATTTACTCAAACTATACTCATTTGTTGAATTTTCCCAATAAGTAATCTACTTTATATGGGAATACATTAATATGATACGGGGTACAATCAACCGTCACAGCTTAATTTACAAACCAGAGAGTAGTATGAGAAAAGTAACAACAACAACACCCTTAATATTATGTACAGCAATTGGCAACAGACCCTGTTTGAAGTCCACTGCAAAGCACAATGGATTGATGGGAATTGGGATATCAACAAGCATCCATATGAACTTGAAAAGTGAAACAATCTCAAAAAATTATTGGCTGCTCAGTTTGGTAACTGCTGGTGGTTGCTATTTCCTTGGCATTATTCTCTCTATTTGACTATAGGTTTTAGAAGCTTGGTTGATTTGTTGGAGATAGAAGCCTTTGTCAGTTGTCACAAACAACATTGTTCTGTCTCTCCAAAAGTATCCCTGCAAGATATATTGGATTTGACTATTTGAGTAAAAACTCTATAGCTTCTAATTCAACATTGTTCTATTGGTAACATGATTTGTAAGCAGAAAAGGACATCGAGTATTTGTTCTGTTTTAACTTTCATCACAGAAAACAACAAATGATGATGGCAAATGAAATTTGCTCTGTTTCTCGGAGTGGAGGAACTTACATAATGGAATGTTATATAAGCAAGCACGTGCGCCATGAACATGGCCAAATGTGATGCCTGTATAGCCTGCCATCTAACTGGGATATCAACAAGCATCCATATGAACTTGAAAAGTGAAACAATCTCAAAAATTATTGGCTGCTCAGTTTGGTAACTGCTGGTGGTTGCTATTTCCTTGGCATTGTTCCTTGACTATAGGTTATAGAAGCTTGGCTGATTTGTTGGAGACAGAAGCCTTTGTCAGTTGTCACAAACAACATTGTTCTGTCTCTCCAAAAGTAACCCTGCAAGACAAATTCGATTCGATTAATAACTCTATAGCTTCTAATCCAACATTGTTCTAATGATGATGGCAATTAATGATGTTTGTTATGTTTCTCATTGGGTAGGAACTTACAAGGAATGTTATGTAAGCACGTGTGCCATTAACAGGGCCGAATGTGAAGCCTGTATACCCTGCTATCTCACCGTGAATGCCACCGTGAGAAATGAGTGTACTTGTCAGAAACGTTTCTTGCAATAGTGCAGATGATGTATATGTGGAATCTGCTAGGCAAGCAAAACTTGGGTTGGTTAAACCATCTGCTTCAAATTGCTGCAAAATATATATTGCAACAAAGAAATGACAAATATGAAGACATGACTCCAACTCCAAATGGTTGCAATAGCACAGATCATGGTGCTACAAGGCTGACATAAACGGAAAGTCATATACATAAGTTTAAGATAAATTTGAGAATCTGTTCAGCAAAGAAATTATTCATTTTAAGATATCCACATATTAAAACACAAAAAAGAAACAAAATTATGAAGCTCCTTTACCCTTTATCCTTTGATATATCTATGAACCAACATCTTGGAGTGGCTCGTTTTAGGAACCATCTTGCTGATCTATGGCATTTATTCTTCCGGAACAACAAAATTTTTGACCTTCAATTGATTCGGACGTGAATAAGCATTGTTCATCAGCCATCATATTATCACATCCCAATGGTCACAGCCTTAATTTCTTATGTAGCGAAACCCAAAGCAGAGAGACAAGAAATTTACATGAGTTTGGAATGCATTAACTCTCCCTGTGGTAGTTAAACCAAATGATTATCAGTATCATTTCAAAAATATAAGAAAAAATATTTACCTGAATTATGTGACCCTCAAGAGTTACCTGAATTTAGTGCCTGCTTAGTTTGGTCTCTGATTATTCCTCTGTTTTGCTTCTGCTAATATCTTTTGGATCCAAGAAGCTTGGCTGATTGGTTGATGAAAGAAGCCTTATCACCACCTTGATCTGTCTTTCGGTTACCCGCTGCATGAAATATTCAACTCCAAGTTACAAGTCTGCTCTGAGAACACCACATGAATTGGTATGTACGCATATCACCATGAATGGCACTGTGAGCCAAGAGAACGCAGTACACATTATCAGATGCATTGCTTGGAATAGCACGTATCTGCCAGGCGAGTAAAACATCATTAATTGGTTATTTCAACTATTTCAAATGGCTGCCAAACATTTCAACAATGTTAATGACAAAACATGAAAGCGAGACATCAGGCAATTCACCTATATATTTCAGTTTTATAGCATTATCTTTTGCCTAAAATTAATATATCATGGTGTATACCTAAAATTATTATAGATATTTGATGTCTCAGCTGTGGAATAAGCTGTTCGTTTCAGCAGATCTTAGCTTGCCTATGCAAGCTCCCTGTAGGAATTTCTTGGCAGAAACTCAGAAGAAGACTAAATTATTCTAGCATCTGTACCTTTTATCTTTTAGTTTATCTGCAAATCAACATCTTGGAGAAGCTTGTTTCCCAAAGCATCTTGCTGGTCCATGGTACGCATGCACTCAGTAAGCAGGTCTTATCCTGTACCTTCTGCTATTACAATGATCATGTGTACACCATGACCTTCGAGATAAAACGGTGATTCTGGAATTCAGCAACAGTCCACATCACGGCTGGCAATGAATCCTGTTCAAGTATTATGTGTCAGAGAACCACAATGAATTATATGGAACAAATTAAACGGAAACTTGAGTTTCAAAATTTGAGTTTCAAAGAACGAAGGGATGGCATGATGTACAAGTGTCATCTTCATTCCCAAAATCCCACACTTCCCAATTGAACATATACTCAAACCGGAGAGTTTTCAATTTGGGGAAGTAAATAATTGATGATGAAGATGATGAAGTCTCACTGATCGGTCCACAACCACACGGTTTGACTCTCGCAAGTGTACGAGGTCGGTGTGTAATACAATGGCCGAGTAGGGATCGTTCCCACGAGGACTAAGGATTGATTACCGGCTTTTATCGATTTATATACTATTTGAACAATTAAAAATGATAGCTTTTAGATTTCTAACACTAAATTGAATTCTATGAAAGCAAGTAAACAACAACCACAACTAAGATGAATGTGATAGTATAAGGAAAATGTGCTAGAACTTGAATCCACCTCACCTTTCTAATATGACTCTTGACTCACTTAATCTCTCAATTGTGCAAGTATGGATTATAGGCTCGTATTCCCTCAAATCAACCTCTAATCTCTCTCGATGTCTTAGAGGTTGTATTCAACATATGAAATATGCATGAACTCATTAAGATCAAAGGAATACATACATGAACCCCATAAGCTAGCCTAGTGCATCTCTCACTTTCTAGTCATTTATAGTGAATGTTTTGCTTGTTTATTGATCATTCAACAAGGTAGCTAATCAAGGCAAAAGCATTAAGTATACAAAACATTCATATAACCATACAAGCACTTGTAGAGAAACTAAGTAGTCATTCAATAAATCAAGGTTTTGGTTTCATCTTTGTTCTAGCACTAAGATATTTAGCTCATATTACACATTAAAACCATACAAAATATCAAATGAGCATAAACCATAACAAATACAAGAAGAGAAAGAAAAGTTATAGAAGTGAACTAGAATGATGATCCCCTTCTTGCAATGTTTGGTCTCCAATGGTTTCCTTCCTCAAGAATCAACTCCTCCAAGCTCCAAAGATGTTGAAGAAGCTCCAAAACTTGAGAGAGAAGGGTGTGTTTCTGCTGGAATGATGTTGTGGCCGGACTTGGTTGTAAGAGAGTGTGAGGGAGGCTTTTCTATTAACTTCCAAAACCATGCTTTCCAAGACAACCACCCCATACCTCTTTAATTGAGCATGGCCCACCAAGATTTGCAATCATTCTCCTCTCCCCTCACAGCCCACACAAAATCTCAGACAAAAGCTGAACAATCCAAGCTTAGGGGCTCAAGAAATCTTCGTGAAAAGACTGAAATGGGCACCTGACGAACCAAAAATGCGCCCTTATCGGCGCCCTGTTCTGCGGCCAAGGGCGCAGAACTGAAGAAACAAGGGAATCTGAAGAGCCAAAAATGCGCCCTGTTCTGCGGCCAAGGGCGCATAATAGGGCGCAGAACTGAAGCCAAAAAAATGATGTTCTGGTCCCTTTCTGCACCCATTTTTGCGGTCCCTTAACGCAGAAATGGGGCGCAGAATCCCAAGTTCCTAAAATTACGCTTTTGCCCTAAAATTTCCATCTTTTTACAAATAAGCCCCTGATCTGGAGAAATTCCTGAAACACTTATTTTAGCTATTAAAAACCCCGGTTTACCCGAAAAACAAGCATAAAAGATACAAATAAGGAGGAACACTTCATGAATAAATAAGAGCTATCACTCACCACTTTCTACTCCCAGAAATTGATTGCCCACTTCTCTCACACTATTCATCTCATCTATAACAAGTGTTTCAAGGGATAGCAGTTTTCCCAATGGAGGCATATGCAAACACTATTTGCAGTCACGCAGCTCTAACAACCTCAAATTGGTTAACTTGCATGCTTGGTTCACAAAATTACCGATCAAGATGTTATATTCAGAAGTACATAAACAAGAACCCCTATGTTAATTGCATTAGCTGGATTATATTTCACTTACAATGAGATGAATGCAGCACAATTTTGTGCCTAACTTTTCTTCGCAAAGCATCTAGGCATGACAGTCCGCTTTCTCTTGCATTTCAGCTCTCCATAGGTAATTTGAATCACTTGATGTCTGGTTTATGATCATGACATGAAATCTTTGTGCAGGAAAATTAAGAAAAGATAATAAAAATAGAGAAAAAGAAAACATAGATTGTCAAAGATTGCATAATTAAAATACACCATAGATAGAAATCAAGATATTCATAATCACATTCACTTGCCTAGTTTATAATGTCATATAATCACTTGGCTGTGAGTATATTCATCACGCCATAAAAGACAAATGTTGTGAAAATGTTTGACCGGCATTGTTTGCTTTGTGGTACAACCTTCAACGACAAAATCAGTTAGCAGGCCCTGGGCATGGAAGGACACTAAATTATTAAAGTAGAAAAGATGATATAAGATATTACCTAGCCAAATTCTGCCTGTTGAAAGATCCAGAATTGCATTCCAACCAAAGGATTTCACCCACCTACCCTGTAGTAAATATAAGATATTTGATAAGAAAAAATGAAGTAATGATATGTGTTAAACTCCAAAATTGAGAGATACTGCAAAGTCAATCACATAACATGATGAGGTCAAACATTCTGATCAATATTAACTGTGAAAACAATAGGGTAAAGAGCATATACATGCACTACCATTACCTGTATAACCAGACCAGCACTCAGACAGGCAAAAGAGCGAGAAATGTTATTGTAAAATCTTCCTATCTTCTCCAGCTGATCACATCCCAGTTCTGCGCTCTCTCTTGTAAGCCTCAAACTACTAAATCCTCTGTGACAAGGAATTTATATGGCTGATTAAGCACTAAAGAGCAGTTAAAATGATATAGTATTTGGATAAAACCAAATATCAGATGCTGTGCCTATAGTTACCTAGTTCATATTTCCAACAACAAATGACATGCAGTAGAAAACTGTGTTGTGCAGGTGGTGCCTAATAGTGAACAAAGCTTCTGTTTATTAGTTTGTGACGACCTGATTCAAAATAATTTGATTATATGATGGAAATTTCTGCTTATGCCTGTAAAGATGGTCAAACAATTGGACAAAAATTAGAGACATATCTATGATAACATGTACTAACATTGCACTAGATTGAAGTATGGAATCAAACTTTTTAAGAAACAGAACTAAAGACTTGCAAAATTATATGATATCAAAATTGGAAACAATTAGATCAATTATATTACACTAGCAATGACTTGTTATTTCAACATTGTCCTAACCTTTCTTCCGGATGCATCTGGGCATTACACTTTGCTTCCCCTTGGAAACTATTGCGACTTCCCCAAGGAATTCTATGTCTAGTGTATAATTAGAATTTGGAAACTTTGTATTGAAAAATTAAGGAAAAAAAATGGAGAAGGAAAAGATTGTCAAAGATTGAGTAATCAAAGCATACCTTTTGCCAAAAGGTTTATAAGATACTAAAGCCACTTGCCTAGCTTGCGTAATGCCTTGCACAGTTGCACCACACCTTATGATATTCTTTAAAGTGCATTAATCTTCAATAAACAAACCCACAAAAAATCTATGAGATACTCTTACAGGAATATCTGAAAGCAAAGAAAGTAATAAATAAGATCACCTCTATTATGCCATAACCTGAGGAAGTCCACATTAGTGCCACACTAACGAGGTAATAAGGCCCCATGGATCGGTGCCAAGCCAACATCTACTGAGGAAGTGGAATGAGATCAATAAAAGTGAGCACGAAAAACCTCGGATCAGGAAGAGCCTCTTCATTGGCAGCACAGGGAAATCATGAGATAGCTGGTGAAGACTTCATGTTCTGTCACTGCAGTGGGAGAAGGGGCAAAGTGACATTAGATTTTCTTCTCTTTCACCTGCCTATAAATAAAAGGGAATTTCAGGTTTAAATTTATCAGTATACCTGTTCATATTCTGCGTCTTCTGGGCACATCAATTGTCATATCTTTATCTATTTTAACAGCCGTAATGAATGGTAGCTCTGCCCATTGAAGATCCAGAATTGCATTCAAACCAAACATTTTTTCCAATTACCAAGCAGTATGCATCTTCACTTCTTCTTTTTGTATTCCACAACCCACCAAAGCCACTTTGACAAGAAACGCATTTGCTTCTCTTCTCAAATCAAATAATTTACATCTACAGCATTAAATCATGTTAATTAGAAAGCACATTTAAAATGTTACAAAAATTTATAAAGAATTGAATAAGATTTTACAACCAATTACCATTTCGGTATGCAACATAAATATAATCAGCATCAGTCATAAAATCTCGAAGAAAACAATAGTTTGCCAAGTTTTTGCTTTAAATATAGGTTTCCATCGGATCCTATAAAGTAATCAAACAACCGGAGAAAAAAAGAGTATATTTATCACTTGACAAAAATGATTTGAAATCGAATTAAAACAACTTTGGTCCAAAATATCATTTAAACTTACAAATGCAGAGGATGTTGCAAACTTATTTGTTTTCTGCATCTGATATCTATTTTGAGTATAAAGTCTTCACAGGAAATTAAATGACTAAGCTAAAAACCGCCAAGATATTTTCAACATAATACAGCTTATTCAAATAACAATGACTAGCTAATTAATTTAATTAACCTCCAGTTCCTAAGTAAAAATAAAAAACAGAGAGAAAGAAAATTGATACGTATTGTAATGGTATACACTGTTAAAAGTAATAAGGAAGTAGTACATATTGTAATTGTATTGTAATTGTATCAAATAACAAGGAAGTAAAAGGAGGAGAAGAAAATACCTGCCACTTCTCTCCTCTCCCTTTATGATAAACTTGTTCTAAAATATCACAGTATTTTCAAATTTTGCAGTGGTGCCATCCGAAGAAGCTGCTTTGACAATTCTTTGAAACTCGAAATTTGGGGATGGCATGATTGTACAAGTGTGATCTTCATTCCTAAAATCCCACACTTCCCATTTGGGGATATACAAAAATTGGAGAGTTTTCAATCATAAATCCAGAAGAAAACCATGGTTTGCCAAGTTTCTGGTTTAAATGGACTGTGAAGACCAGAATTCGAACAACTTGACACTAAGTTTCTGTTGGATCCTGCAGAAGTGATGGACAATTGAATAAAAAAGAGAGTCAATTTAACATTAATTCAGAAGATTAAAAGTTAAGCAAGAGAAAATGTTTAAGAGAAATTATATAATGTAAGACCCACAAAAATAAAAAATTATATGAAAATCATTAATTGAAACAAATTTGTTTTGGGCCAAAAGATCTTTGTAAGAAGAAGATGTTATGGCTGATTTTGAAATAATATTCTATTTCGAGTATATATAAAAGCTTCAGGAGGAGAGGTGCATAAAAGGAAGGTGAGGTTTCCAAATGAATTGAGTAAAACAAAATTGGTATAAATGAATTGATATATTTACAAACATATATTTGTTTTACATTTATTTTTAGTATAAAAACTTCACATGGTGCAAATTAATTGACTAAGCTAAAAACCACAAAGATATTTTCAACATAATACAGATTAATCGAATAACAATGACCAGCTAATTAATTTAATTAACCTCCGGTTTCCTAAGGAAAAATAAAAAACAGAGAGAGAGAGAGGAAATTGATACATATTGTAACTGTATAAACTGTTAAAAGTAATAACAAGGAATTAAAAGGAGGAGAAGAAAATACCTCCATTTCGATGCTTCTAACAAGTTTCTGTTGGATCCTGTAAAAGTGATGGAAAAATTGGAAAAATAAAGAGAGTAAAACAAAATTGGTATAAATTACAACTAAATTGGTATAATCAGGAGAGGTGCATCCAAATGAATTGAGTAAAAACACAAATCGGTATAAATGAATTGATATATTTACAAACATGTAACGGGCCTATCCCAATCCAATTGATATATTTACAAACAAAATTGATACATATTGTAATTTTAAAAGGAGGAGGAGATAATACCAATCCAATATGATTTCGATGCTTCCAGCAACGAGCCTATCCCAATCCAATATGATTTCGAGTATAAAAGCTTCAGAAGGAGAGCTGCATAAAAACAAAAATTGGTATAAATGAATTGATACAATTTGTTCCAAACATGTTATAAGTATGTAACAATTTGTATAATAAATTGTTAAAAGTAATTACCTGACTTGTATAGGATGCTTCTACTTCTCGCAATGCCCCGTTACTTTGCATGCATCCTATACCTAGTGTATACTCCAGTAATAAGGATATTAGGGATGTGAGAGATGTCTTGCCACTTGTCTCCTTTCCCTTTCTCATAAACTTCTTCTAAAATATCGCAGTGTCGTATTTCCAAATTCTCCAAATTCTGATGAAGAAGCTGCTTTGGCAATCCCTTTAATTTGTTGCACCATCTGATCTTCAAAGAACGAAGGGATGGCATGATTGTACAAGTGTCATCTTCATTCCCAAAATCCCACACTTCCCATTCCTCCATCCACTCAAACCGGAGAGTTTTCAATTTGGGGAAGTAAATAATTGATGATGAAGATGATGAAGCCTCACCACTTTCTACTCCCAGAAATTCATTACCCACTTCTCGAACACTTTCCATCCTATATATATCAAGTGTTTCAAGGGATGGCAGTTTTCCCAATGGAGGCATATGCAAACACTTGGTGCAGCGATCTAGCTTTAATTTGGTTAATGACGTCATCCTCCTAAGAGTGGACATTGTGGGACCTCCATAATCCTTAATTGTTAACTCTTGCAAATTTGGAGGTGGTTGGAAAGCTTCAAGAATTGCTTCATCATCATTGTTCAAGAAGGCTAATCCCAAATCACGGATGTTTTTGTTATTTTTAAGCTGAACAATCTCATCAGTCACTTTGGCCAAATTTTTCAAACCTTTTATCCATAAAGATTCAATGTGCCGAAAGTTATTCAAAAAATATTCAAGTGAGCATGCTTTGCCACCATAATCACCACCGTTCAAATGGAATTCATTTAATGTCCGAAGATGGATTAATCTTTCCATTCCTTTTGGCATGTACCTTAGAGAATCAGTACACATATTCATTAAATGGCGTAGGTTGATTAACTTTCCTATCCCTTCAGGCAGTTCTTCGAGACGTATACACCAATCAAGCTTTAGTGTTTGTAAATTATACAACTCACATATTGTCTCAGGTATCTTTATTAAGTTCTTATTGTAACTCAAGTCAAGATACCTCAAATGTATGAGTTTTCCTATCTCCTTTGGAATACGCTTAAAAGATGTCCTAATTTCTAAGGCCTTTAAGCATGTCAACTCATCAAGTATCTTTCGTACGACTTTGTTGCTTGCATATAGATCATCCGTTAAGAGGGTTTGCAACTTTTTGAAATTGCAAATAGAGATGGGAAGAGTATCTAATGATTCACTTCCTGCAGCCATGAACCTTAATTGATGAGCTTTCTCACACAAAGCATTTATGTTCCCTTCTCTAAGATCTTTGCCTTGGATCATACAACATTCATTCTTACTAAGATATTGAGCAACATCATGTACTATATCATGCATCTTACACCTTATAATGCTACCATCGTCATCTCTTTCAAACTCTTGAAAGAATGAACGCATTGCTAAGCTTTTAAAGTAATTTTCACCAATTATCTCAATATCTTCATTATGGTCTGACCCAAGATAACCTTGAGCCATCCATAATTTAATCAACTCATCTTTTTCAAATTCAAAGTCTTTTGGGAAAATGGCACAATATGTGAAACATCGTTTCACCATAGGAGGCAAATTGTAGTAACTTAATAACATTGGAGCGAAAACACCTTTCTCAAACTCTTCTAGTTCCCACATCTCACTATATAAGACACTTTCCCATTCTTTTCTAGTTTCTTTAAAGCACAAGAGACTCCCCATGGTCTTTGCAGCAAGAGGCAAGCCCTTGCACTTGCTTACAATTTCTCTACCAATTTCCTCTAGATTTTCACTCTCTTCTTTGGACCTACCAAAAAATGCTAACGGCCTAAACAATGACCAGCAATGCTCTTTGGACAATTCATCAATTGGGATGATATCAATTGATTTCATTGTAAGAGCAGTTGTTTGTTTACGTGTGGTAACCAAGACTTTACTTCCATGGGCACCATTCTTTAGACAATGATGGAATGGTTCCCATTTATTAAAGTCTTCCGTCCACACATCATCTAAAACTATAAGAATTTTTTTTCCTAGAATGGATTTTTGAATTTCTAGAAGAACGGACTCCAATGTAACTAATTTAGAGTTATCACCTCTTAGAGATTGATTGATGGCTTTAGCAATCCCTAGCTCATCAAAAGGGTCTGATACACACACCCATATTCTTTCTTCAAAATTGCTTATCACCTCATTATTGTTGTAAGCTAATTGAGCAAGTGTTGTTTTCCCAATACCTCCCAACCCTACAATTGAGATGATAGAGAGGCTATTTTGCCTTTCATCACTCTCACACAACAACTTGCTCACTAATGCATTTTTTTCCTCATCTCGACCAAATACCTCAGACATATCAATAAAGGAGGTGCTTTCTACTCGTCGAGGTGGTTCAATAGTCGAAGTTGTTTTAAAATTATACATATCTTTCTCTTTTGCAATAACATCTAGGCTCTCATTTATTGCTTTTATTTTGAAAGCAATGCTATGACTTAAAACAACCCGTCTCAAAAAAGAGTAAGGACAGAGAAAGTAGGAACGTACCTTTCTCTTAAGAGTATGAGTATTTTCAGCTCTCTTAATTTGCAATATTTTCATGACTGTTGTTTTCCACTTGTCCAACACATCATCCATTTCGTAGGAGACATCTTTTAGCTTCTCCAGCCAAACTCTCACAGTTGCCTCCGTGACTTGTCTTTGCTCTGCATCAGCGAGCACAGCTTGAATGGTTCGGAAGTTGGATGTGAGCTTCTTGACTTCTTTCTTCAGACCCACCACCAGCTTCACCTCTTGTTGTATCTGTTGACCAACTATCGTAGCCAATTGCTCCAAGGCAACAGAAACAATTGCGTCGGCCATGATACTGAGAGATGATATTCGAATGGCAATATATTACAGTAAGAGAAATTTTAGTGTTTGAATGTATATGAGGTCAATAGAGATTGGACTGTAGAATTGGATTGTATATGAGTTCAATAGATTTTCAATCTGAAATATTTATATATATAAAAAATAATAATAAAAAATAATAATAACTCATTCTGTGCTGTTTTTGTTTTTGTTTTCCATATTTCGAATAAACCGTTTTTCATTTTATTTTCAGAAATCTATCTGTTTTTGATTTTGTTTTTGTTTTTGGTTTTGTTTTCCAAATGTTGTGGGCCCCAAAAAGACTATTCATTATTATCGAGATCTCTTCTTCCTCTACCGAAGTGCCTAAGCAAGAATCTCCTCCGCCGATCGCTGCCGTCTTCTTCTTCTTTCTTCTTCCTCCGCTTGCGATAGATCTCTTCTTCTTCCTCTTCCTCCTTCGCCGAAAATAATTTTGTGTTAATATTAATAATAATAAATCAATGAGTACTACTGTCAAAATTCCAGTAAATGCTACCATCGGATTGGTTTTCATTTTCATTTTTCTTTTCGATTGTAACTCATTGTTCTACAGACCTTAAAAAAAAGTTTATTTATCTTACTGAGTACTCTTGAAAATGCATCAGAATTTACTTACGATTCAAATGCCAAAAACTCTCATTGTGAGCACTTTTGAGTGTGTTTCCCTGTTTGACTTATTTACCGTTTAAAAGATTTATTTTAATGGTGCAAGTCTTCTTTTATTTGAATTTTTTAATGGTACAAGTCTTATGATGTAATTTTTTGTTAATGTTTGATAAAATATAAGAACTTTTTTAATATTAAGAAAATTATTTTATGTCTGCGCTTCCTCAGATAAGTTCTTTTTAAGATTTATTTCAATTACTCCCGTGAACTTTAGATATATCACCATATAGGGAATTGGTGAGAAATGTCACTATTTTATGATTTGGTGAATGTCACTTTTATATAATTTAAAAGGCACCTAACAGCAAAAGCCTTTTTACATATTCTTTTCTTACTTTGAAGTCAACGCAAACGATTCGGGGGTCGAGCTCCCCGCTAGCTCGCGGTGGTCGAGCTGCCCGGTCAACGCCCCCATGTTGATTTTTTTTGGTTTTGAATCTTCTAATTTAAAAAAATGAAGTGTTCGAGCCTTTTCATTTGCCTTTTCATTATTCACATTAATGAAAAGGCACGATTACTGACAATCGTGCATTTTTACACCAATTTTTTCATTAAAAGGCACGATTTGACAAAAAGGCTGGAAACTCAAAAAGGCTCGATTTTTTAATTTTTTAATCGAGCCTTTTTGAAAAGCGGGCCTTCGAGCCTTTTATACAGCCTTTTGACAGCCTAAAGGTGAGCCTGCTGCCTTTTAGAAAGGTTATCATTATCGAGCCTTTTGGAAAAGTTATCGAGACTTTTCCAAAAAGGCTGTAACCTTGGCTCGTAATAAAAGGCTCGAATTTCTAAAAGGCTCGATAACAATCGATATTTTCCAAAGTTAAAAATTTGGCTCGACGACCTTTTTGAACAAAGTTTCCAGCCTCATTTTGGACTCCTTGTACAGTAACCGTGCCTTTTCAAAGTGTTCGACTTTTTAACTTCAATTTTTTTTTTTTTTTGAATAAGACCCAAAAAAGAGCCTCAAATAGTGCATTTAATTTTTAACCCTCACCATATACCTATTTTATTAATGTCTTTTATATAATTTTTAACAGCAAAAGCCTTTTTTCAAGATTTATTATCAAACTATCTTCTAATTTAAAAACGCTTTTTTTAATTCACATGAGTTTTTTTTTTATTAAAAGTTTGACTTCACATTGAGAAGCGGGTTCCATACATGACATATGTGCTGAATGGCATCAAGATTTCAAGTTTTGAATAAGACCCAAAACGCAAAACCATGTGATTCACAAGATGTCAATGTCAAAAGGGAGAATGGCATCAAGATTTCAAGATTTCAATAATTTATCGTTCAATTTCCATTCGATTATTAGGGATTGAGATTATTTTAATCCTAAATCCTTTCAACTGGATTGAAGAATCTAAATTCCTTGGACCCATTGTAATCACATCTATATATTTTTTTTTATAAAAAATTTTATTAAATAAACAAATTATAAAATTGAAAAATATTATTATATATTCAATAATTTATTGTTTGATTTTAAAATATTATCAAATTAAAAATATTATTATATTTAGTTCAATCTCATATTTCATTAAACAAAATATAGTGTTAATTCAGTCAAGTCTCATATTTCTCCAAACACAACAGAGTATGAATTTAATCCTGTCTAATCCAATCAAATTTCATCTAATTTCAGTCCAATCCCATGTCAAGTATTATAGTGAAGCAAAGTGAAACTTTTACTTTGATGCAATTAATTTAGCTTTAAGAGGCCCCATAAATGTCAGCGGTAGCGGATTTCATGATTATTGGAGTCCTTCACCATGTCTTCATTATCCCAACGTATAATACGACCAGTCTTTCTATTATCAGTTCGAACTGACAAAAGTTATATCAGTTCCTTGTATGTGGACCACTGGATTTAAATACTTTGACTGACAAGTGCATACAGTTAAGTCAAAGTATTTAAATCCAGTGGCCCACATGCAAGGAACTGATATAACTTTTGTCAGTTCGAACTGATAATAGAATTTCTGAATACTTGACATCATCAACATTTATATATATATATATGAGTAATGCTACTTTGCCCAAATCTGGTGCCCAAATGACATGGCAACACTTTCGTCCATTCATTTAGATTGTATTAGATTTGTTTGATTTAAATGAATAGATGAGAGTGTTGCCACGTCATTTGGGCAAAGTAGCATTACTCTATATATATACGGCCCTGTTTCACATCAGTGTGTACTAATGTAACTATATCTGTAACTATATATATAGACCACTGAATATGGAAAAACTTTGACAAGTGCATACACTTTGAGTTATATTATGTAAATCTAATGGTCCACATCCAGCGCACTGATATCAATGCACACTGACTTAAACATTTATATATATATTAATAGAATTTGAATCCTAATCTTTATACTGATATATATAGATCTTGCAACATGTACAATCAATTGTTGAGATTTATTTATTTTATTTTATTTTATTTTATTCCATTATCTCTAAATACATAATATTATCTTATTAAAAGGAAGCTATTTATTGTATTTATTGTCTCAATCAATGCAATAAATATATTTTTATAATAAATATTTTCTTTTTATATATTTTTATAATATTGCATTTAATGAGAGTTCTTATCCAAATTAAAATTATATGCTAGTTGGCCACAGTTAGACGGTGAGTCGGTGATGATTTTAATTTTCCATGCAGACATGTTGACAAACTTTCAAAAATAAATCCAAAAATGAATTGACTAGCACAATGGCCGGAGAAAAATTTGAGTGCATTCGGTGCACCAATCACTGTTGTTGCTGATTGATGCACTAGACCAGTCAAGATGAGATATGTGGTAACTTTTTATTAAAAAAAATATTTTAAAAATATGGAAAGCAGGGATAAAAGTTGTTTAAATATTACATTTAATTTAAAAGTTGACACATATCAATTTTTAAGTGACCTGGTGCACCACTCAATTAGTGCGAGTGGTGAATCGGGTGCACCCAAGATTTTCTCCAATGGCTCAAGTCAAGTATTTCTTGTTCTTTACTAATAGTGGTTAACGGTTAACCTGATTAGTCCTAATAAATAATTAATCATTTAATCATGTCCGGATGTTGCTTATAATTTTTTTTTTGAATATACACATTAAATCAGTATTATTATTTTTTTTAAAATCTCAATATTTGCATTAATGAAAAATTTTATTGTTTTAAATACGTTTGCATAATTGCATAGTAATTTTCTTCTATATACTGATTTCAAAATAAATTTAGAACTTCTTTTAACGAGCACAAAAAAATTTAAAATATAGAGACATAAATAAAAAAAAAAAAAAAAAAAAAGGGGGCACATTAGTCTTATCAGCTTCTTTTTAAATTTTTTAAAAAATAAACAAAATGGGTCCATTAGTCTTATCAAAATGTCCCTGTATTGGGCCTTATTTCTCTTTCAGCCATAAAAAGTGGAAGATGACATGATGACGTGATATTTATCCACCATATTGCATTATTGCTACTACTTTTCAAATTAAATAACAATGGTGAATTTAATTCAATGTGATATTTGACATGGTTACATGTTTCTCATTACTCCAAGAAAAATTTACAGGGATGGTCTCATTGACATCAATGAAACAGAAACATGTGGAACTAAAATAATATATATTTATGTTTCAAATATGAATTGTGCACTTTCATTTGACAGTCTCACCATATGAGAATGAGACCGTCTCATGCAAGTTTTCTCTTCCTTGCATCCATTAAACAAGCCGTGTTTCAAACCATGTTTATTTTTCTCCTTGCAAGCCATTTTTATTATATTATGGGTGTGTTTGTTGCATGATATTGGATTGAGATTGAGATTGTACTAAACCATGCTTATTGTTCCGACAAATATATCAGAACCCCCGTTTACCCCACATAAACAGTAAATAGTAGCAAATGAGTTTTTTTTTTGTATGTTTATTATATTATATTATATATATTTTTTTAATATTATAATTATATAATATTAATTTTAATTGATATAAATTTATTTTTTTCAAAATAATAATAACAGAAACAATTGCTTTGGACATGATACTGAGAGATGAGAGATGATATTTGATTGGCAAATACAGTAAGAGAAATTTGAGTGTTTGAATGTTCTTGGTTGTGACCATCTTGCAATCAGCAATGTCCTTTTAAGCTTTTACAAGATGCTGTTTTTTTCTTTATTATTTTATTTATTGCCTGTGTGGCTGTGTGCAGGCAATAATTCAATTTCACCGAAATGAGCAACGTGAAAAACTTGTTTTTATAATACTGGCATACTGCATGCCATTTTTATTTTTTTCTTGTACTGACTGCAAATACGTGAAAGTCTTGCTTCAATGCAATTACTTTAGCTTTAAAAGGTCCATAAATCTCAGCTGGTTACATATTTCAAATAATCAATAGAGCAAATTGCAACCAACCTCCATGAGGTTTGATCTTTGACAATAAAAAACAACTTATCATTAATTGAGAGTGACCTAACCTACTATTAGTCAAAGCTAGTCAAGTTTAACCATTGACCGGATTTGGTTGCTACAAACACCTAAAAATGCCCATGAATTAAAAATAATAATCTGATTTTAAAAATATATAAATATATGAAAAAAAATTTGAATCTCATTGTAAAAAAATTGAAAATTACAAATTAAAAAAAAAATAAAAAACGTGGAGATAAAGGTTGTATCTCTATATTTTTCTTCAAATTCTAAATTCTAAAAAATTAATAATCTGGATCATCAAAATCCAATCCAACAACATTTTCTTCAGATAATTTTTTCTTCTTCCATATGGATTCTCAGATTTTACTTCATATTCAAGTTTTTTAGATTTTTCAAAAAAAATATATATATAATATAAAAAATAAAAAAAACTGGCTCATCTAAATCTAATCTAACAACATTTTCTTCTTCCATTGATGTATTTCCATATTTTTCTTCAGATTCAAGTTTTTTAGATTTTTCAAAAATAAAAAATAAAAAAAGTGGCCAAAATGAATGGTGAGGATTTAAAGCTTTTAAATCTTTTTTTTTTTAATAAATAAAAAGATTTGAAAGGATGAAAATGCTCTTATCTCTATTAAGTTTGATTAACTTTAACTAATGGCAAGGGAGGTTATCATTATCAATTAAGCATAAAATTGTTTCTGATTGTCAAAGACCAAATCTCAGGGAGGTTGGTTGCAATTTGCTCTAATCAATATAATATCTTGATGTCATCATCATTCATTTTATTGACATCATCGACATATAGATTAGGGTTTTTTTTTGTTGTTTTTTTTTTTGTTTTAGATTTTAATGTTGACAAGTATATTTCTAATTTATATTTCTAATTATTATTATTAATTCAAGGTTTAGAGAAGGTAACATAACTCAAATTAATAACTTGGATACTGTAACCTTATTTTGTCCACTTCTTGTAAATTTATATTTACAATATTTTTAACTAAACTTATAAAGGTTTTTGTTGTAGGTTTGAGCCTCTCCCATCTTTCCCACGAAATTTCGAATTATTGTAATATTTATAAAAAATAAAAATAAACTTAAAAAAGTTTTCATAAAGGTTATTACTGAATTAGAATGTTATTTTTTATGTCCATTTAATAATTAAATTATTGTCATGTAATGTATAAATTCATCTTGACTTAATATTTCTTTTGAGTATATATAAATCATATAGACAAGCTGAGGTTGGCTAATTAATTTGCCTCTTATACGTACGTCATGAGATTGTAGGTTCGAGTCCGTCTTCCTTCCTTAAAATCCGAATTATTGTAATATTTTTTTTAATATATATCATATAAATCATGTTACATTATTTAGTAAAATTTTGAGACAATCTAGAATTATATATAAAAATCATGTCACATTATTTTAATTATTCGGGCATATCTTGTCAAGTCATCTTTGTTGGCTCCACCCCACCCAATCTAGACGCTATACTATAATTGAATAATTGGTTTAAATTTTCAAGATTCACGCGTTTATAAATTCAATCTTTTCAAGTAATGAACTTAATTTTCCACGCAGCCATTGTTGACAAACTTTTCCAATAATACTTACCCAACCAAGGGTCCAAGACTAAGAGCATCCACAATGGAGCTTAAATGACTTGACCAGTTGACCAGCTCATGGCTCAAGTCAATTTTTTTTTTTTAGTTATTTGTCAATGTTGATCTTAGTATTCCTAATAAGTATTCAATAATACTATTTTGTCAAAATTTGGTGTTCAAATGATGTAGTATCATTGTAATCCATTCATTTAAATTGTATTATATTTGTATGATTTAAATGAATGGATTACGGTGTTGCCATATCATTTGGACACCAAATTTAGATACCAAATTTGATAAAGTAGTATTACTCATAAACATATAACCCATGTCTAGTTGTTGTTTAAAAAAAAAAAAATTGTATATACACATTAAATCATTAATTTTCATTAAAAAAATCTCAATATGACCCTTTAATGAAATTAATGAAAAAAAATTATAGTTGTAATACTTATTAATTATATATTTAAATAATGTTAAACTTTTATAATAATCTAAGTTGGTGCAATACAAAATTAGGTTGGTTAGTATGACCTTCACACCTACACCATAAAGTTGTATATTCGAGTATCTTCCCTTCTCCAAACCCCGAATTATTGAAATATTTAAAAATAAAACTTAATTTAGTGCAATTAGATGAGAAAATTAAATGGAAAAAATATTAGATGAGAAAATTAGAAGGAAAAAAATTAATGTGAAAAAAATTAGTTGAAAAAATTAAGTGAAAATTAGTGGGATAAATAAGTGAATAATATTAGGTGAAAAAATTAGAGAAAAATTATGTGATTAATTTTTGTTGTTGTTGTTGATATTATACGGTTCATTATTGAAGAATAATATTTTTATGTCAAAAAAATTAATGAATAGTGTATAAGTTAACTAATAGAAATTAATTAGTATTATAAAAATATTTATTTGAAGAATATTCTTTAAAGATATTTTTTTGGTGTAAAATTTAATATGAAACATTAAAGTGGAAATATATTTACACTAAATTTTTAATTTCCTGAAGAATCTTGCATGGACCATGGTACAGTAAGGTCTTGTCATAAAACCACTTGCAGCTTGTTCTCTGTATTCTCTTGGTAAACATTTTCCACATTCAATTGACTGGCACATGAATTAGGCATTATTCATCAGCTACCATATTACCACCTTCAATTTCTCTTTGGCCTCTTCTTGTGCAACAAAATCCAAAGTAGAGAGAAAATTTTTACATGAATTTGGGAATCCATTAACTCTCCCTATGATAGTTAAACCTGATAATTATCCGTACGATTTCAAATATATAAAAAAGTATTTACATAACTTTCTAATTATGTCACCGTCAAAATTACTTGTATTGTGTTTTACTTATCATCCAATGTTGTCATGTACTAAAAAATTCCAATAACATATCCAAACAAACCTTATCTCTTGAATCTTACGGTTTAACCATATATATATACATATATATATATATATATATAGTCCCGTTCCTATCATTGCATCTTGATATAACTTTATCAGGATATTGAATGTGAGCCACTCATTTATAAAAGAGCTTTGACAAGTGCATACATACCAAGTCAAAGTATGTAAAACGAGTGGTTTATATTTAATGTCCTTATATAATTCTATCAGTACGCACTGATAGGAAATTTTTTCTATATATATATATATTAATTTTATGGTGGCAATATCAACACCCTATGTATTGGGATAATAATAATTAAAAAAAGTGCTTATAATACACATCTTGAATGTTGGAACAAAGTTTAAGGGCCTGTTTGTTTTTTTCGGTATAAGACTTATTGCCTCTTATATCTTAAATTAAGATAAATCAGTTTGTTTGTTTTTCTAACTTATATCTTATTTAAAAATATATGTCTTTTAAAAAAAGTAATTTTTTTTAACTTTTATTTTATTTAAAAAGTGATACAATAGATGTTTTTAGTAAATTTCCACAAATGTTCTATAACAATTCATACATTTATAATCTTATCCGCACATAATAAAATCATAAAAATCAATTTTCTAAAAATTTCCAATTTTGAAGAAACCCTAACACAACCTAATTAATTTTATATTTGTAATAAGTCATCCAAAATGAAAAAAACAAATATATCATTGTATCTTAATTTATAAGACTTATCCATATGTCTAACAAATTAAGGTCTTATAAGACTTTAGATAAAAAATTAAATAGCCCTAAGTGACCCTTCAATTTCTATCGGCACATTGATCTACTCTCCTAGTTTATTAGGCCCCACTGGAGTTTCACTATGCACAATTTTGCAAATATGCGTGGGGAATTTCTCACTCCAATATTATTGTGTGTATATATATGGATGGATCTCGCATGTGATGTTAGATCTCGACAAGTTTCGAAAAATTTATGACCAGTACGATATCAAATTTAAAAAATATAAAACAAAAAAAAATTATATGCTGAGTCTTTATCTCCTTGATAATTCATAAATATTATTCTACAATTCATAAATATGTTGGCATAGTATGTGACGACTGTTCACTATCGATGGGCCCATTGATCTTATTGTAATGGGCTCTACTTTTGTTGTGTAATGATAATGCCTATTTCTACACTTGATGTAGCCCCGTTTTACCTATCATTTGCCTTCGTTTTCCGGGTAAAACCGGTATCTTTAATGTTTAAATGAGCTTGTGCAGGCCTCTTCAGCAATCAAGGGGAAACTGAGCTAAATTGGGCAGCATTGGAGCAAAAGAGAGCAGTTGAAGAGCTGAAGAAGGAACCAGCGCCCGACGACCAGCGCTTCCACCAGTGCATCTTGGGCAGAAACGTGCCGCTGGTCGTGCGCTGGACCGGCGCCCCTCAGTTTTGCGCTGGACGACCAGCGCCACACCAGCGCAACAGTGGTCCAGCTCAGCTTTCTCTAGGTTTTCGTGCCCTAATTTCACCCATTATAAATACCTCGTTTCAGGTTCATTTGGGGGATCTCTTGCACGACCATTAAGCTCCAAAACACCTCCACTTCACTCCCAAACACCCAAGAACATTTCTTTCACCAAAATCCTTCACCAAATCACCCACATCCTTCATCAAATCATCATCTAAACTCATTTCTCACCTTACCACCTCATTTACTCACCAAAACCCACCATAAAAACCACATCTTGGAGCAAGAGAAGTCAAGGAGAGAAGAAGTCAAGCACATCCAAGCAAGAGAGGAGGAGTTCTTCACTCTAGTTTACTCTAAACCCTTCTCTCTTTATATTTATTCATCTTTGATTATGACTTGTACTTATTACTCATATTTTGTAGTCATTTATTGTAATATGAACTAAACTTCCTTGGCTAAGGCCAAGATGAAGCCTTTTCCATGAATTATTAATCAAGGCCATCATTTTATCATCATTGCTTGTGTTGTGTATGCTTATTTCATGTTCTTAATCATTATTGAATGTTTAGCTAGCATTTAGTAATTGTTTGGTTGTTGTGGGAAGTACCGAGAGGAGAAACACACAACGTGCTCGATGAAATAAGTGATAGAGGTTGGTAAGATAGAGATATGCGATGCTAGCCTCTAGGATTCAATTTGTGTGCCATGAAACTTAATGAATTTATATGTAGTTCGGATAATCATTGAGAAATAGGTTGTTGGTGCATATAAATATTGTCTTTATCACTTGAGAGAGGTTAGAGACTAATTGAGGGTATCACGAATCTACACACACACACTTGCATACTTTACTTCAAATGATGTGCCTAAAATTGATGAGAATTGGATAGGTGGATTCAAGGTCTTAGCCTAATTTCCCATACGAGATACAATCACTTGTTTGTGTTTGCCTTTGTTCAAGTTTGTTTACTTGTTTATTTTCAATTATTGCATTAGTGTAGTTTAAGTTATAATTGAGTAGTATAATCCTTGACGACACGTCGTTGCGATGTCGGTCAAAAGATGAACATTTAAGTTTGACCTCGCTAGCGCGCGAGTCACAAGGACTAGCACAGCGGCAAGTGAGGGTATCATTCCGCAGGGAGGTGGGATCCGCCGACCGTCACCGGTTCTAGCTATTATTACAACACTCCGAGAGAACTCGTGTATTGCGGTTGCGGACTTACTATAAATAAATAAATAAACTAACAACCATAATATATACATGGATAGAATGGAATGGAGAGATGCATGAAATGTGGTTACACTAGGGCAATGACTCAACCGTAACAATCCTCATAATTAAGCACTAGACTCACTTTGTCCCTCAATATGCAAGTATATCATAGGCTCGTGTCCCCTTAATTGATCTCTAATCTCTCTCGAGTCTTAGAAATCACATCCACACATACAAAGTACACATGAATTCATTAAGTGCCGTGGCACACACACAAGAGCCCTGTATGCCAGCCTAGTGTATCTCTCACTGTCTAGTCATGTACAGTGGTTATTTCGTTGGGCATGTAATGCGCAACCGCGTGGGCCATACTACAGCCAATAATTCATTCACAATGGCTAACCAAATACGGGATGGCAACCAAGTGAAAGCATTAAGAATACGAGATACCCATACAACACGTATGTTATATGCTCGTGTCCCCTTAATTAATCTCTAATCTCTCTCGATGTCTTAGAGATTACATCCATGCATAAATGCTTGGATTCATTAAGGACTGTGGGACACACACACGAGCTCTACATGCCAGCCTAGTGTATCTCTCACTGTCTGGTCAAATGTAGAGGATATCACGCTGGACATGTTAATGTGAACCACGCAATATATAACACATAGCCTAAATATCATCCACAAGGTGGCTAACCGAGTGAAAGCATTAAGCAATGAAATACCCATATAACTACACAAGCACAAGAGGAATTCAGTTTGTCTTTACTCTAGATACGGATTCGGTTTTATCAATCTCCCTAGGATGGCTAGACATGAGAAACAAGTTTACCAAACAACAATGTGCAACAAGTTGGTTGTTATTCATTAAGACCATTCAATATAGGTTAAGGGTTCATTCTCTTGACTTGGGAATTTTCCCTAAATCAATTTATTACCCAATCCGGCCAAGGATGAGTAATTGTGTCTTGATAACAAGACCCATAAAGCACAAGAATATGGAACCCAGGCCAATTTAGCAACTAAATGCCTGAACTGAAACCTTTCTCACTCTTTGGAGCTAAATCTCTAACACTCCAATTACTCTAAACATGGCATTTTAGTCATCCATCAATCAATCAACAATCATGGGAAGTTAAATTACACTACTCCTATATTAAATTACTCTACTCCTAATCCCAATCATGGACACATATCAATTTCGGACCTCCACACACATGGATATCGCAATTAAAGCTCAATTCATGAAATTAACAAAGAGTGAAACAAAACCCACAAGAATTTAAGAACAACCAATATATATAACACAAGTGTAGAGTTTACAAAATTCCCCAAATCGGGGTTACACATCAAAGAAGCAAGAAATACAAAGAAATGAGTAAAAAGGAGACAACCTTTGAAGACAAATCCTCCAAAAAAGCTCCTAGCTTTCCTAGCTCGAAATTGGTCCAAAGACCACTCCTATTCCTTGCAATCTGCCTCTAAATGTGGTGTTGGAAGTGTAAAACGGGGTTGTGGAGATGTATGGGGAGCTCCCATGGAGGAAAAACCTCCATGGGAGCTTGGGTCTCTCCTTATTTGGTGGAGAATGTGAAGAAGGTGAAGAAAATGGAAGAGAGAGAGAGTTGGGCGGAGGAGAGAGAGAGGGAGAGTGTTGATTCTGTGAAAACTGAAGAGAAGAGAGAAAATGGGGATATTTATAGTGTTTAGGAGATTAGGGCAGAAATGGGGGAAATGACGAAAATGCCCTTAAGTGGCTGAAGATTGGGCATTTCGCGGATGGGTTTCCAGCAGCACGCACCGTTACGGAAATGGGCATAACTTTCTCCACAAATGTCGGAATCGCAATCTTGAAGAACCGTTGGAAAGAAGACTTCTGGGGCTTTCCAACCATATGTAGCACGAAACCCAGTTCGATAGGAAGAGGGAGATATGGGCCCCGAAAGTAGAGTGTTCTGCAGGAAACTTTCGTCAAAATTCCGCCTTGACTTTTGCGCCCTATTCTGCGGGCATGGGCCGCCGATTTACAAAAAATGAAGTTCTGGTCCCTTTTTGCGCCCTAAACGGCGGTCCCTAATCGCCGAATTAGGGAGCAAAATTGAACTTTTGAAAATCGCACTTTTGCCCCAATATTTTGCCATTTTTGCACTTTAGCCCCTATGATGAAAAATACCCTGCAACACTTATTTAAAACATTAAATACCCGATTTTACCCGGAAAACAAGCATAAAAGATAAAAGTAAGGGGCTACACAATGTGTAGAAATAAGAGTTATCAATCCATCATTGATTATTGCTTGTTTGAATAGCTTTGGAACTAATCAATTTCGGTAATCGGTCACTCAATCCTTGTGGGAACGAACTTTTATTTTTCATTGTGCTACTCTTCGACCTCGTACTATTGCGAGAGTCCAAAAGAGGCTAGTCATGTAATAGCCATAAGTCTTATTACTTTCTCTTTTGAAATTACAGCCTGTCCAACAATATAAAAAAAAGGAAAAAAAAAAAGGTGAAAATGATAGTGATATTTCATATTTCATAAGAAAAAAAATTCATTTGGAAGTTGGCAACGACGATGATAGTCTTAATTTTCCATACATACTGTAATTGACTTAAAGATGCATGCATTCATTTGCCAGTTAGCTACGGCCGTGATGGTCTTAATATTCCACGCATACTTACCGTCACCGAACAAGAACTAGCAAATTGACAAACTTTTGGAGATAAATCCAAAAATGACTTGACCACCTCAATGGCTTTACTCAAGTTTTTTAAGTCTTTGCTTTGGTTCAAATCGTATAAAGTTGTAAACTTGTAATTTGAGGGGTCAAAATATAAAAATACTATACGTAATTTTTTTTTTTTTTTTAATAAAGATTAATGTTCCTTTTTAAGAATAAACTTATGTTTCAAAAAAAAAAAAAAAAATCTTCATGGTGCTGGACTCTGTAGCTTAGGGCCATCGCCATTGAGGCACTGAACGGTTTGCACTTTGCATATCATTAGAGTTTAATTCTAGGTTTTTTTATTTTATTTTATTTTATTTTATTATTTTTTTTATCATCGACAGTGCGATACTTAAATTTGTGACATTGTCAGACTGTAATTATTTGATACAGCGCCGGTAGATGATCAAGCTCTGTTGATTCTGGGAATACTTACAACTATGAACACATTACTAACTCGTTGATTCATATGAATACCGAGAGAGCAAACACAAGAAATTTCATAACATAAATTTTATTAATCAACTCAACCCCCCATCAAATGGCTACAAAACTCCAATATATAAGAGTAAGAAAATTACATAAAAGGAAACAAATAAAATCTCAATTTCAATCACCAAACAATATGCCTCCATCATCTATATGATTGGTCAAATCACACAATTAAACATACACCTTCATCATATGTGATCGATAAAATTACATAAATCACGTTGTTGTCAACACAATGATATTCTTGTAAATCTTCCACCACTTGATCTCCATTGGTATCTTTTAAAACCAAACCACATCGAATGATGATAATGTAATATTACTATTATGATTAAATTATTTCCCTCACAATATGTATTTGTTCGTACACGGCTTCGTCGTTCTTGTCTGGTGATGATGAATAGCTTGGAAGGTGGAAATTTTCATTCATTTATTTATTTAATAAAAGGAAGGTGGAAATTAGTATAAAACTTTTAGAAAACATAAAAGAATATGTGTTTCTATCCATTCAGATGCTTAAAAATTGTTTCATATCGCAATATTTAAAAAACAATTCATCAGATGATCTTCATCATGATTCATATATTTTAATTTATTTTATAAATTGTTTCAAATCATAAAGTAGAAAAGATTTATTTAAATTTGATTTATATTTTGATTCAAGGCTCGATCTTGTCTTAGTGGGCCCTGCTTTGTTGTGTAATGTCCATTAATGTTGTAAACCTGTGAGTGGTTACAATTATATACATCATCTTCCTATGTAAGAAAAGATTCCTATATATGTAACACGGATACGGTATGATACGGGGATACTGTAAATCTCTAAAAACTAGGATATGGATATGACATGATACGTCAATTAAAATAATTTATATATATATATAAATAATAATATATGAAAACATATTTGATAATTCATTCAAAATCAAAACATATTCATAATCAAAATAAAATATGTTACATAACTACATAAATCATAACAATGTTACATATTACAAGATATAAATAGAGTATGTTACATAAATCGTAAAATATTACAAAATCCAAATAAAACATACGTCATATAAGTTATAATATATTACAAAATCCAAATAATACATAAAAATAAAAAATAAAAAAAAATAAAAAAAACAAAAAAAAAAAACTCATAAAACATATTCTAAATTCCTAATTAACTTCATTATCATCATTTACATTATTAAAGGATATAAATAATTTGGCATCTAACTCTGATTCATCAAGAGTAAGGTTTGCAATCTCAAGTATTCCAGCATTCTCCATGTCCATGAAATCAAAATCATCTTTTCCAACATCCCACAATTGAAACACACATTCATTGTAAGGATACATGGATGATACGTCAGGATACATTCTGGAATCAACGGATACGCCATTTGGCGTATCAGATACGTATCCTCGAGTATTCGAACTAGATAAGAGTTGGATACGAGTTACCTCTACTAAATGGAGTATCCGTGCTTCCTAGAAAGATTCAAATCTTATTTTGTAGATAGAAACGGCTGCAACAGTGTTTGATTTCTACGGTCAAAGTAAAATCTTATTCATGCCACACTAGTATTGTTTATTCTAAGTAATCTTGAGGTTTTTTTTTTTTTTTTTTTTTTTTTTGAGAAAACCAAAAGTAGCCATTGGAAACATTAAACTTTCGTTAGTGACCACTTTTGAAACTTTAATTGTTAATAACCACTTTTTTTTAAAAATAAAAAATCAGTGTATGTCCGTAAATTACAAGAGTACCCTTGAAATTAGTTTTTTTTTTTTTTTTGAAACCTTAAACTTGATATCATGACTAAAAACTTGAATATTGAAACTTGAAATCATAACTAAATGAAATGTGAAACTTGAAATTAGGACTAAAATGAAATATGAAACTTGAAATCATGCCCAATTTTCCTTTTTCCCAAAATTCCTTTCTTTTTTTTCCTTTTCCTTTTTTTCGTAGATCACATCGCCGACGGCTGTGAAGCCTAGACGAAGCACGATGCATGACGCATGGTGCCAAGCAACGCTGTCCCCTTGGTTCGCGAAGACGACAGTGCACGACGCACGACGACATCGCACAACGTAAGACGGGGAGAGAGAGATCGACGACATTGCACGCTCAGGTAACGTCGGCGGTGCACGTTTCACGGTTTGGTTTGGACGAGGAGAGGGAGAGAGCAGAGGAGAGAGAAAGAAAATAGAGAAAAAGAGAGAGAGTGTTTTGGGGATGGTTTTTTATATGGAGGCATACAATTAATTTTACAAAAATGTGGTTATTAACAATTAAAATTTCGTTTATGGTTACAAATAAAATTTGTATATTGTATGTGGTCATTTTTAGCAATTTCCATTTTTTTTTTTATAATTCTTATTTTTCTAAAGGACATTATACACCAAATCAGTATTTTTTTTTATATCACCCTGAAGTGAAATTAATGAAGAAAATAAATAAGTGTAATTATGTTAGCATAATAAATCATCTCTCTTTTTTTAAACCCAAACTACTCTTTTAAATACTAATTTTAAATAAATTTAAATTTACTTTTAATGAGCACAAACTAATTTTAAAATACATAGGATGAATCAAAATCATGGATGACTTGAAAGTAAAAATAGATAATAATGATTTTTTTTAAAAGAAAAGTTAAATAAATTAAACTTATTGATGAATCGTTACTATCACTCATTAATGATGATGATAAATTGAATTCAATGTAATATAATACATATTAGACATTATTGATGGGCCCATTAGTCTTATCAAAATGGGCCTTACTTCTCTTTCAGCCATTAAAAGCAGAAAATGACTTTGATATTTATCCATCATGTTGCTATTGAGTATTGACATATTTATTACACCATGTTGCTATTTCATGACCGGTTTGTAATAGTTTTAACTTTTAGTATAACAGGAGAAGAAGAGAAGTAAAAAACTTAAGCTCTTTTAAGTGTCATTTTCATTCCCAAAATCCCACACTTCCCAATCGAACATATACTCAAATCGGAGAGTTTTCAATTTGGGGAAGTAAATAATTGATGATGAAGATGATGAAGCCTCACCACTTTCTACCCCTAGAAATTCATTACCCACTTCTCTCACACTTGCCATCCAGTGTATAACAAGTGTTTCAAGGGATGGCTGTTGTTGTATGTAATATTTGCCAAGAAGACACGTCATCAGATAGCGTGGACCAACCTTGCCACGATAGCAGAAAGTCACAGATCAATCAGAAAGGACACACTGGCGTTCCACGTGGATAGATATAGATTCAAATTCTTTGCACTTCTTTTTCACACAATCAAACTATGCACACTTAGAGAATTTAACTACTAATTGCTTTAATAATTTAAATGATTCACAAATAAGCAAATGTTAAAAGCAATACTAGTTAAAGAAAATGAAACTAAAACAACAAAAATCAACACACGATTTTTTTAACGTGGTAAAACCTCACGTATGAGGAAACATCCACAGGTTAATTCCACAACCACCTGCAATACTATCTTTCACTGGTTGGTAGAATGTACACCCTCAAGCGATCAATACACATGATCCACCCTATTGGATTGTCTCATTCTAACCTACCCTCTGGCCTTTCACTAGTGAGAGACTTGTCTGTTTCTATCATAGACACCGCATGTGTCTCAAGAAAGTTTCTTGCTCAACTTTTGGATCCGCTTGATCTTAGTCAAGACTCCTTGCTCAATCTCGATCCACTTGATCTAATTGAGACTTTCTCCTTTTACAAGGCTTAATCTAAGTGTGAAAATGTACACATGAAAAACATGATGCAAAAACAAGCAAATAGAATGTATTGATCAAACACACTATATGAAGAATTAGTATTACACAAATCAAGTGCACAAATAAATGTAACTAATCCTTCCGAACATGTGATTTGATTAGACACTCAAGATCACTCACAAAAATACCTAGATATCTAAACATGTCAATCAAAACTAGAATGATATATTTACAACAAAAGGCACAAATCTAACTTTGAATTCAAGTGGACAAATCAACACTTGAAATCAACAACATACTCACTCAAGGAAGAACTAGATTTAAACAATTGAAATCACAATCAAAATATTCTAGTTCTAGAACATGTGATTAAAATGTATGTAAAAGAATAATAAAATGTATGTAAAAGAGAAAGAAAGAAAAAGTCATTTAATTGAAGAAATTAGAGTAAATGTCATGTATTCAAGTCAACCATGCATTAAAACCATAGTGATTCGATTCTCCCCATATTTATAGTTTATACAATATTCATTTATTTTATGAATGTTTTATTATATTTGCTAACTAAAAATAATAGTGATTGATTTATTTTGATGAGTGATTTTATTCGACTTTTGAATTCCTTAAGTATAATATTCCTTTCAAATATATAGTTTATTTTTTAGATCTAAAATAATTTTTTTTGGTGGGCCGGCCGGTACGGCCCGTACCACCAAGGTCTCAAATGGGCTTGGGTTTTAGGCTGGGCAAGGCTCATAAATATATATATGAGTGACGACATTTGCACCCCTTAAAAACTGTATGTACACCCCGAATTAGTATGTTTTTTAAAAATCCAATATTACCCTTGAGTTAAATTACTAAGAGAACTAATTGTTTGTTAGTACACCCACCAATAATTATTAATTAGTTTCCTATTTTAATCTTTAGTAAAAAAAATTTTCCTATTAATGGTTTGATATTAACATATATCATAAAAACTCTTTCCATTTTAATAAACCCTATATTCTCTTTTAAATATATTTTCAATCTCTTTTAAGGAAATACAAATTGACTGCTAAGTATGGAAAATGAATCAAAATCATAAGATAAATTTGGTTGTGAAAAAGTAAAGTTTTAAATTAATTTTTATTAGAAGAATAAAATCATTATGTATATAAACAGACTTTTAAATTACCTATATTATATATATATATTTATTTCTTTATTTCTTTATTTCTTTCTTTCTTTCTTTCAAACACACTTTAGACTTTTTATTTATTTATCAATATTATATGTTTTTTTTTGTCAAAAAAAATATATTAGATATTCTTCAATTTCATTGCACACCTATCTTATTATTATTATTTATTTATTTGAAATATCATGTAACACCTATCTACTTCCACATCACTGGGGACATGACATAAATCTTGCATCCCTACAACTCTCTAAAACAAAAAGTGATTCTTCAATAAAATAAAAATCTTAAAGTGGATTTTTAACGAAAAATGGAGTTTGATTTTGAAAAAACCAAGAAGAGTAGAGAAGTGGGGAAGAGAAATAATAGTACGAGAATTAAGGTAACAACAACATTTGAAATAATAATAAAGTTGATTAAGATAATAATAGTCATAGATAGTGTGCACTTACAAAAATACAATACAGTATAATTAAACAAAGGGTATTTTTGGCTTTAAGTGGGGTTTATTTACAATTAGAGATTTTTTAAAAATTTTGATGGGTGTAATTACGAAAGGGGTGTAGATACAGTTTTTGAGGGGTGCCATTATCGCCACTATATATATATATATATATATATATATATATATATATATATGAGAGGCCCGTCCCTCAATGTTAAGGGTCGGGCAAAGCCTTTGCTCGGCCTGCAAACCTTCCTGGACAATTTTTTGCTTGGTCGGATGGCCCGGGCAAACCTTTGCGCGACCCGTTTGACACCTCTTGTCAATGACCGGATCTATACCAAACCATTTCTTCTTCTTCTGCAGCCAACTCTTTCAGTTCTCTCTTACACAACCAATCACTCAAACCTTGACTCTAGGGTTTGATCAGTAAACTGAAGAAGTGGTGACCATGTGCAGAACAGCAGTTTCAAGACTCAGGCATCTTAAGGTCAGTTTTGAGCTCAATCCCTTTAAAACCCTAACTTTATGTTTGTTTCTCGAGAATATACAGGGACTGGGAATGAAATTAGAATTTTTTAGGGTTTTTTTGAACTGGGTCTGAAAAGAAAATCTGTTTAGGTTTGACTAAAACAATGAGCAGGACACAAAGATTGAAGTTTTGAATTTGTGATTTCTGGCATTTTCTCGGGAGACAAACTGGATGTTAACGAGGGTTCTATTTGTGCTTTTGAGATCTGATTTTTTTGTTTTGTTTTATTTTCTGGGTTATTGATGTAATGCCATTTTGTGATTATTAGATATGATTGCTATTTCTTTGTCGATTATATGAATATGAGTGTTTATCTTATTTCATGGGTTATTGCCATCTGTTTGGTTGCTGAGAAAATGTAGGTGTAGATATAACAAAACCCCATCCTGCAAATGTTGTTTTTCTTTAGAAGATAAAAACTCAAACAAGCTAATTGGGCTTATTTTTGAATGTAGATATTCCATTTATCAATGTCTTATTGTTTTCTTAATGAATTCTTTTAGCAAACCATTCTTTTTTTTTTTTAATAACATTTTTAGTTGCGTCAGACTTAAACATGGAAATAGTATTCTATTTCTTGTGTATCATTCAATTGTTTGTATGTTCACCATCAATACTTGTATATGATGATTTTCATCTTCTTACATGTTAGAGTGGTCTTTTAAATTACTTTTACTTCTAGAAAATACCATTAAGAAAGTAGCATTACAGTGAAGGTACTTTGTTTTTATTTTGCTTGTAATTTATTTTATTTAAAAGGGAAATGTGTCATCCTTATGATGTCGATTTGTCTGAGTAGGGCGGTGTTGGCAATTTGCAAGCCAAAAGGTATGCAACTTCGAGTGTAGTTGCTTCAAGGCCTTCCTCGTCAGGGTTCTTTAGCTGGCTGACTGGGGAACGGACTAGCTCTCTTCCTTCTCTAGATACACCTCTAGAAGGCGTTTCCCTTCCTCCTTCACTACCTGATTTTGTTCAACCAGGCAAATTTAAGGTTACGACCCTGGACAATGGTATCAGAATAGCTTCGGAAACATCAGTGGTATGTGTTGATAGTTGCAACCTCTGTATGTTTTGTATTATTGAACATGTAGTTTTCATGGAAAGTGATTTACTATCATTGTTCTTTGGGTCCGTTTGGGATAACTTTTACTTTTGGCTTTTGACAATAGAAGAAGAGAAGTAAAAGCCTGAGCTTTTCAATTACTGTTTGGATGGTATATTCTAAAAGAGCTTTTGTATCAGGAAGAGCTTTTGAGACTGTTTGGATGGAACATTTTAAAATCTCTTCTAATTATAATATGACATTTTTACCCTTAAAGAAAAGCTTTTGAGCCTGTTTGGTCGTAACTAATTAAAATCACTTCTAACTATAATATAACATTTTTATCTTAATTACAATAGAATAAATAATATATGTACATTTTTTAAAAATAAAATTTACTTCATATGAGATAATATAACATTATTTCAATTATATCTCCTTAAAAAAATATATACTAAAATAAATAAAGTAATAAAATTAAAAAGTTGAGAGACATCAAGAATTAAGTTCGTCATCTCTTAAAATACAACTTTTTTTTTAACACTATCTTTGTTAGATTCCTGTTACTTTTTTAGTGTGAAAAATAAGAATTGTTGATGTTAACAAGTAGAACAAAAATTCACAATAAATTCTATCTCCAACATAATCTCTCACATGTCACAAAGTTACAAGTTAAAATGAGAAATTTGAGAATTGGACACAATCATAGAATTTCCATTAATTCTAAAAGCAAATCAATCACACACAACCTAAGTGCCATCAAACCAATGACTTGCTTTTTAATACCGACTACTACTACTACTACTACTACTTGTACTGAAGATGTGTGTGAACACAAGAACATTTTCAAATCATTAAGCATATTCAACGGTCCTTGACACGCTTAGACTTATTCTTCTTTGGTTTGACATCCTTAGCTCCTGCAATGATGTTGTTGGTGGTGTGCTCTTCTTCCTCCTCCACCAATTCCTTTTGTGGTTGCTGTTTGTTGTCTGTGGCTGCTGCAATGGAGTTGTTGTACTCTTCCAATTCCTTCTTGTATGCTTCCATTGCTTCAGCGGCTTTCGCGTTCCACGTTTGCTTCTCTTCCTCACTCAGTTCCTTAAAAAAAAAAAAAAAAAACCAGCCCACCAATTAAAAACATGAACCCAACACATATTACATAATAAGAATGGCAGAATACACATAAAGTTATTATTATACCTTCCATTTCATAGAAATCAGAGTAGAAATGGTGGAGTTGTTGGTGCCTGGCCTCTCCTCCAACAAAGCCTTCCTCGACTCTTTGCTGCAAATAACACAAAACAAAGCACAACAACAACTAAGCAATGCTGCTATACATTGCAACAAATTGTTCACAGGAGAGACACTTTGGTGTTTATTAGATTGAGTTATTTTTACCTGAAAAGGAAATATGATCATGCTGACTTCTTAGGCTTGTTAGGATCAACAGTCTGCTGCTTCTTCTTTTGGTGTTTCTCTTTGTTTTTCTGCAGAAAACTGCGTAAAAAAATCAGTTAGCTTTTTTGATTAAGGAAGTTTCATCAACAGTTCAACACAAATTGAATCCGGGTTTGTGTATAGAAACCTTGATTATGTTAACGGTTCAACACAAAAGTAGTGAACCACCGGTAAGAATTGAAGTGTTTGAGCCTCTGCATAACAAATCCATCTATTCATGATCATACTCACGATCATCAAAATTGCTAGTTTTTTCAGGATTTAGAAACTCAAAAGTTTTACTACATACATTTTGTGACAATTGCTGTACTACATCACAAGAAGTTTGATCTAAAAGGTAATGCAGTTATGTAGTGATATTATTATTCTGAATGAATGTTTTTATTTTTCTATTTTTCTCAAATGAATTCATTCTCAAAAATACCAATGAGAGAGGTAGAAAGAAAGCAAGTTCTCTGCCCTCATCAAATTGTATACATAAACTCTGAAATTCCAAATTGTGTCCCCTCATCAAGTTTGAGTCTTTGCAAGTAATTTCTCCTGAAATACCTCTCTAAATTCCGAAATACTCTTGTGATTATGCCTATTATGCTCTGGTAATATGCACGTTTATCAGACTTGGTGCATCATACTTAGTGCAAGTTAAGTTAGTTATCAGATTATCAGACTAAGTCAAGTTAGTTAGCAGAATAAATAAGTTAGTGCGTTAGTGGGGAATTTGATTTCCATGAAGTAAGGCTATCGTGTTGTTATGCAACAGGTGCTTAGTTATTTTCCTTAATTCTTGCAAATGTGTTCTATTTTCTAGTTTAGTGATGTAATGTTCAGATGCCTATAAATGGTTATGAACTGATGAAATAAAGGGTATGAAAAATTATAACCAAGTATCCCATGCTTCTCTTCTTCTTTATTCTGCTCTCCTTCCTTACAAATTAAATCCTATCATCTTGCCCTGCCCTACCCCAAACTAAACAAAACCAAAACGAACATCATTCTTGCTACCGTTAGTTATTCTCTAAGGTTGGAGAATCCAATGGTTGTGAAAATGAAAAATCCAAAGAGTCGGTGTTTCATCAACTAAAATCAACACTCAAAACAATTCAAATAGAACATATCTTGCCGGTCTTTCTTTCAATTAAGTAAAATTTTACTTCTTTTCCTTCTTCTCTTCATGTCTACAGTCATCTCCTCAAAAGCAAAAGAAGAAACAGATTTCACGATATATCAATAGAAAGTAGGATTTATAGAAAAAGAAAATGTATAACTAAAATTAGCACTAGAAACTCAGAATAATCAATAAAGTATCACAAAAATCCCCTAAAAATCCACGCACAAATTAAAATTGTTAAACAATCATAACGAAATACTAACCTGCATAACAGTTTTATGTACGCATTTTGCGAGATTTCTATCTTAACTCGCCGCCACCACCACCCGTCTCTCTCTCTCTCTCTCTCTCTCTCTCTCTCTCTCAGACTCAAGTGAGTTTCTGCTGCTGCTCGAAATCGCTGACAAATACAAAGATGAAGAAACGATGTCGGTGTTTGTGTCTGTGTTGAGTTGGACTCGGCGAGTCTATGGTGAGGAAGTTGACGAGGTTGAGACAGTGAGGAGGTTTACGAGGTCGTGTGCTGGATTTGGAGGTTGATGACTCTTCACGGCGGCAGCAACGAATCTTCGCGGCAAGCAGATGGGGAGAGGGATGAGAGAAATTGGGGAAGAACATCAGAGTGGATTTCAGTTTGATATATATATGAAAGAGAAGGATAAAATTGGCAATATAAAAATTTCATTTAACTGTACAAAACACTTCGCGTGTTTTTTTAGAAGCCCTTTCAAGAGAAGCACATGTGGTGGTGCTTCTTGTAGAAGAGCTTTCACACTCAAGAAGCTCTTTTCATAATTTATCCAAACACTCTCCAAAGCTACTTTTGGGCTCCAAAAGAGCTTTCAAGCTCTCTAAAAGCCTAGCCAAACAAGGCCTTTGTGTATGTTGTTTACTGTTTTAATTATGTTTTATTTGGCTTATTATTTAGAATGCGGGAGCCTCTATAGGGATATATCTTGATTGTGGTTCTATCTATGAGACACCGGTGTGATGTGGGGCCTCACACTTACCGGAGAAGATGGCATTTAAAAGCACAAAAAACCGGAGCCACTTGCTTATTATCAGGGAAGTGGAGGCAATTGGAGGTAATATATTAGCCTCTGCCTCTCGGGAACAAATGGGATACACTTTCGATGCTCTGAAGAACTATGTCCCTGAAATGGTAGAGTTGCTTGTTGACTCTTTGAGGAATCCTGTGTTCTTGGATTGGGAAGTCAATGAAGAGGTAATCTTCTTTCCTAGCAACTATTTTAATAAAAGGTGCAATTCTTACAATGAGAATATCTTGTTGATCTCTGTGCCTCATCTGGTCATGGCATGTGATGTTCTATTCTATTCATAAATTTCAATCATCAAACTGAAAAAGGTCTTGCAATTACTATATGCCATTGACACTTCTCACTGTTGCAGAGTTGCAGAGCTTTCTTCACCCATGTACTGAATCTATCTGTTGCAAAGTTACTATACTTACTGAAAAATGTTTGACCGGCATTGTTTGCTTGGTGCTACATCCTTCAACGACAAAATCAATTTGCAGGCCTGATGGAGATAAAGCAAATATTCTGATATCTGAACACCAGACCACACAAGCAAAAGAGCATATCAGACATCCACTGTGACAAGGGAATTAATTAGTTCATATTTCCAACAACAAAGCTTCTGTTTAGTAGTTTGCGCATACCTGATTCAGAACAATTTGATTATATGAGGGAAATCTCTGCTAATGCATGTGAAGATGAAGATGGTCAAACAGTTGGACAGAAATTGGTTTAACATCTACTAACATTTCACCGGATTGAAGTATGGAATCAAATTTTCTAAGAAACAAAACTAAATTCTTGTAAAAGTATACCTCAAAAGCATTTACTCGAAGAATAAAATGGTATGTACAAAAATGTTTTTTATAAAAATATTTACTCGAACAAATTTTGTAGGGTTTTGTAGGGTTGTTTATCAAGTCTGTCCAATTATTACAGCCAATTTGTCGCATGATGGTGCCAGGTTGATTCAAGCACTGCCCCAACTGTATGTATAATGAAACCAAAAATCACTCGATGTTTTAATCTTGTCTTTTTTGTTTGATTTTTTTTTTTTTTTTTTTTATAATATAATATTTCTTTTCACAGATAAATTCCAATGTAAGTTATTAGTCCTCACGGTTTCAGCAGTAATCTCCAGTTTAGAATTCAATGTGTATTGTGTAGGAAGAAAGATCACATTTTTTATGGGTATGAAAAGAACATTATCGTTAAGATAATTTGATAAAAAAAAAAAGTGAAAAAATCTTGTAACTGTATTTAAAATAATTTCATATGATATTTACGAAAACTAATATTAAAATAATTCAATATACAAAAGAGAAGGAAAATTGAGAAAAGCGAAAACTTTTCTATGCTATTCCATTTCCAAAACAAGAATCTGATGCAAAAGCTAAATTGGGAGGCAAAGAATTGGTTGGATATATGCTATTAGAAGAAAAACATTTACTCAAACTATACTCATTTGTTGAATTTTCCCAATAAGTAATCTACTTTATATGGTACAATCAATTGGCAAGCTTGAGAGTAGTATGAGAAAAGTAACAACAACACCACCCTTAATATTATATACAGCAATTGGCAACAGACCCTGTTTGAAGTTCACTGCAAACCACAATGGATTGATGGGAATTGGGTTATCAACAAGCATCCATATGAACTTGAAAAGTGAAACAATCTCTAAAATTATTGGCTGCTGAGTTTGGTAACTGCTGGTGGTTGCTATTTCCTTGGCATTGTTCTCTCTATTTGACTATAGGTTATAGAAGCTTGGCTGATTTGTTGGAGACAGAAGCCTTTGTCAGTTGTCATAAACAACATTGTTCTGTCTCTCCAAAAGTAACCCTGCAAGATATATTCGATTTGAGTAATAACTCTAGCTTCTAATCCAACATTGTTCTAATGATGATGGCAATTAATGATGTTTGTTATGTTTCTCATTTGGGTAGGAACTTACATGGAATGTTATGTAAGCACATGTGCCATTAACAGGACCAAATGTGAAGCATGAATACCCTGCTATCTCACCGTGAATGCCACCGTGAGAAATATGTGTACTTGTCAGAAACGTTTCTTGCAATAGTGCAGATGATGTATGTGGAATCTGCTAGGCAAGCAAAACTTGGGTTGGTTAAATCATTTGCTTCGAATTGCTGCAAAATATATATTGCAACAAAGAAATGACAAATATGAAGGCATGACTCCAACTCCAATTGGATGCAATAGCACAGATCATGGTGCTACAAGGCTGACAGAATTTTTAATCCTCATAAACGGAAAGTCATATGCATATGTTCAAGATGAATTTGAGAACCTGTTCAGCAAAGAAATTATCCATTTCAAGGTATCCACATATTAAAACACAAAAAAGAAACAAAATTATGAAGCTCCCTTACCCTTTATCCTTTGATACATCTATGAACCAACATCTTGGAGTAGCTCGTTTTAGGAACCATCTTGCTGATCTATGGCATTTATTCTTCCGGAACAACAAAATTTTTGACCTTCAATTGATTCGGACGTGAATAAGCATCGTTCATCAGCCATCATATTATCACATCCAAATGGTCACAGCCTTAATTTCTTATGTAGCGAAACCCAAAGCAGAGAGACAAGAAATTTACATGAGTTTGGAATGCATTAACTCTCCCTGTGATAGTTAAACCAAATGATTATCAGTATCATTTCAAACATATAAGAAAAAATATTTACCTGAATTATGTGACCCTCAAGTGTTGAATTTAGTGCCTGCTTAGTTTGGTCTCTGATTCTTCCTCTGTTTTGCTTCTGCTAATATCTTTTGGATCCAAGAAGCTTGGCTGATTGGTTGATGAAAGAAGCCTTATCACCACCTTGATCTGTCTTTCTGTTACCCGCTGCATGAAATATTCAACTCCAAGTTACAAGTCTGCTCTGAGAACACCACATGAATTGGTATGTAGGCATATCACCATGAATGGCACTGTGAGCCAAGAGAACGCAGTACACATTATCAGATGCATTGCTTGGAATAGCATGTATCTGCCAGGCGAGTAAAACATCATTAATTGGTTATTTCAACTATTTCAAATGGTTGCCAAACATTTCAACAATGTTAATGACAAAATACGAAAGCGAGACATCAGGCAATTCACCTATATATTTCAGTTTTATAGCATTATCTTTTGCCTAAAATTAATATATCATGGTGTATACCTAAAATTACTATAGATATTTGATGTCTCAGCTGTGGAATAAGCTGTTCGTTTTAGCAGATCTTAGCTTGCCTATGCAAGCTCCCTGTAGGAATTTCTTGGCAGAAACTCCGAAGAAGACTAAATTATTCTAGCATCTGTACCTTCTATCTTTTAGTATATCTGCAAATCAACATCTTGGAGAAGCTTGTTTCCCGAAGCATCTTGCTGGTCCATGGTACGTATGCACTCAGTAAGCAGGTCTTGTCCTGTACCTTCTGCTATTACAATGATCATGTGTCCACCATGACCTTCGAGATAAAACGGTGATTCTGGAATTCAGCAACAGTCCACATCACGGCTGGCAATGAATCCTGTTCAAATATTATGTGTCAGAGAACCACAATGAATTATATGAAACAAATTAAACGGAAACTTGAGTTTCAAAATTTGAGTTAGAGCAAAATTTGAGTTTCAAAGAACCAAGGGATGGCGTGATGTACAAGTGTCATCTTCATTCCCAAAATCCCACACTTCCCAATTGAACATATACTCAAACCGGAGAGTTTTCAATTTGGGGAAGTAAATAATTGATGATGAAGATGATGAAGCCTCACCGCTTTCTACTCCCAGAAATTCATTACCCACTTCTCGAACACTAAACATCACCCTTATAAAAAGTGTTTCAAGGGATGGCGGTTTTCCCAATGGAGGCATATGCAAACACTATTTGCAGTCACGCAGCTCTAACAACCTCAAATTGGTTAACTTGCATGCTTGGTTCACAAAATTACCGATCAAGATGTTATATTCAGAAGTACGTAAACAAGAACCCCTATGTTAATTGCATTAGCTGGATTATATTTCACTTACAATGAGATGAATGCAGCACAATTTTGTGCCTAACTTTTCTTCGCAAAGCATCTAGGCATGACAGTCCGCTTTCTCTTGCATTTCAGCTCTCCATAGGTAATTTGAATCACTTGATGTCTGGTTTATGATCATGACATGAAATCTTTGTGCAGGAAAATTAAGAAAAGATAATAAAAATTGAGAAAAAGAAAACATAGATTGTCAAAGATTGCATAATTAAAATACAACATAGATAGAAATCAAGATATTCATAATCACATTCACTTGCCTAGTTAATAATGTCATATAATCACTTGGCTGTGAGTATATTCATCGCGCCATAAAAGACAAATGTTGTGAAAATGTTTCACCGGCATCGTTTGCTTGGTGGTACAACCTTCAACGACAAAATCAGTTAGCAGGCCCTGGGCATGGAAGGACACTAAATTATTAAAGTAGAAAAGATGATATAGATCTTACCTAGCCAAATTCTGCCCGTTGAAAGATCCAAAATTGCATTCCAACCAAAGGATTTCACTCATCTACCCTGCAGTAAATATAGGATATTTGATAAGAAAAAATGAAGTAATGATATGTGTTAACTCCAAAATTGAGAGATACTGCAAAGTCAATCACATAACATGATGAGGTCAAACATTCTGATCAATATCAGTAACTGTGAAAACAATAGGGAAAAGAGCATATACATGCACTGCCATTACCTGTATAACCAGACCAGCACTCAAACAGGCAAAAGAGCGAGAAATGTTATTGTAAAATCTTCCTGTGTCTTCTCCGGCTGATCACATCCCAGTTCCGCGCTCTCTCTTGTAAGCCTCAAACTACTAAATCCACTGTGACAAGGAATTTATATGGCTGATTAAGCACTAATGAGCAGTTAAAATGATATAGTATTTGGATAAAACAAAATATCAGATGCTGTGCCTATAGTTACCTAGTTCATATTTCCAACAACAAATGACATGCAGTAGAAAACTGTGTTGTGCAGGTGGTGCCTGATAGTGAACAAAGCTTTTGTTTACTAGTTTGTGACGACCTGATTCAAAATAATTTGATTATATGATGGAAATTTCCGCTTATACCTGTAAAGATGGTCAAACAGTTGGACAAAAATTAGAGACATATCTATGATAACATGTACTAACATTGCACCAGATTGAAGTATGGAATCAAACTTTTTAAGAAACAGAACTAAAGACTTGCAAAATTATATGATATCAAAATTGGACACAATTAGATCAATTATATTACACTAGCAATTACACTAGCAATGACATGTTATTTCAACATTGTCCTAACCTTTCTTCCGGATGCATCTGGGCATTACACTTTGCTTCCCCTTGGAAACTATTGTGACTTCCCCAAGGAATTCTATGTCTGGTGTATAATTAGAATTTGGAAACTTTGTATTGAAAAATTAAGGAAAAAAAATGGAGAAGGAAAAGATTGTCAAAGATTGAGTAATCAAAGCATACCTTTTGCCAAAAGGTTTATAAGATACTAAAGCCACTTGCCTAGCTTGCGTAATGCCTTGCACAGTTGCACCACACCTTATGATATTCTTTAAAGTGCATTGATCTTCAATAAACAAACCCACAAAAAATCTATGAGATACTCTTACAGGAATATCTGAAAGCAAAGAAAGTAATAAATAAGATCACCTCTATTATGCCATAACCTGAGGAAGTCCACATTAGTGCCACACTAACGAGGTAATAAGGACCCATGGATCGGTGCCAAGCCAACATCTACTGAGGAAGTGGAATGAGATCAATAAAAGTGAGCACGAAAAACCTCGGATCAGGAAGAGCCTCTTCATTGGCAGCACAGGGAAATCATGAGATAGCTGGTGAAGACTTCATGCTCTGTCACTGCAGTGGGAGAAGGGGCAAAGTGACATTAGATTTTCTTCTCTTTCACCTGCCTATAAATAAAAGGGAATTTCAGGTTTAAATTTATCAGTATACCTGTTCATATTCTGCATCTTCTGGGCACATCAATTGTCATATCTTTATCTATTTTAACAGCCGTAATGAATGGTAGCTCTGCCCATTGAAGATCCAGAATTGCATTCAAACCAAACATTTTTTCCAATTACCAAGCAGTATGCATCTTCACTTCTTCTTTTTGTATTCCACAACCCACCAAAGCCACTTTGACAAGAAACGCATTTGCTTCTCTTCTCAAATCAAATAATTTACATCTACAGCATTAAATCATGTTAATTAGAAAGCACATTTAAAATGTTACAAAAATTTATAAAGAATTGAATAAGATTTTACAACCAATTACCATTTCGGTATGCAACATAAATATAATCAGCATCAGTCATAAAATCTCGAAGAAAACAATAGTTTGCCAAGTTTTTGCTTTAAATATAGGTTTCCATTGGATCCTGTAAAGTAATCAAACAATTGGATAAAAAAAGAGTATATTTATCACTTGACAAAAATGATTTGAAATCGAATTAAAACAACTTTGGTCCAAAATATCATTTAAACTTACAAATGCAGAGGATGTTGCAAACTTATTTGTTTTCTGCATCTGATATCTATTTTGAGTATAAAGTCTTCACAGGAAATTAAATGACTAAGCTAAAAACCGCCAAGATATTTTCAACATAATACAGCTTATTCAAATAACAATGACTAGCTAATTAATTTAATTAACCTCCAGTTCCTAAGTAAAAATAAAAAACAGAGAAAGAGAAAATTGATACGTATTGTATTTGTATACACTGTTAAAAGTAATAACAAGGAATTAAAAGGAGGAGAAGAAAATACCTCCATTTCGATGCTTCTAACAAGTTTCTGTTGGATCCTGTAAAAGTGATGGAAATTTTGGAAAAATAAATAGAGTAAAAACAAAATTTGTATAAATGAACTGATATATTAACAAATGTGTAACGGGCCTATCCCAATCCAATTGATATATTTACAAACAAAATGATTTCAATGCTTCCAGCAACGGGCCTATCCCAATCCAGTATGATTTCGAGTATAAAAGCTTCAGAAGGAGAGGTAATACAAACAAAAATTGGTATAAATGAATTGATACAATTTGTTCCAAACATGTTATAATGACTTGGATGCTTCTCGCAATGCCCCCGTTACTACTTTGCATGCATCTATCTCCAACTCCTCATATGGATATTAGGGATGTGAGAGATGTCTTGCCACTTGTCTCCTTTCCCTTTCTCATAAACTTCTTCTAAAATAGAGCATTTATGCATTTCCAAATTCTCCAAATTCTGATGAAGAAGCTGATTTGGCAATCTCTTTAATTTCCAGCATTCAACGAGTTTCAAATAACGAAGGGATGGCATGATTGTACAAGTGTCATCTTCATTCCCAAAATCCCACACTTCCCATTCCTCCATCCACTCAAACCGGAGAGTTTTCAATTTGGGGAAGTAAATAATTGATGATGAAGATGATGAAGCCTCACCACTTTCTACTCCCAGAAATTCATTACCCACTTCTCGAACACTTTCCATCCTATATATATCAAGTGTTTCAAGGGATGGCAGTTTTCCCAATGGAGGCATATGCAAACACTCTGTGCAGTTACCCAGCGTAATCGACCTCAAATTGGTTAATGACGTCATCCTCCTAAGAGTGGACATTGTGGGACCTTTGTAATGCCAAATTGTTAACTGTTGCAAATTTGGAGGTGGTTGGAAAGCTTCAAGAATTGCTTCATCATCATTGTTCATCGAATCTGACCCAGGGAAGTCTAATCCCAAATCACGGATGTTTTTGTTATTTTTAAGCTGAACAATCTCATCATTCACTTTGGCCAAATTTTTCAAACCTTCTATCCATAAAGATTCAATGTGCCCCAAGAATTCAAGTGAGCATGTTTTGCCACCATAATCACCACTGTTCAAATGGAATTCATTTAATGTCCGAAGATGGATTAATCTTTCCATTCCTTTTGGCATGTACCTTAGAGAATCAATGTTCCAATTCATTAAATGGCGCAGGTTGATTAACTTTCCTATCCCTAGAGGCAGTTCTTTGAGATTGGAACATCTACAAAGATTTAGTGTTTGCAAATTATACAACTCACACAATGTCTCGGGTAACTTTATTAACTTCTCATTGTTACTCAAGTCAAGATACCTCAAATGTATGAGTTTTCCTATCTCCTTTGGAATATGCTCAATATATGCCTTGCTAATTCCTAAGGCCTTTAAGCATGTCAACTCATCAAATAACTTTGGTATGACTTTACCAATCGATTTGCTGCCTACATCATCAAATTCTACATCACCAAATTCTATTAAGAGGCTCCGCAACTTTTTGAAATTGCAAATAGAGATAGGAAATGTATCTCTTTCAGTAACAATCAATCTTAATTGACGAGCTTTCTCACACAAAGCATTCATACTTTCTTCTCTAAAATCTTTTACTTCAATCATGCAACATTCATTCTTACTAAGATATTGAGCAACATCATGTACTATGTCATGCATCTTACACCTTATAATGCTACCATCATCATCTTTTTCAAACTCTTGAAAGAAGGAACGCATTGCTAAGCTATTAAAGTATTCTTCACCAATTATCTCAAGCTCTTCATTATGTTCTAATTTAAGATAACCTTGGGTCATCCATAACTTAATCAATTCATCTTTTTCAAATTGGAAGTCTTTTGGAAACATGGCACAATATGTAAAACACCGTTTTACCATAGGAAGCAAATCATAGTAACTTAATAATAAAGGCAAGAAAACGTCATTTTCAAACTTTTTCAATTTCCACATCTCACTATACAAGATATTCTCCCATTCTTTTTTGGTTTTTTTAGAACGCAAGAGACTCCCCATGGTCTTTGCGGCAAGAGGCAAGCCCTTGCACTTGATTACAATTTCCCTACCGATTTTTTCTAGTCTTTCACACTCCTCATTGGACCTACCGAAAAATGCTAACTGCTTAAACAATGACCAACATTGCTCAACAGACAGTTCCTCAATTGAAATGATATCAATTGATTCCATCATATTAGCAGTTGTTTGCTTACGTGTGGTAACAACTATTTTACTTCCATGGATACCTTTCTTTAGACAGCGATGGAATGGTTCCCAATCCCTGTAATCTTCTGTCCACACGTCATCTAAAACCATTAGAAATTTTTTTGTCCTAAGGGATTCACTTATTTTATCTAGAAGAGATTGCAACGTAGATAAATTAGAGGCATGACCTTCTAGAGTTTCAAGGATTGCTTTGGCAATCCTTGATTTATCAAATGGGTTTGATACGCACACCCATATTCTTTTTTCGAAATTTTTAATAACCTCATCATTGTTATAGGCAAGTTGAGCAAGAGTTGTTTTCCCTATTCCTCCCATCCCTACTATTGAGATGATATGGAGGCGGTTTCCCTCTTCACAACTCTCATGCAACAACTTGCCCACTAAAGCATTCCTTTGCTCATCTCGACCAAATACCTCAGACACATCAATAAAGGAGGTGCTTTCTACTCGTTGAGGTTGTTCAATACTCATAGTTGTTTTCAAACTAAACATGTCTTTCTCTTTAGCAATAGCATCTAAACTCTCATTTATATCTCTTATTTTGAAAGCAATGCTATGGCCTAAAACAACTCGTCTTAAAAAAGAGTAAGGAAAGAGAAAGCAAGAACATACCTTACTCTTAAGAGTATGAGCATTTTCAGCTCCCTCCATTTGCAATCTTTTCATGATTGCAGTGTTCCACTTGTCCAACACGTCATCCATGTCGTAGGAAACATCTTTCAGCTTCTCCAACCAAACTCCCACAGCTGCCTCCGTAACTTGTCTTTGCTCTGCATCAACGAGCACAGTTTGAATGCTTTTGAAGTTTGATGTGAGCTTCTTGACTTCTTTGTTCACACCCACCACCAGCTTCACCTCTTGTTGTATCTGTTGAACAACGACCGTACCCAATTGCTCCAAGATAACAGAAATAATTGCATCGGCCATGATACTGAGAGATGATATTTGAATGGAAATTACAATTGCAGAAGAAATTTGAGTGTTTGAATGTGATTGTTGTGTGATAATCTTGCAATGTCCTTTTAGCTTTTATACGAGTTTAAACTTTAAAGCCAAGGAATATTGATATATCACATAAATGGGCAAAGTGAAAACTTGCTTGGAGTCTGGTCCAAGTATAATGCTTTTGAAAAACAATATTACAACTAAAATCTTACTTCCATTTCCAAATCAAGAATCTGATACAAATTAAAGTGTAGGAAGCAAGTAACGCAGATGATTCCACAAGAAAAAGCAAAGATTTGCTTGGAATCTTGGATGCATGCTGATAGGAAAAAAGCATTTACTCACATAATATTAGCTATGATTTGAAATGCAATCAAAAAACGTTTCAAATCCACTTGGATTGGTGGCAAATTGGTAATTAAAATGGGTTGTTTTATTTTAAGATCTAATCAAATCCGCTTGGATTGGACCAGATTTTATGATTTTATTTTATTTTTTGAAAGAAGATTTTATAATTTGATTGGACTTAGATTAATTTGAAATCCAATAAAATGGTATATATGTACGATTTTTTTTTTTTTTTTTGACATGAGAGGTTGGCTTATATAACTCTCGCATCTTATAAGTTGAGGTTGTGAGTTATAATCGTATCATTCTCCCCAAATTTTAATGGTAATATTTCAAAAAAAAAAAAAAAAAATGTTTCTGATGAAACCAAAAATCACTTCAGTGTTTCAATAGTAATTTCCAGTTTAGAATCCAATATACAGAAAGAAAGAAAGATCACATTTCATGTAATACCATCACACCTTAATTTACAAAGGCTCAAGAAGAAGAAAAAACTAATATCAGATTAATTCACAATAGTTCAGCTTAATGAGAAAAGTAAAAACTTGCTTCCACGGTGGTTCAAGTATAATTAATGCTATATTCCTAAAGTAATTTCTTTTGAAAAAGAATACAAATAAAACTCAGTTTCCATTTCCAAAACAAGAATCTGAATTCTGATAATGCAAATTAAATTGTAGGAAGCAAGTGAAGTAGATGATTCCAAAAGCAAATTTGGAAGGCAAAGATTTGCTTGGATGCTTTTTGGAACTTACTCAAAGAATAAGCTATGATTTGAAACTCAAAAAAATAAATAAATAAATAAATAAATAAATTACATTGGACGTGAAACATACCTGAACTAATTATTAATAACACTACCCAAAAGCTAGTTATTATAATAAGAATAGAAACAATGATATAAAGTTCTACTAATACTAATTTGTTCAAGATTTAATTCATTTTTTGTTTTAATTTTAAGATGTAATCAAAATCCAATCGTACTGAACATCATTTTATGATATGATTGGTCTGGATTAATTTGAAATTCAATAAAATGGTATTCACAGGTACAAATATAGCAGTTCAGAAGCCAATATATATGCAAAAAGAAAAATCAAATTTTAAATTTTTTATTTGTGTGGAAAGAAAGTTACTATTCTGAGAAACATCTGGAAGTTTATATTAATTAAGGGTAAATGAATCATTTTGAGCTTATAATATAACGTTGAGGTCATCTCAATGAGCCCTACATTTTTCACTTGGTTTCCTTGTGTCACTCCAATTCTCCTAAATCCAATCGTTTTGGCCTTCGGTTTTTTTTTTTTTTTTTTTTTCCTTTTTAGTCAGTATTTTTGATACTAATATATAATTTTCAGTAAAATTTGTTTGTTATTGCCTTTGTTTAGGAAATGAATATATATTTTTTGTTTTGGTAAATTTAGACATTTTCTTACTTGAAATTTTTTTTTTAGACATTTTCTTTTTTCCAATCAGAAGTCTTAATTCTATTGGAATTAGTTTTTTTTTTTTTTTCTTCTATTTAAGCAACGATCCAAAGACTTATGCTTACTGTTCATTTTCATTAATAAAATTATTCTTTTATTCATGTTGACAGTGATTTTTGGATCGTTGAAAAGTGAATCTGCCTAACAATAACAATATTTAAAACCCTAGAAAGGGAAAAATCCATTGTTGCTAGAGATGGCAGAGAAGGATTTCAATATGAATATTGGAGATTACACACTTAAAGCTCTCTCTCTCTCTCTCTCTCTCTCTCTACTTTGTACATTGATTACACTGGTATTTATATGGGTTGATAGAGTGTTGCCCTAATTCTTGCCATGTAAGTAAAAAATTCATAATTAGAATCTTTGTAGAATTCTGGTCAAGTAGCCCGTTTATGATTTGTTTCCTGTTTGGTGTTTATCTTCTATAAGCTTAAATTTCTTTCCAATTAGAATTCTTTGATACTGGAGAAGAACTATGGATATTTCCTTATTAGAGTATGATTCTTAGATTCTGTATCCGAGTGGATCTCTGCTTAATATGGCGTATCTTGATAAAGTCATATTTAATGTTTGGCCGAGTAGAGATCATCGGCGAGTAAGACTGTGACCAAATAGGATCTCTTAGCCGAGTAGATCTTATCTGCCGAACAGATTCTACTCGTAGATTATCTCTCATGTGGTGTTGCCATGTGTTCTTATTGACCGTTTAATGACGTGTTTGAAATTTCCCTTACCACTTTTAGTGTCAACTATACTTTGGGTGGGGGGGTGGTGGTGGTTTGGAATAGGTATGGACTTTAATTCTTTGCACTCTTTTTTCACACAATCAAACTATGCACATTGAGAGAATTTAACTACTAATTGGCATGTGTCGTAGTGTGGGAATAGATATCTCTCGGTTGTGAAAGTAAATATCCGGACTGCTTTTATATTGATTGGTTTTGGCAGATCTCGAAAATCTTATAACCCATTCGGTATTAGATTTAAAAAAGAAAAAAGAAAAAAGAAAAAAAAAGAGAAGCATGCTAACGTGGCGAGAACACAAAGAAATCCACACTGAAACCGCATGCACTACACAGCAGAGAATCCCAACAACCTAGTCCCTAACAAATAACCAAACCATTTTGTTCTTCTTCTTCCTCTGCAGCCAACTTTTCCAGTTCTCTTTTACGCAACCAATCAATCAAACCTTCACTCTAGGGTTTTATCCGTAAACTGAAGAAGTGGTGACCATGTACAGAACAGCAGTTTCAAGACTCAGGCATCTTAAGGTCAGTTTTCAGCTCAATCCATTTAAAAACCCTAACTTTATGTTTGTTTCTCGAGAAAATACAGGGACTGGGAATGGAATTAGAAATTTTTTAGGGTTTTTGTGAACTGGGTCTGAAAAGAAAATCTGTTTAGGTTTGACTAAAACGATGAGCAGGACACAAAGATTGAAGTTTTGAATTTGTGATTTCTGGCATTTTCTCGGGAGACAAACTGGATATTAACGAGGGTTCTATTTGTGCTTTTGAGATCTGATTTTTTGTTTTGTTTTATTTTCTGGGTCATTGATGTAATGCCAATATGCCATTTTGTGATTGTTAGATATGATTGCCATTTCTTTGTTGATTATATGAATAAGAGTGTTTATCTCGCTTCATGGGTTATTGCCATCTGTTTGGTTGCTGAGAAAATGTCGGTGTAGATATAACAAAACCCCATCCTGTAAATGTTGTTTTTGTTTAGAAGATAAAAACTCAAACAAGCTAATTGGGCTTATTTTTGAATGTAGATATTCCATTTATCAATGTCTTATTGTTTTCTTAAATTCTTTTAGCAAACCATTCATTTTATATATATATATTTTTTTTACATTTTTAGTTGCGTCTTTTAAATTGTATATATATATATATATATATATTTTACATTTTTAGTTGCGTCTTTTAAATTACAGTTTTAGTTGTGTCTTTCAATATCTTCTTACATGTTAGAGTCGTCTTTTAAATTACTTTTACTTCTAGAAAATACCATTAAGAAAGTAGCATTACATGAAGGTATTTTGTTTTTATTTTGCATGTAATTTATTTAATTTAAAAGGGAAATGTGTCATCCTTATGATATCGATTTGTCTGAGCAGGGCGGTGTTGGCAGTTTGCAAGCCAAAAGGTATGCAACTTCGAGTGCAGTTGCTTCAAGGCCATCCTCGCCAGGGTTCTTTAGCTGGCTGACTGGGGAACGGACTAGCTCTCTTCCTTCACTAGATACACCTCTAGAAGGCGTTTCCCTTCCTCCTTCACTACCTGATTTTGTTCAACCAGGCAAATTTAAGGTTACGACTCTGGACAATGGTATCAGAATAGCCTCGGAAACATCAGTGGTATGTGTTGATAGTTGCAACCTCTGTATGTTTTGTATTATTGAACATGTAGTTTTCATGGAAAGTGATTTACTATCATTGTTCTTTGTGTATGTTGTTTACTGTTTTAATTAGGTTTTATTTGGCTTATTATTTAGAATGCGGGAGCCTCCATAGGGATATATCTTGATTGTGGTTCTATCTATGAGACACCAGTGTCATGCGGGGCATCACACTTGCTGGAGAAGATGGCATTCAAAAGCACGAAAAACCGGAGCCACTTGCGCATTATCAGGGAAGTGGAGGCAATTGGAGGTAATATATTAGCCTCTGCCTCTCGGGAACAAATGGGATACACTTTCGATGCTCTGAAGACCTATGTCCCTGAAATGGTAGAGTTGCTTGTTGACTCTGTGAGGAATCCTGTGTTCTTGGATTGGGAAGTCAATGAAGAGGTAATCTTCTTTCCTAGCAACTCTTTTAATAAAAGGTGCACTTCTTACAATGAGAATCTCCTACAGTATTTCAAACCTTTTCTTTTCCAAAGTTACTTATATCTTGCTGATCTCTGTGCCTCATCTGGTCATGGCATGTGATGTTCCATTCATAAATTTCAATCATCAAACTGAAAAAGGTCTTGCAATTACTATATGGCATTGACACTTCTCACTGTTGCAGAGTTGCAGAGCTTTCTTCACCCATGTACTGAATCTATCTAGACCCCTAAATGGGGATCTACTTCTGTTAGTTTTAAGGAAATGGTGCTAAATAATTACTAGGTCATGCTTTTTTCTTTTTTCTTTTCAGAGCTTTATTTACAGTATTGCATTGGCTATTTGTGAGTATTTTTGTCTTTGCATTTCAAGTAAAAATTAAATGCTGATAATTATATATTTATATGTTTACAACTTTGATAGTTTACATGTCTGTTACCCTCGTTTGTGTCAAAAAGGCACAACTCACTGTTGGTATCCATTGACTATTATTGTCATGATGCCTTTTTTATCTTGTTGCACAATTGCAATTCTTATGTTTTTATCTTGTAATAGTACTCTATATGTTCAGTTGTCCAGGTTGAAATCGGAGCTCGGGGAACTTCGTAACAATCCTCAAGGTCTACTCTTGGAGGCAATTCACTCTGCTGGTTTTAGCGGTGCATTGGCAAATCCTCTTTTGGCTCCTGAATCAGTTTTGAGCAGCTTGGATGGCACAGTTTTGGAGGAATTTGTTGCTGTAAGATTAAAGAACCTTGTTAACTACAGCATTACAGCATATATGTTAGCTGTACATATGTTCTGAATATTATTTGATTCGCTTGGTTTTTATTTTAAATTGATCTTTGTTTTGCACCTGTTTCTGTGTTCTTATTTGGTCAATGGTTGTTGATGTGAGAATTTTAGGAGAACTATACTGCTCCTCGTATGGTCCTGGCAGCATCTGGGGTTGATATTGACGAGCTTGTAACAATTGCGGAACCTCTTCTTTCAGACCTTCCAAAGGTACCTCGTCCAGCGGAGCCAAAATCTGTTTATGTTGGAGGGGATTTTCGTCAGCAAGCGGATTCAGGGGTATGCATTCCCAGACTAAAATAACAAGTTTGCCTTTCCCCAGTCAAAGAGCAGAACAAAGGAGTTTTTCTTCTGTTTTCGGCTTTCATTATTCCACTGTTTGATAATTCTGTTGTCACTTTCAGAGCACACATGTTGCTCTTGCTTTTGGCGTGCCGGGTGGCTGGCTTAAAGAGAAAGAAGCTGTCACTTTGACAGTTCTTCAGGTGCTGCATTTTCAACTTTGCTTCATAAATATGTTTCATGCATTTGTTTATTCTCTCCTTTTGTGATAGATGTTTTCAAAAGTCAGAGCCTCTCTTCTTGTCGGCTTTTTTGCACCTATCATTTGTATTTTAGTATTTCTTTGCATCCATTTTATACCTAATTATTCTTCAGTAAAATGACAATTACGATAGTTCTGTAGATGCTTATGGGAGGAGGTGGTTCATTTTCTGCGGGAGGCCCTGGAAAAGGGATGCACTCACGTCTATGTAAGTTTTGCTATTGCTCCAATGGTATCCTCGTTTGGCCATTTATGGTTATCAGTTATTATGTTTTTTTTTTTTTTTTTACTTGAAACTGCACTCTTCTATTACTTGCTAAGATGTACCAATTTTTGTCTGTATATGATATGATGCTGAATTCTTCTTTAACTTTTAAATTGTTTGGTTCTTGCATTTTGAGCACAGATATCCGAGTCTTGAATGAGCATCAGCAGATTCAATCTTTCTCTGCATTCAACAGCATCTTCAATAATACTGGATTATTTGGCATCTATGCCAGCACTGTAAGACATATATTGCTTATAAATTTTTATTTTTATTTTTTATTTCAGATTTTGTACATTAAACATTGAAATTTAATGATGTTAGTACTTGGTAGAATCTTTGGTTATATGTTTCATGTTTGTCTGTTGGTTAGTTACAAATATTAAAGGATATAGAAAGTAGATGAGTAAACTCAAATGCGGTATGCATCTAACTCGTTTGGTTTTGATAATAATTTGATATTTACTGTAAAATTGAGTTGTCTAGATGGCATTGTTGGATGCAATGATTTCGGAAAATGCTTAGTGTACTGCCCATAAAGAGACATGGAGTTTACTCTATGCATATGAGCATGTATTATGTATATAAATATTTGGAGCATAACAATTCTTTAAAAGTTATGTGCATGCAGAAGTGCACTGTGCATACACGAAAGACGTACTAGTGCGAATAATTTTCTGTTGTATTTTAAGATTGCAATCTTGCTTTTTCCTTATTAGATAAATTGATTATTGTGCTCGTATTGTTGACACCTGGATGTTACCTTATTTAAGTTTGTAAATAATTTTTGTTTCACCGTTTTGGCTACACTAAGCTTAAGGTTGTTTAATCTATGGATTCAGAGCTCTGATTTTGTATCAAAAGCTGTTGATATAGCAGTAGAAGAGTTGATTACAATTGCAACACCTTCAAAAGGTCTGTTCAACAACTATTGCTTTTTTTGTTTTTGTGACAAGATTTTTAATGTGTTGCAAGTCCTATTTATTTCCATCTCTTTCAATTTTATCTCGATTTAGCTCATCATGTGTGTCTGCATGACAGTGACTCAGGAACAGCTTAATCGTGCCAAACAGGCCACAAAATCTGCAGTTCTCATGAATCTGGAATCTAGAGTATGTATTAGTCTTGTGGTTCCATTCTCTACTACTCAGTTTTCTTTTATTATTCGTGCTTGGGTTTTTGTTTATGATGAACTTATAAGTTTTGTACAATCCTATTCTGCAGATGATTGTGGCAGAAGATATAGGTAGGCAGATTTTGACTTATGGAGAGAGGTATGTCCAAATTGTATAAGCCCTCATCTTGCATGTATTCATTCTCAAAGTTCCGATCTTTATTTTCCGTTTTGCATAGTTCAGTTGTACGGTCAACAATTTATGGCAAGACATTGCACCACCATTTTTTTAATTGCGGTTTTTACTTTTTAATGAATCATAAAAGAATCTTTAACTTGGATTGTTACCCGGTGTTTATCTAAGATCTAGCTGGGAACATTGTTCCAATGTTTTCATACTGTTTTCTTAGTTTCTCTCAATAATTTTACCTTGTCGATTGTTTTTTTTCTTCATAGCTCAATTATTTTTCAATATTTCAGGAAGCCTATGGAGCAGTTCTTGAAAATCGTAGAAGGAATAACTTTGAGTGACATTACTAACATCGCCCAGAAGATTATTTCTTCACCTCTAACAATGGCATCTCATGGAGACGGTAAGAGGCCTACCTTTCTAAGGAGCTATTTGATTTTGATTTCACTGTAATGGGGTGTCGTGATAAATTTTGATTTCTTCTGTGCCAGTGATGAATGTCCCCAGCTACGAATCTGTTAGCCGCAAGTTTCATGCAAAATGATTTCAAATCCAAGATGACCTTCATTGCTGAATCACATCACAATTTTGAAGCCCTCTTATTCTTGTTAAGAGATGTTGCAATAAAAATACATTTTAACCAGATTTTTTCAAGGGTTGAAAGGAATTCATCCGTGCATAGCAGTTTGGATTTGTTTTCTGTTTTGTCAATCTGCTCGAAAGTACGGACAAACCGGTTCCTATGTTTCATGATCGTATCATGAAATTTTTTGCATAATTCGTTCTCTTTTCTTTCGATGTTTAATGTTATTTGAAAGGAAAAAATGAAATGAAATTCGGTTGAGTTTTGGTTCCATCATATATCGGGTTATATTGTCCATGTTGGTTTCCAGTTTTCCACAATATTTTCTGCTTTATTTATCAACTGTAACTTAAGACCATTATAGATTGAAAAAGAATTCGAGCTATTTCAGCTACATAAGTAGTGTTTCAAATAGCCTAGTTTCGAGTTCAACCATACTTATTTTACTCGGACATTGGAGGAGTTGTCTCTCCTACTACGATGGTTTTCGTGTTCTTCCGTGTTGTTGGTTTTCATGATTCTGGCAACGCGATGACCCGTTTCGTAATAGATTTAAAATAAAATAATATTATTTTTAAGAAAAAATCATTCCTAGGTTAAAAATGGTGCAAACTTACAATTAAAAATAAAATATAAAACAAATTTAAATAAATAAATAAAAAGATACTTTAAAGTTCAAATACTATCAACTCAGTTTCCTCACAAAGTGAGAGTCAACCACAACCACCACAATGCGCCACCACCTCCTCTTCCGTCACCGCCACCGGCACTTTCTACACTCCACCATCATCCGCCGCCACTACGCTACAAAATACATAGCCAAAATCACCTCCACATCCCCCACAGGTCGCTCACTCACCGCGGAAGTCTCCCCGCCTCAGCCGCCTCCCTCCGACGCCCGTGGCTACCCAATCCCTCGCCACCACGTCATCTGTAGAGCCGCCCGCCTCGTCCAGTCGCGCACTTCCGCCTCGTCCCTCACCGAATACCTCTCCTCTCTCTCCCCTCCACTCTCTCCCGCCGAAGCCTCCGAAATCCTCAAATCCCTAAACTGCCCCCGCCTCGCCCACACCTTTTTCCACTTTTGCCCCTCGATTTCCCCGAATTTCCGCCACGACGCCTACACTTACAACCGTTTAATTCTCATCCTCTCCAACTCGACTCTCCCCGACAGGTTCGACCTCGTCCGTACGCTCCTCGCTGACATGGAGGGCTCCGGGACGCGTGGCAACATCTCCACCGTCAATCTCCTGATCGGTTTCTTCGGGAAGTCTGATGATCTGAATACGTGTATGGAGTTGATTAAACAATGGGATTTGAAGATGAACTGCTACACTTACAAGTGCTTGCTGCAAGCTTACTTGAGGTCACGTGATGCTCACGAGGCTTTGAGGGTTTACAATGAGATGAGGAGGAAAGGGTACAAGTTGGACATTTTTGCTTACAATATGTTGTTGGATGCTTTGGCCAAGAATGATAAGGTTGCTTCTTCTTTTGGGTTCTCATTTATATATATTCATATTAGAATTGTTGTGTTTATTGCTAATTGGGCTCTTTTTTTTTCAATTATTAGTACTTGCTGGTGTTGCATTATAATTTTTGTGTGTATTAGTATATGGGTTTTGTGGTTGTTAGTCATTTCTTCATGTTGATTAATGTGTTACTTGGAAGGGAGTAGCATAAGTTGAATATGTTTGGGTAGAATATGGTATTGGAAATTGGATTTTTTGGCTGAAGACTAGGAATTGTGTTTTTGATGTTGTTGTATTGTGATTTTTTATTGGATAGTATGTGGGTGTGTATGTAAAGTTCTATAAAATTTGTTCATGTTTTTGGTAGAACAGTAGAATAACTTGTTTGTAATCTATGTTGTTGTCAGTGTTCTTATTATGGATGCACACGCTATCGACCCTTTTTATGTCTCTTTAAATTTCATCTCTAAGGATATAAATGTGAGAAGACCAAAGGGGAGTGTAAACATTATAATCTTGTTTAGGGAAATATTGAACTTTTATGAAGGTGGGGATAAGGAATTTGTTATATGAATATATGGTACTAATATTGTTATTGGATTAGGTTAGGAATTTGAGATAGATGATATTTATTTAGTTTCTGGTGTTTTGCAGTCTTAGACTCTTAGTATTCAGAAAGGTGATGAATTTTTGTCGTGTTTTGCAAGTGTTATGATATTGCCTGGAGTACTTACTATCTTTTGTTGGAATATGGTGTCAAACATGTTAGCTTCTGTAATTTCTTCAGATTTTCATAAATCATACTTGTACAAATAAATTCACTAGAGTAACAGGGCAAATGATATGGGAATTCATCCAATAATTAGAAGCTATCTACGAACCAGATTTTGAATTATCAGTTCCATAGATCCTGATTATCTGATCTGCAGCCTTTTGGCAGGTTGATCAAGTTTACAGGGTTTTCGAAGACATGAAGCGAAAGCATTGTGAGCCTGATAGTTACACATACACAATTATGATCAGAATGACTGGAAAGATTGGTAAGGTTGATGAATCTATAGCGCTTTTTGACGAAATGATAACAAAGGGCCGCTCTCTTAATTTAGTGGTTTATAATACTATGATCCAAGCTCTTGCAAATGGACGAATGGTTGACAAGGTCATTCTTCTCTTCTCTAAAATGGTTGAGAGAGATTGTCGACCTAATGAGTTTACATATAGTGTCATTCTAAATGTTCTAGGTGCAACAGGGCAGCTTGGTAAATTAGATGAGGTCGTGGAAGTGTCAAGGAAATACATGAATAAGTCTATATATGCTTACCTTATAAGGACACTAAGCCAGTTGGGTTACACTAGTGAAGCTCACCGATTGTTTTGCAACATGTGGAACTTCCATGATAGGGGAGATAGGGATGCTTACATGTCCATGTTAGAGAGTCTATGCAGCTCAGGTAAAACAACAGAGGCTATAGACCTGCTGAGTAAAGTTCATGAAAAAGGAATAAATCCCGATACAATCATGTATAACACAGTATTTTCAGCTCTTGGCAAATTGAAGCAAATATCCCATCTTCATGATCTTTACATAAAATTGAAGCAAGATGGCCTTTTGCCCGACATATTTACCTACAATATTCTGATTGCAAGCTTTGGTAGGGCTGGAAAAGTTGATGAGGCTGTTAAAGTTTTTGAAGAACTTGAGAACAGCAATTGTAAACCGGATATAGTCTCTTACAATTCTTTGATCAATAGCCTTGGAAAAAATGGTAATCTTGATGGAGCTCACATGAGGTTCAAGGAGATGCAAGAGAAAGGGTTGTGTCCTGATGTTGTTACATATAGCACCCTCATAGAGTGCTTTGGCAAGACAGAAAAAGTTGATATGGCTTGTAGATTGTTTGATGAGATGCTTGCTGAAGGCTGCTGTCCTAACATTGTGACATACAACATCTTACTTGACTGTCTTGAGAGGAGTGGGAGAACTGCTGAAGCAGTGGATCTTTACGCAAAACTAAAGCAGCAGGGGTTAACACCCGATTCAATCACGTATGCAATCCTTGAACGATTGCAGAGTGGTTCACACAGGAAAGTCAGAGTTCGTAGGCAACATCCAATTACAGGTTGGGTTCAAGGATGGGGACTTCAATCTGCTTCCACGGGCACCTGAGTCGCTCCGCCCTGAGAGTACTTTTTCCACCCCAAGGAAAACCAATGATGGTTCAGGTTTGGTATCTAAATTAATCATATCTTAATTACTTGGCTGTCCTTATTGTTTTTCTGCTTATTCTTTGGTTAAAATATGACAAAGAATTAAAATAGGATGTGTTTTTTGGTTGCTGAGAAATGGAAGGAAGAAAATTTGGAAAAATGGAAAGACGTAGATATGTGGTGATGGGTTTCAAAGAGGAGATGGGGATGAGGGTCTTTTTATTGCCGGAGCAGTATGGGAGAGGGTTCTTTGGCTGTGAATGTGCTCCTTAGTCATCCCCTGTTGGGTTGTTAACCATTTGAGGTAACGAAGACAAGTTCAGAAATGATTGTCATCTTTCGGCACTATCATGGTGGTTTCCAGGCAACTTTATGCGTTTCATAATGACCCATCAGATCCAGAAAGGATATTCCTTTTCAAGGAACTCACAAGTATCGCATACCATTGTTGTCGCGTTCTTTAGGTAAATCGAAGCAACAGTTGAGATTATGATATTAATCTGTTCTGTTCTTGTGGAGGTTGTTGTGGTTATCTAAGGAAAGTACATTTACACCTTGAGATATAAGTTGGCCTTTCTTTTAGTCCACAGAGAATCAGAGACAACACTGGCACAACTGATATGATTATGATGGACTCATTTTTTATTTCGCATATTTGGTCACTTGTATCATGAACTTACTAGAGAAATCTGAGCTGTTTGATTGCAAGAATTGGATGATTGATTGTTGTTTTCTATTTCTTTTCAAAATATTTTGTCTCAAGTTTGTACACTTGAGCATATATTTTAAAATTTAAAGAGATATATATGGGATGACGTTTCGCTAAACTTTTAAAAATCTCGTGACATGTGAGATATATTTTTTATCGTCTTGATGACTCTCGTGGTATATTTTTTATTCATCTTATTCACACTAGTGTGAGAATATTTTAGTATTTTTTTTTATTCGTCTTAATGACATATGTGATGTATTTTTTATTAATGTTAACAACATTAGTGTATGTATTCTCATGATAAATGCAATATAATTTTTATTCGTCTTAATGACACGTGATATATTGTTTATTCGTTTTAATAATGGTAGTGTATGTTTTCAGTGATAAGTGATAATTTTGTCATTGATACTAGGGGTGTGCGTTTTCGGTTTGGTTTGGACTGAAGCTCAATGTCAAACTGAACCAATATGGATCGGTTTGGCCATATTTCAATCCAAATCAAACCAATGTGATTTTCCAAACCGATTCAAATCAAACCAAAAAAGGTCGTGTTAGTTTGGATAGGTTTATCGGGTTAATTTGAATTCAACAATCATTTTATTTTATTATATTAAAAATATATTTAAATAAAAAAATCATAATATAAATAGTAATTATATATATATATATATATATAATCATAACAAAAACTAGTAATTACATATATATATATAGTAAATAAATTATAAAAAACATAAAGTAATAGGTAAAACTGTAAAAGTTATAAAACCTGGATTAAATATGACTAAATATGAAACGTAGGTAAATTTTATATTTTTAGTTTTACTTTTTAAAATATGTGGTCCAGTTTGGGTTGATGAATTATTTCACGTAATCCCAAACCGAATCATCTTTAATCGGTTTGTCTGCACCACCCATTTTTTTTATATTTATAATTGAACCAACCCAAACTTTATGGGTTGGGTTAGTCGGTTTGGTTCAGTTTAACGGTTTTTTGCACACCCCCTAATAAATACATATATCTTTAAAATCTTATGTTAGAATCATTCAAATCACTATTACATTCTGTCATTTCCTAACAAAAGAAAAAAAAAAGTATTATAAGACAATTTTGTAATATAGGTTACTGTTTAATCATGAGAATGTGATATGTTCATCTTATTGGGAAGTGAGAATGTGATAAGTTTTTCTTGTTGGAAATTTTCGACAATTGATTTGGGAAAACAAGTCATTCTCATCAACATAGTTAAAGTCATTTGCCACTAATTGAAGTTGAAACACTTTGAAAATCTCCAATTATTTGTGCCCACTTCTTTTATTAGATATTAGATAACCCACAAACAGCTTCTTTTTTTTTTTTTTTCTTTCACAAAAGCTACTTTTACTTTTGAGGTACCAAAATGCCTTAAATATTGGGGTAAGCCACTCAAAGCTATAATGACAGAATTACAGTATATATCTTTTTTGGGGTCCATTTAAAAAAAAAAAAAAAAGTAATTTACATTAATATAATTTATGAATATCTCCCAAAATCTAAAAATCTTATCTGATTCATCTATTTTGCAATTGATTGCTTATCCACAACAATAAAAATACATAACAAAATCTGAGAAAAAGAAAAATCATTATCAGCTTTATCAAAGAACGGGAGAGAGGCCCATTAGGGCCCATTGAGGATTGATCACTTTCTCTACGTTGAAAACGTGTTATTCTTTTTTTGTGGTTTTAAAGATCAAGTAACACAAGAACCACAATTTTGCAACTCTATTTAAATCCAATAGATTTAAAATTCAAGGTTTTTTTTTTTTTTTTTTTTTTTTTTTAAAGTTTATTTAATTATATTTTAAACTCTTAAATTAGAATGTGTTTATAAAATGCGTATCATGAGACTCGAACCCTTCACCACTAATGTGGAAGGGCAAGTGATCACTATCACCGTGCAAGAGGTAAAGCACATTATTATTATTATTATTATTATTATTTGGATTTTAAAGATAAGGAAATATGCATACTGCCACAATATTTAGAATATTCCATGTAATTTGTCAAAATGCTAAAATTATAAAATGTAAAGATAAATTTGTAATACTTAAATAAATAAATAAAAATTCAAATTTTGTTATATATGGTCCACATTCTTGTTAAGCCAACCATCACTGTCGAAGATGAGGTGCACACTACTTGACCTACAAGAGATTTGCGAGTGCATTTACATCGTTAATAATGTATCCAAAATGGATTTTATAGTAGAAAAAATAATAAATGATTGATAAAACCGCTTAAAATTTTGATTAATATACCTATTGTTACTACTATTTTTTAGAAAGAATAATGTTATACAACCTAAATAATTATTCTAAATTTCAACCCAAATGATGTGGCAAGTGAGTTGTCATCACCACACACAACATGGGATGATGTGGTTAATACCATATCATTTTAGTTGAAATTTGGGTTGTCTAAGATTAGTACAATAGAAAACTCTTCTAAAAAAAGAGTAATGCTGTACAATCTAAATTTCAACTTAAATGATATGGCAAGCGAGTTCATCACCATACACAACATAAAATGATGTGGTTAATGAAAAAACCACTTGCCACATCATTTAGGTTGAAAGTTGAATAAATTTTTGGGTTGTCCAACATTAGTGGGAAAAAAAAAAAAAAAAACAATAGAAAACTTTACCAATTAAGCTAACTAGTACATATAGGAGAATTGAACTTGAGATCTCAACTTAGGATCGGAGTTGGGACTAATCAATTTGAACTTGAGACCTCGACATGGAACTAATCAACCCTAATAATTCAATCTTAATTTATTCATTAGGGTAACATAACTTGCATCCAAATTATATTGACTTGTAACTGTAAAAAAAAAAAAAAAAAAAAAAAATTTAAAAAAAAAAAAAAACATTATATTCGTGACTTGTAGATAAAATAAGTGTGTCTATCAATTTCTGATTAGTATATAAATATAAATATTTCTATTTCCCAAAAAAATCATTTATTTTGATTTTTTCCTTTTTTGTAGCTTTCCTTTTTTGTAGCTTGCTACTAGAAAATATAAATGGATGGATCACCCTGATAAAATGTCATTTTCAAAATCTAGTACACCATCATGAATATATGGACAAATAATAAAACATATATATATATAAAAACAGTAATGCTAATCCCACCTAAAATCCCACTTTTTTCGTCCCACTACATGTGGCATGTGAGGTGTCAAATTGTGAGTGGATACATGGGGTAGGTGTCATTAATGTGTATCCACTCACAATTTAACACCTCACATGCCACATGTAGTGGGATGAAAAAAGTAGGATTTTAGGTGGGATGTTTAGCATTATTGATATATAAATCAAGGTGTTACCCAATCTGTTGTTAGATAAAAGCATTGGAGCCATGGACATGTGTGGCCAAAATATTTCTAACTTTTCTTATATGTCCCATTGTCGTAAATGTATCCACCATATCAACATTAATTTGAAGAATTACGAAATATTATATATATATATTTGAACTATATCTAGTATTAAGATTTTTTTTAAATATATGTTGCTCTTTGGCCTCTCTGGTCTGGTTTTTAATAAATTGCCTTTTCAAAAAAAAAAAGTTTTGTATATTTATAAATTCGAATAAATTGAAAATTGCACATACTCTCATTTATATTTATTTAATTATATGCAAAATGAGGGCATAGGTTGACAGGTTTCTTTAAAAATAAGAGATTCAATTATTATTATTTTTTCAAAAATCACATTTTACCAAAATGTTTTCTTTTAAAATAATTATTCAAATACATTCTTTAATCAATTTAAAATACAAAATACATTAAAAAAAATTGGTTTTTAAAATATATTCCAAGAAAAGGCATATGAATCCGGCCACATGTAATTATGAAGATAATTAAAGTTGGAAGCCGATAAACCCCTCATATAAACGTCAATGATTCGAGTCATGTCTACCTTTTAAAAAAAAATCTAACAACAGGTACTATAGTAAATAGCATGCAAACTTAGGGTTATTTTAACAAGATAAAACTTATTTAAGTAACCAATAAGCATGGTATATATCCAAGCAATCAAAACAAATCACATCAAAAAAAAAAAAATGAAGTTCCTTGTCCTTCCACTGTTGTTTCTTCTTGCCACCATTACTGCAACAGCTTCTCGGTCATCATTTCCGAACCCAATTCACCTTCTCCAGTCGGAATCCAGCTCCGAAGACCACAACGTTGCCAATGCCACCTTAGACTGCCTCAGCTGGCGTCTGGCGGTGGAAACAAACAACCTCCGCAACTGGGCAGTCATCCCGGACGAATGTCAAGTATATGTTGGACATTACATGCTAGGGCACCAGTACGCCAGTGACTGCAAGTATGTAGCTGGTCTTGCTTATGACTATGCTAAAGGCGTTGAGCTTGTAGGGGATGGCAAAGACGCCTGGATCTTTGATGTTGATGACACTACTCTCTCTAATGCTCCTTATTACTACGTTGACAATTCATACCGGTAAGCAATTTTATTCTCGTCGGAAAAAAAAAAAAAAAAAAAAAACATTACTGACCATAATTTCACTTTGTCGGAAGTTGTTGGTCGAAAAACACACTATTTCTTGCGGTGTAAATGCAACACTTGACTGATTAATTTAAGTAATTTTGATATATAATTTGCAGGGCAAAGGATTATAACAGTACAGAATTTGTAGAATGGGAACTGAAAGGGGAAGCACCAGCAGTGCCAGGAATTCTTGATTTATACAACAAATTATTGGAACTTGAGTTCAAGATTGTTTTTATTACAGGAAAAGATGAAACCACACTTAGAAATATCACTGAATATAATCTGAAGAATGTGGGTTTTCATACTTGGGAGAAGCTTTTGCTCAGGTAATTACCCATCAATTATATATGAGTTCAAATAAAACTTAAATCATTCGAGATATATATATATATATATATATATATATATATATATATATATATATATATATATATATAAATCATATACTTGATTATAACAAAGTGGTTTTAAATTAAGGAGTTAATATTGTTATTGTTAAATTTATGTTGATAGATGATTGATGTGTATCTATATGGTGGCAGGGATTCCACTACTGAAGCGAGCTTGACTAAAGTGGAATACAAATCAAAAAAGAGAGCATTGGTTGTGGCTGATGGGTACAGAATTTGGGGAAACATGGGTGATCAATGGAGTGATTTGTTGGGTGAAAATCCAGGCAACAGGACCTTCAAAGCCCCAATGCCTATGTTCTACCTCAAGTGAAACTTCAACTAATTAGTTTCTTTTGAATAACGTAAAGTTACATACTGATATATGTATTTATAAATGTATGTGACTTTATAAGGTATCAATAATTGTGTTGTGGACCCTAAAATTCAATGACATCTTTTGAAGTTGTAGTTATGTTTGTGTTCATTGCAATTTCTTTGCATGCATGCCCTCTACTTCCAGTTTATTGGGCATTTGGGTGTTCCTGAGAGAAGATTTTTCTCCTTTATTTTTTTTTTTCTAAAAAAAAAAAACAAAAAAAACCTTATGTGTTTGTTTTGATTTAAGTACAAACACATATTAAATACTTTTTTTGACACCTCAAACTTGTATAAGGGTATACAAAATATTTGTAAAGCTTTTATTCATTTCACTGTATATAAAAAATATTTTTCATTTTACAAGTACTTCTACGATAATAAGTACTATTTTTATGATATCACAACAATGAAAAGTACTTTATAATGTACTAAAATGTAATATAGTTCAAATTATTATAATGTATAACTTAATTGATAAAATGTTTTTATCATTATGTAAGAGGAATATGACTTGGGTTTAAGCATCGCGTGGTGTTTATATTTAGGGTGTCGATATTTCTACCTACAAATATGATTTATACACCCTTTTTTTATTAAAAAAATATTATAATAAATATCCTTGAACAAAAAGACCAATAAGGGCAAATTAAATCAATTAAAAATATATCAAAATAATATCTACAACAAATTAATTTGTGATTGTTAAACCCTAATTTTGTTCCAACAATCAAATTAAACTAAAGGGAAAAAAAAAGGTGAATCAATTATTTTAGAGATTTTCAATCACAAAAATATATTTATTTCTTTAATTTATACTCATTTTATTAGATTATAAAAATATTAGAGAGACAATGAACCTAAACAAAAACAATTAAAAGCCAAACACAAATCAAATGACAAACAAAATAATCATAGGAGTTAGATTTTTTTCTTCTTCTTATTTTCTATAGCAATTTGAAATCAAATGAATGAAAACCTAAAGATGACACAAATAAGAGTGGTGTTATTGGCACCTCAACTACTGAAATACGATAAGAATATAACAAAGAATATGAAATATATAACAAAGATAAAAAATGAAAGAATATAACAAAGAAATATGATAAGAATTAAGAGTGGTGTTCAGTTTCAAACCAAAACCGTTGAAACCACCAAATCTCAAATTCTCATATTAAGTTATAAAATTCTAGGGGTTTTTCATCATATGATCGCTTGTGATGTTTTTTCCCCTTAGATCAATCCAATTTTATTAAAAAAATATTAAGACAAAAAAAAAAAAAAAAAAAAAAATTTGGAATATAAAGTTAATATAAATATAAGAAACAAAAATATCAAGTGAACAATATACAGTTTTTTTTTTTTTTTTTAACAGCAAACTTTATTGATCAAAGCCAAGAAGGCCAGGAAAAACAAGGGGAGCCAAAGCACGGCCAAAAGGGACACGCAGAACAGCGCAAAACCGCAACAACCACAAAAAAACCAGAAAAGAGCAGAACACCAAGAAAAACAGCGAGAGGACAAAAACTCAGAACTGCATTATAGTTCCAAACCAGATTATATCCTCGGAACCGGAAGAGTTCCTCTTAGCAAGACTGTCGGCCAACGAATTCGTCGCTCTTGAGTCAAAACTTACCGAGCCTCTTTTTTTTATTTTTTATTTTTATTTTATTTTAATTACAACACCGAGCTGTTTCATTTGCAAGAATTGGATGATTATGTTGTCTAGCTAGTGATTAGACTACTTGGGTTAGTGTTTTATGACATTCATATTGGTCACTTTAGTGCATATTTTCAACGGAGATTAATTTTCTCAAAGCTGGACATGATGATTAACAGAATATTTTGTAATAATGTTTAGCTTAATTTATATATCTCTTCTAAAAACCTCTTATTAATGGTTTCCTCATAATTCACACTAGGCCTTAGGTGAAGGCTTTCTTTATGCTATAAGTACGGAACCCATACTCTCCATATTGGTATGAATGTATGATATTATCCATTTTGGGTTCAAGCCCGCACGGATTTGTTTTTGGGACTCTACCCAAAAGACTTCATATATACCAATGGAGTTAGTGTCCATACTTATATAGCCATGATCATCTCCATGTTTAACCAATGTAGAACTTTGATCGCACACCCAACAATCCTCCACCACTAACTTGGAACTTGGAAGGGGAGGCGATCACTACCACCATGCTAAGAGGTAAAGTCATTACTATTATTATTATTATTATAACATCTCCAATGCTATTATGTATTTTGAGAAAATTTATTACCACATAAAATAGGTAGATAATAAGGTAAAAAATACTTGTGCGATATATTTTTTACAATAATGCTAGAGGACCCAAAAAAGTAACCCAAACCTATGTGGTAACATCACACACAACATGGGTTCACGTCACTCTTCCCAAAAATCTCATGTGATGTTGCCACATAGGTTTGGGTCCAAAATTTGGATCACTTTTTTGGATCCTCTAGCATTACTCTATTTTTTATTGTCTCAATGACACTAGTGTATGTATTCTCGCAACACATGATATATATTTTTTATTGTGTTAATGACACTTGATTTTATCATAGATACATTTATCTTTAAAATCTTATCTTGAATCATTCAAATCACTATCATATTCGGTCGTTTCCAAAATAAAATAAAATAATGAAATGTATTTTAAGACAAAATTTTGTTATATCGGCATACTTCCTATACATGAAAACATGTACTTTCGACAATTGCTTTAGGAAAACAACTCAACATAGTTCAAATGGAAATAAGGGTCAAGGGTAGTCTTGAACTGCTTTTTTCACAAATGCTACTTTTACTTTGGAGATAACAAAATGCTTTAAATATTGGTGTCCATTCTAGTAATGACAAAATTATTTATCTTTTTTGGGTACATTAATATAATTTATGAATATTTTTAAAATCTAAAAATCTTTTCTGATTCAGCTATTTTGCAATCAATTTCTTATCAACAACAGTAAAAAACAAAAATATATTCCATCTCCACCTTACCTTCCACGCCATCGGTGTATATATTCTTCATTCCGTTTGATGTCTGAGTCGGTATACCTTAAAATAATATATAATAAAAGAAAAAGAATAATACTAGATATCGTACATAAAATCATAACTTTTCTATAATATATGTGGCAATTGATGTGTCAATCGGTGAGTGGATACACATTAATAATGATTTATATTACTTATCCATGTATCAACTCACCAATTGATACCTCAACGGTTATATGTCTTCAATAAAAAAAATTATAATTTTGGATATAATATCTAGCATTACTCAAAGAAAAGAAAAATGTACAATCATTGTTACCTTATTCATAATTTTGTCGGCAATAAGACACGGAGAGACCCATTGGAGCCCACTGAAGATTCACTATTTCTACATTGAAAACGTGCCATTCTCTTTTTGTGATTTTGAGGTAGATTATCGATATTTACATCCTGAAAACTTTTAGGTGAACTCCTTTTGTTATTAAATTTATATTTTTCGCATTTTTGTATTTATATCTTAATAAGATATGGGTTGGATTTTTCTCTTTATTGTGATAATACAAAATTACTATTGATTGCGATTAAAATATAAAAAAAAAAAAAAAAAAAAAAAAAACAGATTTGTTTTGAGTAATTAGAAACCACGGTGTTTAAAAGTTTATAAAAATAAACCACGGTGTTTAAAGTTTAACAAATTTGTTTTGAGTAATTTTACTCCACTGGGGTCGAGGAATCTCTATTCCGATGTTTTTTTTTTTTTTAAGTTTTTACCTTTTTTATTCTATTAATTTTTTATAAAAATATTTATTTAAACAATCGATTTATCTATTATAGAACGGGGTAGGGGTATCTGCATTTTCAATTGAGGTAGGGGTAAATGAGACTTATTTGCTGTCAAGGCCGGTCATCATTTAGTTCTAACTTAGGTTAACAAAATCCAAGGAAGGTTTGTTTAATAAAATGATCTTTTGTACATAGGTCGAATTTCACCTAAAGTCAAGGGTATTAGTGCAATGTTCCCTAAACCATCTTATTATACACCAATGGCCGAAAATATAAAATTTTATCGGAATCAATTATTTCAAAAGAGTGACAATATTTGTGCCCTTCTAAAACTGTATATACACCCCAAATTTATAAATGTTCAAAATCTCAAAATTACATTAATATTTTAAACAAAAGATATTAAAATCTTATTTTATGTTTTTTTAAAAAGAATTACGAACTATACTAAATTCAAAAATTAATAAAGATTAAAATAAAAACTACATCCAAATGTTAGAAAAAGGCTATTGACTTCTTTTAAACCTGAAAGGATGAAGGAGGTTATGGCCTCCTCTATCTAAGATCGGAAAGATGGAGGAGACAGTAGCCCCCTCCATCAAATATGCATGTAGTTTCTCCAATTTATAGATATTTTTATTTTAGTTATTTATTATTTATTTACTTATAATTAATTTTGTAAAATTAAAAGAAAGGATATAATTGGTAATATGTGGGATGTGCTTACCGTGGAATGTGCTTACAAGATATAACTTTTTAAATTTTGTTAAAAACAAAAAGCAACTAATCATAATACAGGTACATACAGTTTTCTAGGAACACAAATATCACACCTAATCATTTCAAAATTGAATACTTACCAAAAGCAACAAATTTTTCTTTTCTTTTTTGAAATATTATATGATACGTTAACAATGGTGAAAAATGAAAACATGTCAATCACACGATACTTTCCATCCTCTTTTTTTTTTTATTTTTTTTTTTTTAATATCACATGATACTTTGAATTTAATTAAGGGTAAATTACACTGCACCCCTTGAGGTTTGGCCTTAAGACATTAAGATGGAAAAATTTCGTTATTCTACACTAACACCCCTGTATTGTCGAAAATGCCCTTGTATAATAATAAAAATAAAAGTTTTTTTACACTAACACCCAAGGGCATTTTGGACCTTACCATGGTAAAACAGGGGTGTTAGTGTATAATAACAAAACTTTTCCATCTAAGTGTCTTAAGGCCAAACCTCAAGGGGTGCAATGTAATTTACCCTTTAATTAATCATAATTATTGGTTTGAAAAATAGGAAAGTAACCAATCATGTGTTGGTGTAAGTGGTTCGGCGCTCTCATCCCTTAAGCAAGGTCGTGGATTCAACTTCCCTTATGAACGGAGCTACACATATTGGGAGCACTTTACCCCTTAGTGGACCGACCCGGTGCGAGTCCGGATTAGTCGGGGTGTGGTCTGGGCTGATTGAACCGTATGGTGGATCTGCCCCACTCGAAAACTGGATGGTGTAAACCAAAAAAAAAAAAAATAGGAAAGTAAAAAAGCATGATCGACAACCACAGATCAATATGGTTTAATATTCTCATTCGGAGTTATGCAGATGGAGTGTGTATATATATATATATAATAATAATAAAGGTGCTGGACAAAATGACAGTTGTTTTCAGCTTTTTTTAATAAATTTGAACCAGTTGTTGAGGAAACAATAGAATGCAAGGATTTGGCTATATTGTGTTAACAGTAATGTTACTGGACATCTATGTGAGAGAGTTGGTTTATTTTTGTTTTAATTTTTTTAAAATTTTAAATCCTTAATTTTTATATACCATTGGATTGAAATCTAAAGACTGAAAATTGACCCAATAACTAGCAACTTAGCCAAACCCTAGAATACAGAAGAGCTAATAAAGAATAAATCAAGACCCATAAATGATGGGTCATTATCCTAATGTTTAAAATAGCACATCAATTTTGTGGTTAGAACATCAATTCCAATTATCTATTTTATCTCTTGATCAGATAGCACATGAACCATATAACCTTTTGGGATTTTAAAGATAAGGAAGAAATTTCCCTTCCTTTCAAAAAAAAAAAGAAAAAAGAAATCAAAAAAATAAAAAAAAATATTTACAAATTATAACCATCTTAAAATTCTTATCTGATATGATGGGTTTAAATTGAAGATCTTTACGAAGAAATACTTTTTCAGCTTAGTTAAATGCATATATAATACTGACGATCAACACATGATTGCTTTCATCTCCACAGGATTGCTTTCATCTAATTGATTGTTGTCATCTAATTCCTCTGCAGAGTTGTCGTTACCAAGCTGATGAATATTGATTTGATGATGTCTAACAATTATTAGGGTTGATCAAGTCATTAGCATGATTGAATTTAATTAGACATTAAGACATATAAGTTTGTTGATTTTTGACAAGATACATTCCTTTAACTTAATCAATTGGCCTCATAAAACTAATATGATATGCTAATCGCGAGTATATGTTATTAACTAAACTGAAGTTTAGAAATACGTTTATCGTCTGACATATAAGTTTATCATCTGGTGGTCAAATAATGTGGTATTCTTGATTTTTTTTTTTAATTATAATTGTATGATTGAAATGATTGAATTTTAGAGATGCCACATTATTTGAACACTAAATTTGGGCAAAGTAACATTACGTAAAGTAGCATTACTCATACAATAATGTTACTTTGCCCAAATCTGGTAGAAAAATGATGTGTCAACATTATAATCTAATTATTTAAATTGTATTAGATTTGCATGATTTAAATGAATGGATTAGAGTGTTGTCACATCATTTAGACACCAGATTTGGACACCAAATTTAGATAAAGTAGAATTACTCTTGTTCATAATACATATCTTTTTGGGACGTCAACAATAACGATATTGTTGACGGCCCGAAAAGATATGTATTATGAGTAATTATGAAATCTGCATCAATTAGCAACAACAATCTCTCTTTTTCTAGGTAGAAAATCATGAAGTTTGTTAAAAATTTATTCAACAATATCCTTATTTGATTATTATATTAGTTTTAGAATGACAATGAAGCATCACCTCACATAATAATATAACTATACTCTTAATTATTATTTACTAACAAATATAGAAGCCCAAAGAATAATTATAAAAAAAAAAAATCTAACTCTGTAATTAAATTTCAACCATAACAACACCAACAAGAAATTCATTAAACTATTTCAAAAAAAGAAATTATTAAACAATATAATATTGTTACTTTTGTAAATTTAAAATTAGATTAACTAATAAATATATTATCCATAAAATTCCATAAACTAAAAATGATACAGGAGGAAGTTGTGCCTCCTTTGGCTATGTTGCCGAAAGACGATATGTACTCCTACAGTGGGATTGTCGTCGGAGGCCCAGCTCCCTCAGGTGGGTGTGCTATCTATGGCTAAGGAAGCTGCAAGGAGTTCACCTTTGTTATATATTTTATTTAAAAAATATATATTAAGCGACGTGGGCCCATGTTGTGTGTAATATTGCCACATAGGTTTGGGTCCAAAATTTGGATCAGTTTTTTGGATTATCTAGCATTATTGTAAACTATAAGCAATTATTTTCAGCAACCATGTGTACGTAAATGCATGGTGGAGAAATATCACAATCATTTTCAGCATCATAATTTTTGGGCCCATTGATACACAGCAGTGAGCCCATTGATGGGATCACTATCTCTACGTTGAAAACGTGTCATTCTCTTTTTGTGGTTTTAAAATAAACATGATTTTCTAAAATAATAATAATAATAATAATAATAAACATGTTATCTTATAAGATCAAGTAACCACAGGAACCACAATTTTGCTGCTTCATTTGAATTGTACCGTTGCTAGTGCACCTTCCCTTACACGTTGATAGTTGGGGGTTCGAGTTTCACCATATACATTTTACAAAAACATGTATGAGGTGTTTGATATGGAGTCATCATTATGACTCAATTTAAAATTGGTCAAACAAGTGTTTCGGTAATGCTTGAATATTTATTCCATAACTTTTTTTTTAAATGTCTATACCATGACTTTGAGTTGTCGAATTAGTTAAAATTTATATATTTTATTATTAAAATATAAATAATTACATATAAAAAAATTTAGCAAGTCTCCAAATATAAAAAGAAAAAAAAAAAAAAAAGGACTCCAAAGATAATAAGCATGAATCATGCTCTCAAGTCCATACATTAAAAAAAAGGTATATTATCTTTTTAAAAAAAATCCAAAGCACGGATCACAAGTTTTTTTTTTTTTTTTTTTTTTCTCCTTATATATATACCACATTAAAAACTCCAAGCATGGGTCACAATTTTTTATTGGTACACAATTTTTTATTGGTATACCACATGGGGTGACGCGATTTTAGTTGAAGAAGCTTTCCAATAAAAGATGAAAAGAATGGTAGATAATTTGTAAAATTGGATGATTGATTATTGTTTTCTGGTGGATAAACTATTATGACTCGGTTTAAAGGGGTGGACATGGTTTTACAATTCGAGATAACCAAACCTAAAATATGTATTTAAGTCGAGTCACTCCGTTAAGATGAGTCAATTCGATTAAAAAATATATTAAAACCGAGTTTATACGAGTCATAGATGGTTTTGTCTTGCTAAAAACCGAACCGAACCAAATAAACCAAGTAAATATTAAAAAATATATATATATTATAAAACTAAATGATTAATATTATTAAGTGTATTATGGACTATATTTGAATTATGATGGATTGTATTATGGATTATTTGGACTTCCGTTTATATAATTAAGTTAATTTTTTTTAATACTAATTAAAGTTGTTGAATTATATATAAATAAGTTATAATATTTGAATATTTTAACAATAGAGACACTGATTTATGGTACAAAAGGCTAATACCTTAAAAATGTAGGTAAAATGTTTATTATGTCTCAAAGGTCCATCATGCTCAAAACCATATTAAACCGAAACTAATCGAACCGGAAAAAAAAAAAAAGTTCGAGTCAACCAATTTTTGCATGTCAATTTGATTACAACAAAATAAAATCAAGTAGATGCAAGTTATGGAAGGTTTCGACTGAAAACCAAACCAATCCGACTCACACCCACCCCTGATGCTATGCTTATTAGGCACAATTCGAATCAGGTCATTTTTACATTATCATTATTTTGCAGATTTTTTTTTAACAAAAATATTATAATTAATTTTACACTTTTATTATATTAATATTTTAAAAATATATTAATTTAAAAACTCATTTATTTTTTATAGAATGGGGTAGGGGTATCTTCCATTTTCAGTTGATGTAGGGGTAAATGAGACATTTTATGGGGTCAAGGCCGGTTATCAGTTAGTTCTAATTTTTGGTTAATGAAATCTAAGAAAGGTTTGTGTAATAAAATGATATTTTGTATATAGGTCAAATTTCACCTAAAATCAAGGGTATTAGTGAAATGGTCCCTAAACCATCTGATTTTACCCCCCAAATATAAAATTTTATCTGAATCAATTATTTCAAAATTGATTACTTACCTAAAGCAACAAAAAATTTAAAACATCTCTATTATAATTAATAAAATATAAAATCATTAACAATTGTGAAAAATGAAAACATGCCAATCAAATTAATCATAATTATTGGTTTGAAAAATATAAAAGTAAACAACACTACGGACAACCACCATCTAAGATGGTTTGATGACAAATAATATTCATTATGTTTGATAATGTCTAAGTTCGCGTCGTCACAACTTAAATGGTGGTATATGAATTGTCTAAATTTCATACCTAAATGAAGTGGTATGTGAATTGTCAACATCACGCCAGTTATCCTATGATCTTATGATTTTCAGGATGTTCAAGTACAACATTAATTGACTCTACTATTATTTATAAAAAAATAAAAATCAAAACCCTGCCGGACAATATGACAGCTGTTTTCAACTCTTTTGTAATAAATTCATTTGGACCCAATAAAGAATAATCAATGAGTCACTGTCCCAATATTTAAAATGTGTTATTATAAATATCAATAATGCTAAACATCCCACCAGTAATCCCACCATTTCCATCCTAACACACGTGATAGCTGAGTTGTCACATTAATTGATACTTGTCACTTTTATCCATGTATTCACTCACCAATTAATATTTATCCACTCACCAAGTGACACCTCAACTGCCACGTGTATTGGGATGAAAATGGTGGGATTATAGGTGGGATGTGTAGCATTACTGTATAAATATATACTAATTTGGTGGTTAAAACATCAATTCCAATTATCTCTTTTATCTCTTCAGATATCATATGATCCATAAACTTGTTGGGATTTTTAAGATAAGAATGTCCTTTCCTTTCAACAAAAAAAATAAAATAAAATCGAAAGAAGTATCTTTCCGAAAATCTTATAAGATATGGTGATGGGTTTGAATCGAAGATCTTACAAAATCTTTTTTGTCTCTTTTTTTTACATACGATAAACAAAATAAATAAATATAACTACGAAATTATCATTTCTTTCTTGGCACTGAACACTAAAGAAAAAGTTAACCTAATCTATTTACTGGTACATTAATTAATGGGTGTAGAAATAATGAAATATTACTAACTGTTACAATGTAAATAAAACTTTTTTTTGTTACTTTTTATTTACAACAAATTGGAATTGATGAATATTCTGATTTTGAAATACTATTTTATTTATTCAACAAAGTCGATTGATTGATACGAATAGCCTAGTAGCACGATGCTTGTATTGCTCTCCCACAACCCTGTTTTCACGGTTTAGGCTGCTCCCATTTTGCTCGTGACCTGAATCCATAAAATTATTAATGTGGTTATACTTAACCTTTGTCTCATATTATTTATCCAAAATATGAGGTTGGCTTACTGGTAAGTCCCTAAAAAAACATTCTTCTTCAATATATGGTATTCCATTATATTAAAAAATATATATAGAAAAAAAAAAAAAAAAACATATCATAAGTAAATAAATAAATGAAAAAACATATAAACCCAGTAACCACACCACATTAATTAATATAGAAGGCTGATAAGGTTATTTTCACAAGAAAAAAGTTATCTAAGGAACAAATATGCATGTAGCCAAGCAAATTAACCAAACAAACTAATTCTCCTAGCTCATAAAAGAATGAACTTATTACCAGATTTTATATGTTTTAAAGTTTGTCTATTAGACGAGATGAGGTTGGTTCAGTGATAAACCTCTCCACACCTACACCACGTGGTCATGGTTTGAGTCCTCCCTCTTTCCCAAAAAACCCTCCAAATTTATATAATATAAAATGACATCTTCAAACTAATAAGCTTACCAAATTTAATTGGAAGGTAAGAGATATATTTTCTTATTAAATGTGATTTAAATTACTATGATACCAAAACTTCTAAAACAATATGATATACTATTTAATAGAATTTATCAACATAAAATGAGGTTGAACCAGTGGCATACCCCTCTAGAGGCGTACCTAAGATTTTTTGTTGGGGTGTACTAAAAGAAAACTACAATTTTTTTATGAAGAAATTTCAGTAGTTGAAAAGTAAAGATACATTTAAATAGGGTGACGTAATGAATCTTACCCATCAACATGAATATACTAAACAAATTACATAAGCTGAGATGTTGGGTGGAATCTATGAAACCACACGTTCTATCGCACTTTAATTTAATAATGATATTATATTGTGTTTATTTTTCATTTTTCAAATCTATCGAAATGTCAATATTGGTACTACCATAGTAACATTTAACATGACTTGTTTTAATTTCTATAAGATTGGTTATTTTGACATCATATAAAGGAAGCAGGTATATCTGGTTAAAATGGAACTAGTTTGGGTTAGAATGGAACTAGTTTGGTTTTACATGTTTGCAGAGACCAATTGAGTATATAGTTACAACAAAACTGTACAAGTTTGATATGGATTTAGATTGAGAGGGTAGAAATCAGTAGTACCTTTGCTCTATTAGCTAGCATGCACTTGTCATGTCAGTAGTACCTTTGCTCTATTAGTACCTTGCACTTGTCATGTCAGTAGTACTTTTGCTCTATTAGCTGGCATGCACTTATCATGTCATTGTACATTTTTTGAAAAACCGAGTAATTTATAAATTTACTAAAATCAAGATTGACCCGGTTAATAAAAACTAAAAAGACATTAAAAAAATCAATCACAAGAAAGGATATTGAGAGAAACAAACCGATGACAGATTGACAGGAGAGAGAAGAGGAGACAAGAAATTGCTTGTAGCAGTCATGGGGTGGAAAAAAAGAAGGGTTGCTGCGAGAGAGGTAATTAGATGAACAGTAGTTTTTATCTACCACCACATCGCCAAATCGCCAATCTTAATATATATATATATATATATATAGTTATAGTTGTATTCACAACAGTGCGTACTTATGTATTTTATATGATCGCATTGAATGTGAGTCGTTGGATTTAATTATTTTAACTTAATTAGTAATTTATATGGGTTTAGGGGTAAAACCCTTCACGATATAGGTATGAAGGGTTTTATCACCGCACTAACCTTATCTCGTCATTTATTTAATAATTTATATTTGTGCTACAAGTGTTGACTCATATGCCACATTAATCATAATTTTCTTTTTAAGCTCACATTAAGCTCACATTTTTTTGAATGAATGTTTATATGATATGCATGCACAAGCTAATTAGTAATTTAATATAATTTTATAGTCATTAATCAAAGACATTCTGTTTGGCATGGCTTTTCAATTTGAACTTCTAATGAGTAGGGCTTCTAACAAAAAAAGCTTTTGGTTGTGTAAATTACAAAAAAAGGTGTTGACAATGTAATTTTAGGAATAGCTTTTTGTTGAGTAAATTACAAAAAAAAGGTGTTAACAATGTATTTATAATGAAAGAGTTATGGTGGAATATCTAAAATTTATAAAGGGTAGTTGAGACAATTCAAATGTTTTTAAAAAACTTTAAAAAAAACTTCTTGGAGAAACCCAAAATTTTGGGCTTCTCCAAATAGACATAAAATGGTTTTTTTAAAAGGTAATTAAGACAATTCATATATTAAAAAAGATGTTTTGAGTTTTACCAAACAACTAAAAAAAAAAAACTTCAAAATAGTTTTAAACATTAAAAAAATGTTTTTAATCCTTTCAAAAGTCATACCAAACATACACGTAGCCTATATAAAGAGACCGAGTAATTCATCAATCGCCAAACTATCAACTCTCATAAATAAATAAATAAAAGAAAAAAAAATGAAAATACTCCAAGTCTTCTCCTTGATCTCTACACTTTTAGCAACATCCCAAGTTCCAGACCTCCACATCCCCAACCAAATCCACCTTCACCGCCCGGACCTCCATATCTACAACCAAATCCACTTTCTACGTCCACTATCCGGCTCCCACGGCCACGACATTCCGGGCGTGTCGTGCTCGAGCTGGCGGCTGGCCGTGGAAACCAACAACATCATAGGATGGGCAACAGTCCCAGAAGAGTGTGTAAACTACGTGGGACATTATATGCTAGGTCAACACTACCGAAACGACTCTAAAGTCGTCACAGATGCGGCTTTGGACCATGCTAAGAGCATCAATCTGACCGGCGACGGCAAGGATATATGGGTTTTCGATGTAGACGAAACTACACTCTCTAATTTGCCGTACTATGCTTCAAATGGATTTGGGTACGTACATTATCATATAAATATTCATTATATAAAAGCAAGTTCATTGTTACAAGTGTTTGACAAAATAAGAAATGATTGATTTATTTACTTTGTAATATCACAGATTCGGGATTCCATACCTGATAATTATTTTATATATATATATATATATATATATATTGGTCATGTGTAACTGTTATGATCTGAAATTTTTGTAGGTCGACCCCATACAATTCAACGTTGTTCAATGCATGGGTTCTGGAAGGAAAAGCACCAGCATTGCCAGAGAGTCTTAAGCTGTACAAAAGTTTGTTGTCTCTTGGTATTAAGGTTGTCTTCTTGACTGGAAGACCAGAAGACCAGAGGAATGTCACTGTAGCAAATTTGAAGGAAGTTGGATACCATACTTGGGAGAAGCTTATCCTCAAGTAAGCATACATATATATATATATATATATATATATATATATATATATATACATGTCTTAAAACTTGTCTTAATTAGCTAACGAGTAATGATTTATCAATCAAATATCAGATCAATTAGTTCAACTAATTAAAAATCAAATTTTGTATTGATTTCAATGGTTTTGAGTTTTGACTCATTGATTTGGACGGATTACTGCTCAGTTTTGTTCGGTTTTTTTTTTTTTTTTTCTATTTGTTTTTTTGTTTCTTCATATATTTTGGGTTGTTCAACCTACTGATTTGTATAATTTATTTGGGCTGTTTTCTTAGAAGTTAGAAATCTTTTTTTCTTTTCTTTTTTTCCTGTTTTTTGCACCTAAGACTTATGGTTCTGAATTGAACCTATTATGTTGTTTTTCTTAAGCGATCAAACAAATTAAAAATACTAAAAAATAACTGAAAATAAAGAAAAAAAAAATCTGGCTTTCTTATAATGAATTGCATACTAAATCATTAAATTGCATTTTATATATTTCCTTCCAAGAATATATATTGATCAAATGAAAATACATAATAAATAATAGTAAATAGGATATAAATATCAAATTAATTATTTTCAAATAATTTTTTCTTAAAGAAACTTAACACTATATTTAAAGATGAAAAGAAAAACATGTTATTCAGTTTTCGGTCTTTATTCTTCAGTCTGCCTTATGTTATAGGTTTATTGATGAATCTATAACATAAAAGGCAGAATTTATCTTAAAGGTCTCCCACAGTTTTGTTGATGAATTTATTGATTTATGTTATAGATTTGGTCTACCTTTGTTTATTTATTTTGTCAGGCTGTAACTTTAATCTCTAAAAAATCCTTTGGCTGTAGGAATTCAACTTATTATTCAGGAAGTACAGCAGTTGTGTACAAATCAAAGGAAAGAAAAAAGCTTGAGGAAAATGGATACCGTATCATCGGAAACATTGGTGATCAATGGAGCGATCTACTCGGAACCAACACCGGTAACCGAACATTCAAGCTTCCCGACCCGATGTACTACATTAGCTGATCAATGATGATTATTAAAATTAATCGGAAGCTAAATTGCAAGAGCTGAATTGTTCCAAATTTGTATGTCATTCTGCAATAGTAAAAGTTTATGTTATATATGTGTTTGAGTTTTAATTATTTGCAGAAGTTTGATGGCATTTTTTTTAATTATTTAGAAATCTATTTACTTATGTTAATTTGAATAAATTGAAAATATTTTATGTATGATTAAAATTCTACGGTATCCTTGTTAGTAACCATTAGACCAAAAAGCCGAAGGTGATAGAAAACCCAAAAGCTTAAACCGATAGGAAATGACTCAATAATAGTATTTAAGTACTCTAATAATCCTAATTAACATTCTTTAACCAATGTTTTTATGATTAATAATCAAAAGTATGTGAGAGATGATAGTTGGAATTTGTCCAATAAATGTAACTCTGTTCTTTTTTTAAGAACGGCAAGATTTTATTAAAGGCCATCAAGAGACCAAACAAAGAACACACAAGCCTGGCCACAAGCCAACAGACGAAAAACAAAACAGAGCTACCGATAAAACAGAGCAATCAACAACCAGCTATGAAGCCCTAGCTGCGACCAAAACCGGTCAACCCACCAAAAGCAAACAAAACAAACAACAACAACACAAGTCCCTGTTAACACAAACGAAAACAGAGCATGCAGGACAAAATGAAGCAGCAACAAAAGAAGACCACCAAAATTCAAAGAGTTTTATGAGTATTGAATTGACACAAATATATCTTATATATATATATATATATATATATATATGGGAAATGACTATTTATTTTGAGAGGTGTGATTATTGGAGTATTTACCAACTCATTTGTCATTTCTGCTAACAGGTGCAATTTCAATAGACATATCTCTTTGTACAGACAAGACAAATTGAATGAATACCAAAGGCACCCCTACTCTCCTGTATAAATAAAACACATATTAAGTTTTTTCACATACCAATTTTTAATGTTTCTCTCTCTGCAATAGTCATACAATTTCCTTTTAAAGAATTCTAAGGGAATTACTTCGGTTTTGCTATATCGCAGGTTCCAAACTTTGTTGTATCTTATAAGTGATTTGCCAAGAACCCTTTAGCAAACTCAATTGAGTGGGGGCAAATAACACTTTAAAGAAATGATTTAAATCATACCTTAAAGTTGTTCTCCATTTTCTTTTCCTACTCTAACAAAAACAATAATGATATCATAACGGTGTTTTGAGGCATGTATTTTCAAAAACTCTTATATATACTTACTCAAAAAGTTTGCTATTAGGTTTGATATATATATATATTACCTTGAGAAAACAGAAATAGATTATTGCACTTCGCATTAATATAGTCTTAGTGAAGTAATTTTTTTTAAAACACTCCTTTTTTGGAAACGGAACTAAAAGTGAAGTATTCTTTTAAACACCTCTTTTTGGAAATGGTATAATTGTAAGAGGAGAGATAGAGAGAATCTCTTAAAGAATGAAAGAAGAGAGAAACAATCTTAAAAGTAAGGGTTCATCCACACCATATACTTACACGGTTAGTTTTTAGTCATTGGATTTGAATTCAAAACTCTACAAAAATCAAAGATTTGAAAAAAAAAAAAAAAAAAAAAAAAAAAAAAACTAAAAGAAATTACTCTCACTCATAACTACCTTACACCTATGTTAAATCCAAAAAGTATAAGGTTGCTGGTGTAAATGATTTATTACTCTAATGTTTTATATATGATGAAACATGCAGTCTTGAACATAAATTATAACTCTTTCTTGAAACTTTTTATCATAACATTCAATTACAAGAGATATAATTGACGATATGAAGTTGGTTCGATGGTAAACCCCTCACACCTATATCACAAGGTTGCAGATTCGAGTCATTCCTCTCCCTAACAAAACACGAATTTATAATGTAACACTTCGAAGAAGAAAAAAAATTACAAGAGATATAATTCTCTTACAACTATTTATCACACCCACGCATTAAATGTTAAGTTATGCTAAATTTCTAAAGCCGTAACTCTTTGAATTTAACTAACAAAACAACTCTTAATTAATAATAAACGTTAATCCTTCTAATCAAAGATGATCATGAACTAAGCCAAAATCCATAAGGCGATAAGATGATTAGTACTGAGCATCTCTAGTTGATCTTTAAAGATCAATGTTTACCACTGTTGCTCATCCACAAATCTTCATTTTATTTTCTTTTCATGGTCTTACGTTAAGATTCCTCATTATTTTGTTCACCTATACTACTTTATCAATTGACTTTTTTTTTTTTTTAAGTAACTTTATCAATTGACTTATTTCTTGTGGTATGACATATTTTTTCCTTTATCTCAAGTCACATTATAATGATTATAAATTAGCACTTCAATGGAAGTGTTTTTTTTTTCCACGGGGTTGTGGGTTCAAGTCATCCCCTCCTAAAAAACCCCTGAATTTATATAATACTTAAAAAAAATAAAATAAAATGGAAGTGCTTTTTTTCTGCATGTAAATTGATTCATTGTATCCAGAGGCAGATATGGGCCAGCCCACCCTTGCTTTTTGCAAGTTTTTTTTTTTTTTTTTTAAAGTTGTTTCAATAGTTCTAAGTACATCTCATTTAGTTCTAAGTACACCTCAATCCAATTCCGATTCCGACTTAATTACCACATTTTTCTTTATCTTAATAATAGCCCAATAAATTAAAAACTATGCATCAAACCCATTCAAGCCCATTTTATTTCCTTAACCAAGTGAAATATCAAATTGAGAAATTTTAACCATTTACCAACTCAAAAATCAAATTGGGAAATTTTAACCCTTTAACAACTAACCAAAAGTAGTAGATTTGCCATATAAATTAATTTCAAGTATCCAATAATTTCAAATTTTTCTTAAGTTTTCATAGCTTTTGGATCTATGGAGGCATACAGATGTCGGTAGGAGAACCGTAAGTTTTGTTTTGTTTTGTTTTTATTTTTAAGTTTATGCTGTAAAATTAATTTTAGATTTGTGATGATAAGTTTGATTTTTGGTGATTCGTTTAACAACCCAGTTTTTGTTAATATATTAATATGATTGATTTGGATGAATGCAGATGCTCTTTGATTTACATGTTGTAGCTGTACCACATCTCCTCATTTAGTTATTTCATATTTGTTGATCTCTTCACCTTTACATTATTTTTTTCATTCTTATTTAAATTTATTCTTATTAATTTTTCATATTTGTTAGTTTGTACTGTTGTAGTTTATATATTTGTATTAAACTAATAAATTGCAATTTTTTGGTCACCGTGTGTGTATATATATTTATCCGATTACTTTTTTAAAAAACAAAATTTTCGATATTTTTTCATTACTGGTCTTGATGACAAAACTGGGTTGGTGATTTTTTTTTCTTTCAAAAAAATGAACTTTATCAATGATTCAAAGTATTGAATTTGATTTACTATTTATGCCAAAATTTAAGTAGGATATATCTTATTGTATTATTTTCATTGTATGCATATTTTCTTGTGTTTTTTTTTTGTTAGAATATTTATTTGAGGTTAAGGCTCATTATGTTATTTATGTCCTCTCACTAGATGTACTTTTTAATTTCATTAATGAAAATTCTCTCGTACCGTGGATATTCACCATCAAAATGATTTTTTATTATTATATAATATAATTTTTCATCTATATGAAATTATTCACGGTCCACACAAATTTTTTTATTTTTCTGATTTCGCCCATGATTGTATCCATGCCACATCTTGTTATTAAAAAATAAATAAATAAATAAATAAATCTTAATAGACTTTTAGGATTACTTGGAACTTTGTCATAGGTGATCAATCAGGCTGTAATATATGGTGTCTGTTAATTAAACTCTAAAATATATTGGAAATACTTGGAACTTTGTCTTTCCTTTTTTATTTTTCTAAAATATATAACTCATATTATGGGTTACAGATTGTCTAAATTAATATTTGCTGAAAACGATGTCACTTTCATGCATATTATACGTAATGCGAGATTGCCTAAAAACTACTGTAGTGTTTTATCCGCTTAGAACTTAAAGAATTCACTTTTATTTTCAATGCCAAACTTGTGGTTTTGGGAAAACAACATATTTCTTCAATGTGGATTTCATGATTAAATTAGAAACATTTGGTACTTGTATGATTCCAATTCGAACTTGAGTTTTCTATAGCAGTATATAGATAATACTGCCTACAAAGTTTATAAAGTTTAAGTGAGTTTCGTGAATCATATGGCATCTTATGTATCCCGCTGTGCCAAACAAAAGTTGTTCCTATATAAATATCGTTTGGTTATGAACATATTAAACTAGGTTGACACATATATCGGGGGTCGAGCTCCCAATGGAGTAGGGGGCAAAATTTTAGGGCGCGTTCAATAACGTTTTCGTTTTCTGTTTTCTGTTTTTGTTTTCTGTTTTTGTTTTCTTTTTTTCGAGTTTGAAAACGCGTCCGGTAGTAATTATGGAAAACGATATTCCGAGAATGAAAACGGTGAAAACGCGTCTGGTAGTAATTCAATTTTTTTTATCATAAATTTTTTTGATATCAATAAAAATAGTAAGTACACAACAACAACAATAATAAAGATAATATTAATATTATATATAAAAAATAGTCTAGAACACCTAATAAATTATATTGATAATAACTATTCAAAATTACAAACAAAATTTAATTGATCAGAATGTTTATCTATTATTATAGTTATTCCACAATTGTGATGCGATCTCATTCCTAACTGATGTCATTTGTGTTATGTTGTCTTGAGACATGTCCAAATTGAAAATATGTGTCTCTGCTTCTTCCTCAATAATCAAATCTTCTACTTTAAGTCAATTTTTTTTTTAAAACAAAATCTTAACAACAAAACAAAAAAATAAAAAAAACAAAAAAAAAAAGAGTAAAAGTTACACATTATACTTACCTCGAAAATTAAGAGAAAATGGAAAAAGATCTTCAAAGACGGAAGAACATAAGATGAAAAGATGAGAGATGGAGAAATAAAATGAGAGTGAGAAGAAGAGAGCAAAAAAAAAAAAAACTGATGGAGTTGTCGTGTACAAGTAATAAAGTAGACAAATAAAGTTGAGAACATTAATTGAAAACATCGAGAACAACAAAAAGTTGTTCTCTCTTCCATGCTTTAACTTTTAAGAATGATTTTTTTGATTTTAAAAATATTTAAAACAAAAACACTGCACCAGACACGTTTCTTCATTTTATACAACTCAAAAACGCAAAAACACACTTTGGAAACGTCGCCGAACGCACCCTAAGTATCTTGTTTTATTTAAAAGCGGTTTCCTGTTTTATTTAGGAGTCAATTTTTTTTAGAAGCAAGGAGTGAAAGCTTTATCCTCAGAGTTGTATTATTATACTTTTGTAATTCTAGAGTTTTAGATTGCGAGAAAGAAAAATACAGAGCTGAGCTGAATTAGAGAGTTTTTTTGCTTTATGTCATTGAAAACACCAATTTGATAGTAAAAGTTGAGTGTTGGTAACACTTCTTCGATGTAGGCATAAGCCGAACTACATAGAATCTCGTCTTTTTATTGTTTTTCCGCTTTCGTATATTTTGATTGTTGCATTGGGTTTGTATATTCTGTACCACATACAATACAAATAACCTATTGTTATCTTGAAATTGGTTCTATTGAAAAACAATTAAAGGGCCAAATGCCTACCACTTCAAGAGTCAATATTTATGAACAATTGAGAGCAAAAGGAAAATTAATAGATTTAAAAATAAAAATTAAAAATCAAAGGGTGTTCTTGGAGACAATATCTTGAATTTCCTCACCCCACAAGTGTTGAAGGTTTGTAAATCTCTTCCATTTTCGGTTCATTTATTTTCAAACACTTAATATATCATGGGTTTTGTGTTGGTTGATCAATTGTTCTAGGTTTTCGTGGAAAATAGAAAGAAAATAATGAAGAAATTATTTTCAATAAAATTCACGTTTTTTGGTTTATAAAAACGTGAAATCGGTTTTCCAATTCTATTTCCTATCTCTAAGTTCATTTTATTGACTCTAACCAACACTAAACAATGCTAACCAACACTAGCTCAAACTTATAATTTTATTAAGTTTTTGGTTTATTTAAGGTGGAAACTCACTATGCTATTAATCATATCAATGACTTTTAGTAATTCTCCAAAGCCATTACAAATTCAACGTGAGTTTTTAGTTTTTCAAAATTTGTTTGACTGACCCTAATAAACGCTAACTGAAACTAGCTTAAATTTGTAATTTGACCCTAATAAACGCTAACTGAAACTAGCTTTTGAAATTTGTTTTATTGATCGTAACGTAAATGTTGTAAAGATAAAGTCGTTTGCCTTTTCTTTATACCTAAACTGAACTCAATATCATCCTTAATTTTTTTTACAATGCATACACCACATTTGATATATATTTTTTATTTCATTTTGTAGCAAGTAGTTATTTAAGGTTATTATTGCTTGGAAGACCTCTTTGGAGAAACCATTGATAAAACACAACTCTCATCTGAATCACGATTATCATCGGTAGAAGTATTTATTACCTCTTAAATAATCTCTTAATCCGAAGATAATTTCATCGTTGTATCATTTTTACCATGATAATTCAAAAAGTGCTCAACATCTATCAAATTTTATAGTTTGACATCATCCATTGTTTATTATTATTATCATTTATAATGCATACATATGTACATAGCTTCTTAGGTGCATACCCCCTAACATAAGGTTTTTTTTTTTGGGGAACTGCAAATATATTGAAAGAAGCCCAAAAAGGCAAACCAAACAAGAGAACAGCACAGCAGAGAGCACACTAAAAACAGGGGAAAAGACCTTACGCAGAAAAACACCCCAGCTGATGATACCCTGAAATTTAACGTTGATGGTTTGTTTAGGGAACTGAAGGGGCAAGCGAGGATTGGGGGAGTGTTGCAGGACTGCAAAGGCAAAGTTTTGTGTATTTTCTCGGAAAAAGTTGGGTGTCACAACACTATTTTAATTGAAATTTTGGCAATTACCAGAGCATGTCAACTCTGTATTTCTAGACCATAATTGAAGTTTAAAAGCATTGTGATTGTCGGTGACTCTTTGATGGCGGTGTCGTGGATCAATAGCAGTGGGGTGGGTAGCTGGGCACATTCTCATCTGATTATGGAGATCCGAAATCTCTTGGGAATTTTGAGGCAGGCTCAAGTGGAATTCAGCCCCAGAGAATATAATGCTTTCGTAGATTTGTTGGCGAAAAAAGGTGTTGTTGGTGAAGAGGACATTCTGGATTGGAGGTTGTCCTGACTATGGTTATGTGTCCTGTTTTCCTTTTCCTTTGTTTTGTTTTGTGTGTTTGGTGGTTGTTCTGCGCAGGTTCTGGGCTTTGGTGTGTGGCTCTGGCTTTTGTTGTTTTCCTGTCGTTTTTGTGTGCTTTTTTGGGGGGTTTTTCTGTTGTTGGGGTGCTTTGTCAACCGGCTGCGACAGAGTTTAAGTGTTTGCCTCTGTTGCTGGTGGTTGAGGTTGTTGGTCTGGTTTTGCCTTTTCTTGGCTGGTTGTTGTTTGGTTTGGCTCTTGCCTTCAATAAAGTCTGCCTTTCAAAAAAAAAAAAAAAAAAAAACCCTAGAGACTAAACAACAAAAGCAAAGCCTGAGCCTGAAAAACAAAACCAAAAAAAACCCCATTCCCACCAACAAACCAGAAAATACAAGCACAACCCAAGAAAAACAGCTACCACCGAGAGCTACATATCACCCCAAACCAGCTTATCGCCATCCATGTTCAAACCCATCTTCGCAAGACTGTCAGCAAACGAATTGGTACTTCTAGAATTGTAATCCACTGAGAGACCTCCCATGTTCTGCAAAAGGCTCCGAATATCATAAATAATATCCACGTGTTTCAGACTGCCAATCCCTTCAAGATTATTAACCCAAGATACAACAACTTTTGAGTTACTAGCTATGATTACTTTGCTTTCTTTTAGAATTCTGTTTGAACCTCACAGTTCGCAGGCCTTAAGAATGGCCAAAATCTCAGCCATATTCAAGTCCTTTGTCCTTATATAGGTGGAGGAGAGGTAAAGGGTCTTGCCTTAAGGGTTCCTCAGAACGCCACCAATCCCAGCAAGGCCAGGCTTCCCTTTCGCAAATCCATCCATGTTAAATTTAAAACCGTCGAAAGAAGGGGGGGATCCGAGCTACCATCTTATAATTTTTCCTCACATGTTTGTCAACGCACAGCTCTTTCACATTTAGCAGCAACATAGTTATAGGGTCCTTAGAGCCTTCTCCACTATGCTTAAACCACCAGCCTACTCTAAATTTAATCATGTCTATGACCTTCTCCAGATCACACTCCCTGCCTTTCAAAATCAAATTGTTCTGACTCCCCCATATCGTTCAGGCAGTTGTAGCGAAGAGGATACTCCACATTCTCTTGCTTCGAGAAGCTGGACACAAGCCATACCAACCATCAGACCACTCTTTAAGGTTTTTATTTGGGCAGCCTATAACATCCCACCAACCCATGCACCTTGTCCAAATTTTCCAAGACTAGCAACAATGTAAGATCGAAGAGATGATCCGTCGATTCCCTACATTCCTTGCACAACTGACAGTCCCAATCGGAAACCGTATCCATAACCAAACAAGACAGCACGTCTTTAACTAACACCCTGTCTTTCAGCAGAGTCCAAACGAAGATCTCGACTTTAGGTGGACAAAAACCATTCCAAAGACGCTGAGAGTTGGACTAATCAGTTGTAGGAGACTCTAACATAAGGTTATATACAAACCTATTTGTCAGCATTTTGATCAAAATCCAAGGGATGTTACGTGTGAAAAATAGGTTTGTTGGGATGTTATGTGTGAGTCGTGTGACAAATAGGTTTGTATATAACCTTATGTTAGTGGGTATGCACCTGAGAAGCTCTATACATATGTATCTTGATAAATAAATAAAAATAATAGCAATATATTACATATGATCACTTGTGAATTGATTATGTCAAAACAAGACAAAATTTTAATATGATAGTGCCAAAAAAAGACACGATCACAATAGAAGCACTGTGTACTAAAGGGAACCCAAAAAATAATACATGTACAAGTAATAAAAGCATAAAACTCTTTTTAAATTAATAAATATTTATTTATCGATAAATTAATAAATTATTTATTTATCATAAGTAAATAACCCCTTTAAAATAATAATTTTACACATTTCCAACAATATTATTTTACAGGGGTTTTACTGTACGTAAATCCTTTATATCAATCTTCCAACCCCATTTCCTATCTCTAAATTAATTATCAATTTTGAAAAGAAAAAAAAAAATTACTTACTCTAGTCAACAATAACCCAAACATATACATTTCTCAGTTTTTGGATAATTTTGGTTGAATCTAACTCCAGTTAAGCTTATCACTTTTTGTAATTCCCCAGTGCCATTTCAAACTCTAATATTCTATGTATGTTTAGTTTTTCAAAATTTATTTAACTAACTCTAAGTCTCTAACCAACACTAGCTTAACTGGTAATTTTTCTAATTTTTTGGTTGAAACTCACTACAATTATTCTTATAAATCCTTTATAGTAATCGTTCAACCTCATTTCCAATCTCTAAATTAATTATCCTTTTGAAATTTGTTTTATTGATCGTAATTGACAATAACCGATGCTAGTCCATATTTTCGAAAGTAGGCAAGATTTCTTCTTGTGACAGTGGGCTTGGGAGTAAAGAGGAGCAAAGAAGGGAAGGATTTAGATGATACGAAGCATCTAACCTCTGTTTTAACTCCAAATTGAACCCTTTGCCTAGCAATTAAGGGCTATGTTATGAAGGTTAGGAATCCCAAGAGTAATTTTAAGATATCTTGGAATCTTGAAGAGGAGATTTCTAGGATTATAAGGATTGGAGTAGCCCTAGGGTTGGATTTCGATGGCAAGAGTGGGCATGGCCGAGGTTTTTGAAGAAGTGAAAAGGAAATTGAAGTTGGGTGGCTTGAGAGAGCTGAAAGTTCAATAGGTTTTTGGTTTGTGGTCGTTTTCTGTAATTTGTGTTTGTTGGGTTATGGGGGGTTTTTTTTTTGGGTGGCTTGGCCTCGGTTGGTTTTTGGGTTGCTTGTTTTGCAATTGATGGTGGATTGTTTTCTGTTTTATGTTTTGTTGGCTGGTTGTGTGTATTAGTCTATATGGGGGGCTTTAATTTTGTGGTCGCGTGTTTTGTTGTCATGTAGGTGTGTGGTTTGTTTGTAGCTCTTCGGCTTGGCCGTTTTTGAATAAAATCTGCTGTTCAAAAAAAAAAAAAAAAAAAAAACTCAAACCTATAACTTTTCTAAGTTTTTGGATTATTTTAGATTGAAACTCACTCCAATTAAGCATATCAATCACTTTTTGTAATTCTACAATGACATTCCAAACTCTACGTATGTTCTTAGCTTTTCGAAATTTGTTTGACTAACCCTAACTGACACTAACCAACACTAATCAACACTAACATAAGCTTATAATTTTTTTTTTAATTCATTTCAAAATTAATTTTACTGATCATAACTAACAATATGCGACACTAACCGAAAGTGATAAGCTTAGCAATCACTTTTTGTAATTCTCGAACATCATTCCAAACTCTATGCATGTTCTTAGTTTTTCGAAATTTGTTTGATTAGCCCTAACCGATAGTAGCTTAAACTTGTAATTTTTCTAATTTTTTGGTTACTTTTTTTATAAAAAAAAACTCACATCAATTAATCTTTAGGGTTTTATTGATGGGTTCCAGCCAATTAATGAATTTATGTTTTTAGGGTTTTATTGATGGGTTCCAGCAAATGTCAAAGTTATCCAGCCAATTAATGAATTTATGTTTTTAGGGTTTTATTGATGGGTTCCATGCCCAAATGTACTCTGATAATTGGAAGTTGCCTCTACATCTTCGTACATAGGGATATAAGAGCATCTCCAATGCTAATGTGGGTTGTGAAAAAATTAGTTGCCACGTAGGATGGATATCCATTTTGTTAAAAAATCAATCTCCAATGCAACATCTCTAGTACAACTTCAAGATGAGATGGCAATTTTTTTTTAGAGGCTATCAACATGACTTTCTGATTTCAGACGGTCTGTTGGACGGCCGTCTTGTTGGCCCAGTCAGCAACCACTCTTGTCTCTTGTCTTTTACCTTATTTTGTTCAACAATTCTAAAGTATATTTAAGAAGACCAATAATAAATTGACAAGTCATTAAAAACATATATGTTACAAGTGAAGCATTGGAGACCACTTTTTTATTTGGATGTCTATCAAGTTTAGTTACATACTACATATGAAGCAATTGGCTTGATAATGTTGATATATTACCACTTTTTCAAATGCAAGCCACATTACCATTGGAGATGATATAATAAGGAAATATGACATTGATAACACCAAATCTAATCAATCACGTGCAAAGACTAATCTGCCGACAAAGTGTCAAATATATTCAATGTGTTATTGGCTCGATATTCAATATATATATTTATTCTCAAAACAAAGATAATGATAAGATAAAATGTCACAGCTATACAGCCAGAATAAATTCGAGATTCCAGACAGTGATAAAGCTCAAACTCGTAATCTTATAGTGTAAATATAAGTAGCATATTACTAGACTAAACTCATTTCTTATTAGTTATTTCCTTAAATTTTGTTGATAATTAATGCCTAAAAGTAAAAAGGGTTTTGTTTTTTAAATCTAACACCGATTGGATCAGGATTTGTTGAGACTTGAGGGACGAGTCTCCATTCACTTTACGATTTAATAGATAAATTGTGAGATTTGACACCACTCCACAGGTAATAAATAAATAAATAAATAATAAAATAAAATAAAATAAAAAAAGTGCTATAATCAGATTACTTTTTGTTTTTTTGGATTGAAGGCTCAAAACAGGGACAAAGGACAAACAAGCCCAAACAGCAAACCAAGCAGCACGAGACAGGCAAGGCAAGAACACAACAACAGAAATAGAACAAAGGAAAATCTACAGTTTACTAAAGGGTAGACATCCGAACTTATTATTGATTTGATAAAATACTATGGTCATTATTATAAACACAGCCTATATAAAGAAACCAAATTAACTCAAACTACATAACTCTATATTATTTTCTCCATAGACAATACACCATGGAAACACGTGTATTCCCATTACTCTCCTCCTTTCTCTCTATAATATTCCTAGCAACATCCCAAGCTTCAGACCTACACATCCCCCACCAAATCCACCTTCTCCGGCCACAATCAGGCGCCCATGGCCACGACATTCCAGGGCTGTCGTGCCTGAGCTGGCGGCTAAGTGTGGAAACCCACAACCTCGTGGGATGGAAAACAGTTCCACAACAGTGTGAAAACTATGTGGGACATTACATGCTAGGGAAACAGTACCGGGACGACTCGAAAGCCGTCGTAAACGAGGCTTTGCTCTATGCTCAGAGCCTCAAAGTGGCCGGCGACGGCAAGGAGATATGGGTTTTTGATATAGACGAAACCACCCTATCCAATTTGCCGTATTTTGCTAAGCATGGATTCGGGTACGTACACATAGTTAATCAATTAAACTAATTGTTTATTGTTACAAGTTTTTGATAAACTAATTAAGCAATGATTTTTGTGTTATTTCTTAAAATCACAAACTAAGCAATGTTTAATTTATTTATATATTGGTTTTGTATATTTTAATTATAACGAGTTTAAGTACATTTAACAAATCATTGTGAAACAAAAATCATTGTGAAACTATTTTATAGTGTTTAATTAATATAAACCAAAGTAATGTTTAAAAAATATTTATTAAAATCTTTGGTATATTAAATGTATCTATAATATCTAGTAGAATCATGTTATTTATGCATTATGCATACATAAAATAATTATATTGGATGGATATACATGAATTTTTTTTGAAAAAAAAAATGATATGAAAAAGATGCTTTCTATTTATATAGGCATTTCAGTCTATGAATATGAATTGTTGACAAACTGTTGGTTTTCAAGTCAAAATGCTTGAAGCTATTCTGTCTTTATATTTAAATACAAATCTCAAGTCGTATCATTAATTAATTACCTTTATATAAGGTTTTCTACTAAAAATATTATGATGATTGCTTGATCATGTATTAGAGAAAAAAAAAAAAGAATAAATCTTGATCATGTATTATTTTTTTATATTTATATGTTACTCATGAAATTTTCAGGACAGAGCCATACAATGCGACAACATTCAATGAATGGGTTATGGAAGGAAAAGGACTAGCATTACCAGAGACTCTTAAGCTGTATCAAAAAGTGTTGTCTCTTGGAATTAAGATTGTCTTCTTGACTGGAAGAACAGAATCCCAGAGAAGTGTCACAGCAACTAATTTAAAGAAAGTTGGATTCCACACTTGGGAGAAGCTTATTCTCAGGTAAGCATGCATACATGTCTTAAATCTTGACATATCAATTGATCCGATCGATTCCTTTAAATCTATCAATTGTGGTCAATGATATAGCCTGATGGTAATTAACCAGACTTCTAGTTAGTTGAGATCCCAAATACAATTGGATCGATTTGGACGTGTTCTTGTAATTTAAAAAATTAAATTTACGACTTAGTCAATTTATTTGATGAATTTTTGGAATTGTTTATTTAATTTTTGAGCTTGGTCTTCTCATAATGAATCTTTTGGCTGCAGGGGTCCATCTTACACAGGAAAACCAGCAGTTGCATACAAATCAAACGAAAGAAAAATATTTGAGAAAAATGGATACCGGATCATCGGAAACATTGGTGATCAATGGAGCGATATCCTCGGAACCAACACTGGTAACCGGACGTTCAAGCTGCCCGATCCACTCTACTACGTTAGCTGAATGTTAATTAGAATTACCGGCAACAAAATTGCAAGAGCTAAATTGTTCCAAATTTGTATGTCGTTCTTGAATAATAAATTGAAATTTATGTTATATATATGTAATAATTTTTAATTACTTTTAGAATGTTTGATGGTGATCTTTTAACTTTCTTAATTTTTAACTTTTTAACTTTTTTAATTTTTAATTCAGAATTCTGTTTACATCTTTTAATTATAAGAAAATACAATGATATATTTATGATAAAAAAAAAATTATATTCAATATCCTAGACATTCTTTAACTACATTTTTTTCTAATTAATAATCAAATAATATTTAATGTTTATCACCTCTTAGCATAGGTTTCCTTCCATATTAGTGGAGGGGGACCTGACCATTTGGTGTGGCACTTATCATCTTGATATGAGGTATGTTTTTTACTTGCGACTCAAACCTGAACATTGTCCGGTTAAATGAGGACTTTTACGTACTATCAAAACCTGTACATTGTCTAGTTAAATGAGCACTTTTACTATCAAACCATATTGAATGGTGGTTAAGGCAGTGGTTTGACTTGTGTTAGGCTTTCCTTATAAAGTTAATTAACTCAAATTTTATCAAAGATGATCAAGATCACAAAGTCAAGGTCCATATATAATGCAGAACTATCAAGAAGAAAAAGAAAAAAAAAAAAAAAAAAAAAAAGTTGAGGAATATAGAACTGTAGCTCATCATTTACCTTTTTGCTAGCTCTTCCACAAAACTTCAATGTTTATTTTTATTTACCTTTTAATGGTCTTACTTTAAGATTTTCCATTAATTAGTTCACCCGTACACACTACATACTCATCAAATTGACTTATTTTTTGTGTATGACATCTTTCCTCTTTTCTCAAGTCACATTATGATCATGGATATGATGGATAAGCACTTCCATGGAAGTGCTTTTCTGCATGTATATATGTTGGTTCATTGTATGTACCCATCGGTACATGGAATAATAGGATATTAATTAGGTTGTATTGGTGTTTGTTGAACTCCAAATTTCCTTTTCTTCTAAAACATATCAATCACCAAAATATTTTCTGAAAACAATGTCACTTTCGTGGAGAATATATATGGTTTTAATGCAAGATTGCCTAAAAACAACTGCAGATAAATTAAAGGAGTTTGCACAATATCCTCTTATGTACAATTCAAAAAATTGTTTAAATATAAACTCAATTGATGTGATAAATAATTTATTTTTTCAATTTACATTATGGGATGATATGTTAAATATGACAATAATAAATTATTTATCACATTATTTCGATTAGTATTTAAATAAAAAATTTGAGTTGTATAATATTATCGATTCTATTAACATCATATCTTATTAGTTCTTTGAAAACAAGTATCAAAAGCCCATCGTTTATTACTTCAAAAAAATATATAAAATAATAAAGCACATCGTTTACCGTTGCCCAATAAAAATAATGAAAAAGCAAAAAGAAATTTTCAAGATCGAATAAAGGTTAAAAGTATATATTCTGCACTAGCTAAGAAAGTTGTATGAATTTAAATCACCATCGAAATAATTTGTTGTTGAAATTTGACTGAAACCACAGCTGAGCTGCCCTAGTGCCCTCTCAATTATCATCATCACTTTCTCCTAATTAACGTTTTTTAAAGTTTACAATATGCTTCTGTCAAAAAAAAAAAAAAAAAAAGTTTACAATATGCAAAAGTATAAGAAAAGTTATATATATATATATATAATAGAAGAAAACTTAAAGATATCATTTTTTATTATTATAAGTGATGAAAATCAATTTATTATAATATAGACGAAGAACTTAATAACAAAAAAAAAAGGAATTTCTTTTTAGGGTAAATCAAGAATAACAATCAAAAGTAGTAATTATTTTTTAAAACAAAGGATGGAGATGCATCATAAATCTTTGATTTAAATTATATGTTATAAAGTTTCTCTCCAGAAATAAGTTAAAGTTGATTTGACTTTGTTAATTAGAATTGTTTGAATGGATATTGGGTAGGCTTTGTTATTAAGAATAATTCAGATTCTTGTCATCAGATTTGTTAATTAGAATTGTTTGATTTGACTTTTCATTATCTTTTCCAAAAACAGTACAACATGGAAACACATGTATTCACACTACTTTTCTCCTTCTTTCTCTCTATAATCCTAGCAACATCCAAGGCTTCAGACCACCACATCCCCCACCAAATCCATCCTCTCCTGCCGCGATCCGGCACCCATGGCCGTTACGTTCCGAGGCTGTCCTGCCTGAGCTGGCGGCTGGGCGTTGAAACCAACAACCTCATAGGTTGGAAAACAGTGTAGAAAGTACGTGGGACATTACATGCTAGGGCAACAGTACCGGGACGACTCAAAAGCTGTCATAAACGAGGCTTTGCTCTATGCTCAGAGCCTCAAACTGATCGGCGACGGCAAAGAGATATGGGTTTTTGATATAGATAAAACAACCCTCTCTAATTTGCCGTACTTCGCTAAACATGGATTTGGGTACGTATGTTATCATAAATAATTATTATATAAATTAAGTTTTTTGTGTTGTAAAAAAAAATAATAAGTTTTTTGTTACAAGTATATTACAAGTAATTCAGGGTTTGGAGAAGAAACATGACTCCAACGCACAATCTTAAAGCTGTAATTGTGAAGGCCGTATCACTAGTAACAGAAACGTAAACGTGCAAAAAATTCCACATTTGATGGTGTATATTAATGTGTATATTGATCTTGTCATTGTCATGATGTGAAATTTGTAGGACGAAACCTTACAATGCGACAATAATCAATGGATGGGTAATGGAGCGAAAAGCAGCGGCATTGCCGGAGAGTCTTAAGTTGTACAAGAAGTTGTTGCCTCTTAAGATTAAGGTTGTCTTCTTGACTGGCAGAGCAGAAGAACAGAGAATTGTCACAACAAACAATTTAAAGAAATTTGGATTTCACACTTGGGAGAAGCTTATTCTCAAGTAAGCTCAAGCAGACCCTACTCTTTATTTTTTATTTATTTGTATTTGTATTTTTAATTTCATTATTAACATTTAATTACTTTATTGTTTATCAACTATCAAGGCTGTCAACTACTCTCAACATCATCAAGATCAGCAAAACACCGTAAACACAAACTGAACCCATCATCAATCTCCACCAAAAATTTTTTTTTTTTAAAAAAAAAGTCCAAACACAACACGTGAAGATGTTTGTGCGATTCAGCTTAAAGAAATACAGGTCGGCCCTGACATATCAGTGGCCCATGGCAAACTAATAACACATATATACAATTGATTACAACACTTCTCTGTTTTATATTATACAGTAGACTACAACACTTCTATGTTTTATATTATACAGTTTGGTATATACTGATGCTCTATTTTTGTCTTCATTTTGCCAGGCACATTTGCTTTGACACTTAGCAAGCTAGTTGGACAATTGCTTGTAATTTGCACAGCCTTATCACAGCTGACTAGTATAAATTATGGATTGTTTTGAATCCATGAAGAACACAAATAAGTGTTATTCTGTTTTTGTTCTCATTTTTGTTTCATTAGCTTCTTCCATTCATGCGCATGCACACTTATACTTGTTATCATATTTTGTATTCTTAAAGATATGCAATTTTTAGAACTGGATAATCAGTATATAAATGTGTGTGTGCGCGTGCGGGCGGTTGCGTGCATTTTCGTGCTCATGTGTGCATGTGTGTTTCTAAAATCATATGTTTAACTTTATAATCAATTTGACAAATAAAAATGGTTTTGACAATATAATCAAATTGAATATTACTGGATGAATGATATTCTTTCACCTAGATATAACAATTTTCAACAAAATTGATAGAAGCTATTATGAAAAAAATCATTAGTATATAAATGTGTATACGTCATTATAGTCCTAATTGTTGTTATTATTATTAATTTTTTTTAAGTGCCCCATCTCATATAAATTTCTAGGTCCGCCACTGAAAGTAGACCCTACTCTTTATTTTTTATTTATTTGTATTTGTATTTTTAATTTCATTATTAACATTTACTTTATTGTTTATCAACTATCAACTATCAACTATCAAGGCTGTCAACTACTCTCAACATCATCAAAGATCAGCAAAACACCACAAACACAAACCGAACCATCATCAATCTCCACCAAAAAAATAAAAATTGAAAAAAGTCCAAACACAACACGTGAAGATGTTTGTGCGATTCAGCTTAAAGAAATAAAGGCGTGAAGATGAAATTTAGTGAACCACCATCAAAGGTAAGAATCAGACAATGCCGGCCCTGACATATCAGGGGACCAGGGCAAACTAATAACACATATATACAGTTGACTACAACACTTCTCTGTTTTATATTATACAGTTTGGTATATACTGATGCTCTATTTTTGTCTTCATTTTGCCAAGCACATTTGCTTTGACACTTAGCAAGTAGTTGGACAATTGCTTGCAATTTGCACAGCCTTATCACAGCTAACTAATATAAATTATAGATTGTTTTGAGTTCATGAAGAACGCAAATAAGTGTTTATCTGTTTATGTTCTCATTTTTGTTTCATTAGCTTCTTCAATTCACGTGCATGTGTTATCATATTTTGTATTCTTAAAGATATGTAATTTTTAGAACTGGATAATCAGTATATAAGTGTGCGGGCGGTTGGTGCATTTTCATGCTCATGTGTGCATGTGTGTTTCTAAAATCATATGTTTAACTTTATAATCCATTTGACAAATAAAATGGTTTTGACAATACAATCAAATTGAATATTACTGGATGAATGATATTCTTTCACCTAGATATAACAATTTTCAACAAAATTGATAGAAGCTATTATGAAAAAAATCATTAGTATATAAATGTGTGTACGTCATTATAGTCCTAATTGTTGTTATTATTAATGACGTATATACTGATGATTTCGTGCTCTGTTTTATATTATACAGTTTGGTATATACTGATGCTCTGTTTTTGTCTTTATTTTGCCAGGCACATTTGCTTTGACACTTAACAAGCTAGTTGGACAATTGCTTGCAATTTGCACAGCCTTATCACAATTGACTAGTATAAATTATGGATTGTTTTGAGTCCATGAAGAACGCAAATAGGTGTTTTTCTGTTTTTGTTCTCATTTTTGTTTTATTAGCTTCTTCAATTCACGTGCATGCACACTTATATACTTGTTATCATATTTTGTATTCTTAAAGATATGCTATTTTTAGAACGAGATAATCAGTATATAAGTGTGCGTGCGCGTGCGAGCGGTTGCGTGCATTTTTGTGCTCATGTGTGCATTATGTGTGTTTCTAAAATCATATGTTTAGCTTTATAATCAATTTGACAAATAAAAATGTTTTTGACAATATAATCAAATTGAATATTACTGGATGAATGGTATTCTTTCACCTAGATATAATAATTTTCAACAAAATTGATAGAAGCTATTATGAAAAAAATCATTAGTATATAAATGTGTGTACGTCATTATAGTCCTAATTGTTGTTATTATTAATGACATATATACTAATGATTTCATGTCTGTTTTATATTATACAGTTTGATATATACTGATGCTCTGTTTTTGTCTTCATTTTACCAGAATTTGCTTTGACACTTAGCAAGCTAGTTGGACAATTGATTGCAATTTGCAGAGCCTTATCACAGCTGACTAGTATAAATTATGGATTGTTTTGAGTCCATGAAGAACGCAAATATGTTTTTTTCTGTTTTTGTTCTCATTTTTGTTTCATTAGCTTCTTCAATTCACGTGCATGCACACTTATATACTTGTTATCATATTTTGTATTCTTAAAGATATGCTATTTTTAGAACTGGATAATCAGTATATAAGTGTGCGTGTGCGTGCGGGTGGTTACGTGCATTTTCGTGCTCATGTGTGCATGTGTGTTTCTAAAATCATATGTTTAGCTTTATAATCAATTTGACAAATAAAAATGTTTTTGACAATATAATCAAATTAAATATTACTGGATGAATGGTATTCTTTCACCTAGATATAACAATTTTCAATAAAATTGATAGAAACTATTATGAAAAAAATCATTAGTATATAAATGTGTGTACATCATTATAGTCCTAATTGTTGTTATTATTAATGACGTATATACTGATGATTTCGTGCTCTGTTTTATATTATACAGTTTGGTATATACTGATGCTCTGTTTTTGTCTTCATTTTGCCAAGCACATTTGCTTTGACACTTAACAAGCTAGTTGGACAATTGCTTGCAATTTGCAGAGCATTATCACAGCTGACCGATATAAATTATGGATTGTTTTGAGTCCATGAAGAACGCAAATAGGTGTTTTTCTATTTCTATTCTCATTTTTGTTTTATTAGCTTCTTCAATTCACGTGCATGCACACTTATATACTTGTTATCATGTTTTGCATTCTTAAAGATATGATATTTTTAGAATTCGATAATCAGTATATAAGTGTGTGTGTGCGTGCGTGCGGACGGTTGCGTGCGTTTTCGTGCTCATGTGTGCGTGTGTGTTTCTAATATCATATGTTTAGCTTTATAATCCATTTGACAAATAAAAATGTTTTTGACAATATAATCAAATTGAATATTACTGGATGAATGATATTTTTTCACCTAGATATAACAATTTTCAATAAAATTGACAGAAGCTATTATGAAAAAAATCATTAGTATATATATGTGTGTACGTCATTATAGTCCTAATTGTTGTTATTATTAATGACGTATATACTGATGATTTCGTGCTCTGTTTTATATTATACAGTTTGGTATTTACTGATGCTCGGTTTTTGTCTTCATTTTGCCAGGCACATTTGCTTTGACACTTAGCAAGCTAGTTGGACAATTGCTTGCAATTTGCAGAGCATTATCACAGCTGACTAGTATAAATTATGGATTGTTTTGAGTCCATGAAGAACGCAAATAGGTTTTTTTCTGTTTCTGTTTCTGTTCTCATTTTTGTTTCATTAGCTTCTTCAATTCACGTGCATGCACACTTATATACTTGTTATCATATTTTGTATTCTTAAAGATATGCTGTTTTTAGAAATAGATAATCAGTATATAAGTGTGCGTGTGCATGCGGGTGGTTGCGTGCATTTTCGTGCTCATGTGTGCATGTGTGTTTCTAAAATCATATGTTTAGCTTTATAATCAATTTGACAAATAAAAATGTTTTTGACAATATAATCAAATTAAATATTACTGGATGAATGGTATTCTTTCACCTAGATATAACAATTTTCAATAAAATTGATAGAAACTATTATGAAAAAAATCATTAGTATATAAATGTGTATACGTCATTATAGTGCTAATTGTTGTTATTATTAATGACATATATACTAATGATTTCATGTCTGTTTTATATTATACAGTTTGATATATACTGATGCTCTGTTTTTGTCTTCATTTTACCAGGCACATTTGCTTTGACACTTAGCAAGCTAGTTGGACAATTGCTTGCAATTTGCAGAGCCTTATCACAGCTGACTAGTATAAATTATGGATTGTTTTGAGTCCATGAAGAACGCAAATAGGTTTTTTTCTGTTTCTGTTCTCATTTTTGTTTCATTAGCTTCTTCAATTCACGTGCATGCACACTTATATACTTGTTATCATATTTTGTATTCTTAAAGATATGCTGTTTTTAGAACTGGATAATCAGTATATAAGTGTGCGTGTGCGTGCGGGTGGTTGCGTGCATTTTCGTGCTCATGTGTGCATGTGTGTTTCTAAAATCATATGTTTAGCTTTATAATCAATTTAACAAATAAAAATGTTTTTGACAATATAATCAAATTAAATATTACTGGATGAATGGTATTCTTTCACCTAGATATAACAATTTTCAATAAAATTGATAGAAACTATTATGAAAAAAATCATTAGTATATAAATGTGTGTACATCATTATAGTCCTAATTGTTGTTATTATTAATGACGTATATACTGATGATTTCGTGCTCTGTTTTATATTATACAGTTTGGTATATACTGATGCTCTGTTTTTGTCTTCATTTTGCCAAGCACATTTGCTTTGACACTTAACAAGCTAGTTGGACAATTGCTTGCAATTTGCAGAGCATTATCACAGCTGGCCGGTATAAATTATGGATTGTTTTGAGTCCATGAAGAACGTAAATAGGTGTTTTTCTATTTCTGTTCTCATTTTTGTTTCATTAGCTTCTTCAATTCACGTGCATGCACACTTATATACTTTTTATCATGTTTTGCATTCTTAAAGATATGATATTTTTAGAATTCGATAATCAGTATATAAGTGTGCGTGTGCGTGCGGGCGGTTGCGTGCGTTTTCGTGCTCATGTGTGCATATGTGTTTCTAAAATCATATGTTTAGCTTTATAATCCATTTGACAAATAAAAATGTTTTTGACAATATAATCAAATTGAATATTACTGGATGAATGATATTCTTTCACCTAGATATAACAATTTTCAATAAAATTGATAGAAGCTATTATGAAAAAAATCATTAGTATATATATGTTTGTACGTCATTATAGTCCTAATTGTTGTTATTATTAATGACGTATATACTGATGATTTCGTGCTCTGTTTTATATTATACAGTTTGGTATTTACTGATGCTCGGTTTTTGTCTTCATTTTGCCAGGCACATTTGCTTTGACACTTAACAAGCTAGTTGGACAATTGCTTGCAATTTGCAGAGTCTTATCACAGCTGACTAGTATAAATTATAGATTGTTTTGAGTCTATGAAGAACGCAAATAGGTGTTTTTCTATTTCTGTTCTCATTTTTGTTTCATTAGCTTCTTCAATTCACGTGCATGCACACTTATATACTTGTTATCATATTTTGTATTATTAAAGATATGCTATTTTTAGAACTGGATAATCAGTATATAAGTGTGCGGGTGGTTGCGTACGTTTTCGTGCTCATGTGTGCATGTGTGTTTCTAAAATCATATGTTTAGCTTTATAATCAATTTGACAAATAAAAATATTTTTGACAATATAATCAAATTGAATATTACTGGATGAATGGTATTCTTTCACCTAGATATAACAATTTTCAACAAATTGATAGAAGCTATTATTAAAAAAATCATTAGTATATAAATGTGTGTACGTCATTATAGTCCTAATTGTTGTTATTATTAATGACGTATATATTGATGATTTCGTGCTCTGTTTTATATTATACAGTTTGGTATGTACTGATGCTCTATTTTTGTCTTCATTTTGCTAGGCACATTTGCTTTGACACTTAACAAGCTAGTTGGACAATTGCTTGCAATTTGCAGAGCCTTATCACAGCTGACTAGTATAAATTATGGATTGTTTTGAGTCCATGAAGAACGTAAATATGTGTTTTTCTATTTCTGTTCTCATTTTTGTTTCATTAGCTTCTTCAATTCACGTGCATGCACACTTATATACTTGTTATCATGTTTTGCATTCTTAAAGATATGCTATTTTTAGAATTCGATAATTAGTATATAAGTGTGTGTGTGCGTGCGGGCGGTTGCGTGAGTTTTCGTGCTCATGTGTACATGTGTGTATGTGTGTATGTGTGTATGTGTGTATGTGTGTTTCTAAAATCATATGTTTAGCTTTATAATACATTTGACAAATAAAAATGTTTTTGACAATATAATCAAATTGAATATTACTGGATGAATGGTATTCTTTCACCTAGATATAACAATTTTCAATAAAATTGATAGAAGCTATTATGAAAAAAATCATTAGTATATATATGTGTGTACGTCATTATAGTCCTAATTGTTGTTATTATTAATGACGTATATACTAATGATTTCGTGCTCTGTTTTATATTATACAGTTTGGTATTTACTGATGCTCTGTTTTTGTCTTCATTTTGTCAGGCACATTTGCTTTGACACTTAACAAGCTAGTTGGACAATTGCTTGCAATTTGCAGAGTCTTATCACAGTTGACTAGTATAAATTATGGATTGTTTTGAATCCATGAAGAACGCAAATAGGTGTTTTTCTATTTCTGTTCTCATTTTTGTTTCATTAGCTTCTTCAATTCACGTGCATGCACACTTATATACTTGTTATCATATTTTGTATTCTTAAAGATATGCTATTTTTAGATCTGGATGATCAGTATATAAGTGTGTGTGTGCGTGCGGGTGGTTGCGTGCGTTTTCGTGCTCATGTGTGCATGTGTGTTTCTAAAATCATATGTTTAGCTTTATAATCAATTTGACAAATAAAAAATGTTTTTGACAATATAATCAAATTGAATATTACTGGATGAATGGTATTCTTTCACCTAGATATAACAATTTGCAACAAATTGATAGAAGCTATTATGAAAAAAATCATTAGTATATAAATGTGTGTACGTCATTATAGTCCTAATTGTTGTTATTATTAATGACGTATATATTGATGATTTTGTACTCTGTTTTATATTATACAGTTTGGTATATACTGATGCTCTGTTTTTGTCTTCATTTTGCCAGGCACATTTGCTTTGACACTTAACAAGCTAGTTGGACAATTGCTTGCAATTTGCAGAGCCTTATCACACCTGACTGGTATAAATTATGGATTGTTTTGAGTCCATGAAGAACGCAAATAGGTGTTTTTCTATTTCTATTCTCATTTTTGTTTTATTAGCTTCTTCAATTCACGTGCATGCACACTTATATACTTGTTATCATGTTTTGCATTCTTAAAGATATGATATTTTTAGAATTCGATAATCAGTATATAAGTGTGTGTGTGCGTGCGTGCGGACGGTTGCGTGCGTTTTCGTGCTCATGTGTGCGTGTGTGTTTCTAATATCATATGTTTAGCTTTATAATCCATTTGACAAATAAAAATGTTTTTGACAATATAATCAAATTGGATATTACTGGATGAATGGTATTCTTTCACCTAGATATAACAATTTTCAACAAAATTGATAGAAGCTATTATGAAAAAATCATTAGTATATAAATGTGTGTACGTCATTATAGTCTTAATTGTTGTTATTATTAATGACGTATATACTGATAATTTCGTGCTCTGTTTTATATTATACAGTTTGGTATATACTGATGCTCTGTTTTTGTCTTCATTTTGCCAGGCACATTTGATTTGACACTTAGCAAGCTAGTTGGACAATTGCTTGCAATTTGCAGAGCCTTATCACAGCTGACTGGTATAAATTATGGATTGTTTTGAGTCCATGAAGAACGCAAATAGGTGTTTTTCTATTTCTATTCTCATTTTTGTTTTATTAGCTTCTTCAATTCACGTGCATGCACACTTATATACTTGTTATCATATTTTGTATTATTAAAGATATGCTATTTTTAGAACTGGATAATCAGTATATAAGTGTAAGTGTGCGTGCGGGTGGTTGCGTGCATTTTCATGCTCATGTGTGCATGTGTGTTTCTAAAATCATATGTTTAGCTTTATAATCAATTTGACAAATAAAAATGTTTTTGACAATATAATCAAATTGAATATTACTGGATGAATGATATTTTTTCACCTAAATATAACAATTTTCAACAAAATTGATAGAAGCTGTTATGAAAAAAATCATTAGTATATAAATGTGTGTACATCATTATAGTCCTAATTGTTGTTATTATTAATATTTTTTTAAGTGCCCCATCTCATATAAATTTCTAGGTCCACCACTGAGTAAGCATATATACATGTCTTTGTAAATATTGTCTTATTTAATTACTTGATTTATCAATTAATCCAATCCGTTCAAATCAGTTAATTCTGCTAAATTCAATCGATCATGTGTTGATTTCAATGATTTATCTTGTAATTTTGGTCTATAATTGTTTATTTTTGTTGGGAAAATTTCCATCAATTTATAATCTGTAAAAAAAAAATGGATGTAGGGGATCATGTTATTCAGTGAAAACAACAGTTGCATACAAATCAAATGAATGGAAAAAGCTTGAGAAAAACGGATACCGGATAGTTGGAAACATTGGCGATCAATGGAGTGACCTCTTCGGAACCAATGCCAGTAACCGGACGTTCAAGCTACCCGATCCACTGTACTATATTAGCTGAATGCTAATTAGGATTAATTGGAGTTAAAAAAAAAAAAAAAAAAAAAAAGGATTAATTGGAAACAAAAGTGAAAGAGCTAAAGGGTTCCAAATTTGTATGTCATTCTACAATAATTAAAATTTATGTTATAGTATTGATTTTTTTTTTCTTTATTTTTAAGTGTGTTCACATTTGTTGATTAGAAGGAAATGAAATTGTATATTGATTTAAGATACAAATTATAGCGAGATTTGCAAAAACCCTCCTCAGGTTTGAATTTTTTTTTTTTTTAAAACAACACTGTAATTTTCAAGTTAAGGTAAAAATCTCCTTATTGTAATACCAAAATCATCTTGTAAATTCAAAATTAGTTTAAAAACCCCTCATATAGTGTTTTTTTATTAAAACACATGGGTTGTTTTTGAAAAATGGTCAGATCTTTCATCCGTATTTTGAGATAAAGAAATAACATATTTTTATTTTTTGCTTTAAGCACTAATACCAGAAGCCCACTGGCCCTGACTAATCCGGGTCAAGCCGGGTCGGCCCACTAAGGGGTAAAGCTCTCCTAACGCAAGTTTTTTCCATTCACAAGACTCGAACTCGAGACCTTGCTTAAGGGGAAGGAGTGCCGAACCGCTAGAACCAACCTGCGTTGGTAGAAATAACATATTTAGCTAAAGCATGAGCCCCCTTATTACGATCACACGGGACAGATAGTAAAAATCTCTCCATCTCAACGGAGCAAAACCATATAACCATCCAAACCAAAAGATCAACACAATTAATTCATTTTAAATTAGTATTTAAAAATATATTTTAGTTAAATATATAAAATTAAAAAAAAAATCAAAACTTAAATATGTTTATTTTATATTTAAGTTAAAAATTATAATAAGCAATCCGATCTAATACCAAACAATATAATATTAAATTAAATCCAAAAGAATACAATCTTAATACAATATACAATTCAATCCGGTCCAATAATGTACGGTTCATGGAATTTAGAAATACAGCCCAAACATAAAAATCAAATATCTTGATTCGTTGATCGTGACCCATTTTCAGCCCAAACCCACAAACGTGTCACTGCCCACACTTGTAATTTCACAAACAGCACCAATTTCACCATACCCTTCGCAGCAAATCAGCCGCGCGCTGCTCTCTCCGGTGAACCACACTATAGAATGTCGTTTAGAGGACGAGGGCGTGGACGAGGAGGCTTTGGAGGTGGCAGAGGCTTTGCTGCTGAAAAACCTTTTGAACTTTTCCCTGTCGGTAATTATTTTTATTTTTGTTTTTTAAATTGTTTTAAATTTTGAGTTTTTACTACGTTTGACTGCTTTTTTTAGTGTTCTTAGCTTGAATTGAATCTGTATGCTTTAATTTAAATGGGTTCTGGGAAAGTTTTGATTTTTTTCATTACAGACTTTGAGTGCATTGATTGGGTTGTTTTTACTACGTTTGACTAATTTTTTTTTTAGTGTTCTGAGCTTGAATTGAATCTGTATGCTTGAATATAAATGGGTTCTGGGAAAGTTTTGATTTTTTTTTTTTTTTTTTCATTACAGATATTAAATGCATTGATTGGTTTTCTTTTTTTTTTTAAATAAAGTTGTATGTGTAAATTTTCGTTCTTGTTTATGTAGGTGGCTGATGTTGTATCGATAGGAATTTAATCCTTTGGAACACAAGGTTGCTAAACTATTGGAAAACCTCTCCTTACAATCTGGAGGAGAATGTTGAAAAGAGTGAGCTTTGAGGACTTTAAATGTTTTTATTTTTTATGATTAAGTAGGAGAAACTGATAAAATAGCAATCGAAAACGATAGGTTTAACGATTAGTTTTCACTCCACGGTTCTTAATTTTGGTCTAAATTTATAATATATTGTATGAAATATGAATGCATGTGTGTAGTAGTGGAGAAAGTTTGAATATGATGTTAAAATAGCTGTGTTTGATTGTTCATAGTTAATCGCCGTTTATTCTAAGACTTCGTTCAAGAAGTGATAGCTTTGAATTAAATTTAATTCTAGACGGTAATGGCTTAATAAGTCCGAAGAAATGAGTGCTATCCAACTTCCTGCAACTAGTTCATTATACATGTTTTTCTGCTACCTATATGTTTGGTCTTAGGATGATTTTTTTCAATGGTTTTGTCAAATAATGTTAGTTTGCTAATGCCTTTTGCCTTGACCAATATATGATAGCAATTGGTTAGTGAAAAAGCTTTAAGAATTTCATTTCAAGTGTATTGATTTTTGAAAGTTTTTCCTAACCTGTTTTTATATGATTCTTGTTTATCTATACATTCTAGTACATGCTTTGTATCGGCTCTGACACTTTTTTACTGATAAAAAAATGAAGAAGTTCATGGTGCAATTTGAGGAGTTTTACAGATTCTTCTTATTCCATATCATGTTGTCGAGTTTTCCTTATTCTAGATAGTATATTAGGATTGTTGCAAGATATCTGATTGCTCATGTTAAATATGTTAATACTTATGCGCTACCTCCATGTTCATGAATTTGATGCCAGAAAACCAAAGCGCGGACATAGAAAGATAGTCCGACTTGAATAAGCCGAAAACCACATCTGCTCGTGATTCTATTTACCAATTTTATAGATCAATGCTTCTAATTTTCCTCAGGAACTGGTTAAAGGTGTGCAATCAGACCACTTTTAAGTTTTAATTATATAGTACTGTAGTGGCATTCATGAGAATACATGTAATTAGGGTTCTTAGCTTCTGACACTAATGACTTGTCTGATGGTGCAATGAAAATCCAGATTCAAGGCAGCAGCAAAAGCGAAAAAGAGTTCGATGGAATCCAGGTTTGAACAGATAGCAAACCTTGGTCTTACTTTTCATTTCATTCATTTTGGGAATTGTCTTTCGAATTTCAAATGTTAATTGATTCTTTAAGGTGTAGCTCTATATCTTGTGTCCAATTCACCTTAATAGTAGGCAAAATTGAGACTTGACATGTCTTGTTGTGCTACGATCTAATATGCTGTATGCATATATGTAAATCTGTAAACAGTGATTATGTGTCTTATTTGAATTTAAAAATCTTTATTGTGTAAATCCGTATATAAATAATAATTTACTTTACATTAGTGTTTTGATTCGTATATTAGAGATAGAGTTGTATATACAGTTGGTAGGTCTTGTTTGTTCTATTGTCTCTTAAAACACTTGTTTTTCTAAACATTAAGACCTTGCTATTTAGCCAGCATTTCAGAGCTGAATTTCAGAAACTTCCTACCGGTTCCTGTTTACTTTTTGCCATCTGCTGGCATAGTCAATGATAGATGTTATGGGGACTGTTGAACGGACAGTGGAGGACCAGATTAAAGTTCTGATCTGAGAGGACGTTTTAATTTTCAAGAATAACTTGACAATACTTAGGAGAGGGATAACGTTTAGGTTCAATGAAGAGTAAATAGGAACCTTTTATGATTTGTAATTTTCATTGTACTTGACTTGGATGGGCCCGTGTTCTTCAGTAGGTTTATCAAGTACCATTTGGGTTGTAATTTCATCCATATGAACTTGACAATACATTTTAATGTTGGTGTCATATACTAGCTGCTAGGGTAATGTAAATTACTCAAATTTCAGATTTTAATTAGAACTTAGAAGGGCTTTATTCTAAGACTTGTCTGTGTATTGCATAGTCTTATCATCAGTTTACTTGGGGAATGTAAATTACCCTTTTTGTTACCTTCAATTTGTTAATATGAACTGTTTAAGTGAACCATTCTCCACGAAGATGTCATGATTTGTACAACTTCCCTGCTATTATGACGAAATGTTGAAATGACTTATTTGATTTAGACCTAGTAATTGCTTTGTTTTGGTGTCAACTTTGTCTTACAGTGGAAAGCTTCCAAATGACTAATTAAATTGATTTGGATGTTAATATTACTGGCATGAAGAAGATAGATGATTACTTTGACGAGATTGAATAGAAATATCAGGTAAACTTGTATTATCAGTAACCTACCTATCTACTTATGTTATCTGGTCTATTTCTTCAGCGGCACTATTGAGAAAAACCCCACTCATTTTTGTTGTTTGGAGTGTCTTTATATCTTTTGTTTGTAATTTTACTGTTCTTTTCTCTAAATGGGTATTTGGGCATTTTTCTAATTCCACCTTGGTAATACTTTCAAATCTGTAGGACCAAGGGGAGAAAGATGATATGGAAAAGAAAGAGGATGAAGATGAGGAAGATAACGACAAGGAAGCAGTTGAAGAAGATGACGAAGAATTCAGTGATGATGGAGATTATAATAAGGTTCCTCCAAAACTCTGGATGTCATTTAAATCATTGATTCTTCATCGTCCAATATTTTTGCAGCTGTTCATAATGTTTTAAATAGCAGTACTATGTTAAACACTCGAGTTGAAACTTATCTTCACAAGATTAGGAGCATGATAATGATGATTGTTGTTAACATACCCAGTTGATTTGTGGCATGCATTTTGTTCTTTCACTTTTGGAAAATTCAATTCTCTGAGTTTGTGAGCATGACTTATCATTTACGACAAGCTCTTGTCTGCATTTGTTCTTGGTTTTCATTTATTTCATTCTTTTCATGATTTAATATGAAATGGTATGACATAATTGGATATCCTGCCTACCTTCATATGAAGTTAACTAGAACAGTTTGTACCTCTATATCCTTTCATCTCTAAAAACTACAGAGTTTCTCTCAGCCAACCGAATACATTTTTACAAGTTTCATCCATTTATGTTTATATATATATATAAAGAGCGTTTAAGAAAAAGAAAAGTGTCTAAAGCTCGATATGTTTTTGCAGAATGAATATTTTGATGACGATGAAGATGACTTTAACATGAATGATGATGATAACGGTATGCAGCCAACCTTCTTCTTTTGTAATTCTCCTCTTAACACTTGTTAGATGTTTTGGTAACAATTATTTCTTCCTCTCTTTTTTTGGGTTTTTCGAATTTGTGCAGATGAACCAATGTACTAGTTGTTATGTGGTAAATGTTGGTTGCGTAAAGTTCCATGATCAGGTATTAGTCCCCGGTTTAAAGCTCGGTGAACGAGGTTATGTCCCGGAGATTTCTAGGAATAAAGAAGAAGATGGTGATCTGCCCCTGATCTTTCTTGTTGCTATGAACAAGTTTTGTAAATGGAAGTATTCAATCATGGTTACTTTGTAAATTCAATGGAGGTTTTTTTTTTTTTTTTGGGTAGAAATTTTATGTTTGACTAGAAAGAAAATCATATTAGTCTGCCAAGTTTACTCTAGTTAATTGTTCAGAAGTTTATTTTAATTTTATTTTTTTTATAAAAAAAATCAGGGTTTATTATACTCTTTTTTCTTTTTTTTTTGACATAATTATGCTAGTATTAAACATTCTTAATATTTATTTAACTTTTATATTAATGCAATCTGTCACATTATTAAATTTGAATATAATTTTTATATATTGAAATATTATAAAAAATACATTGAGAGATATAATATGATAACATTTTCAGATTTGTACTTTTGAAGTTTTTTAATTTAATTGGTTTATTTAAAGTTTCAAATCCTCACACAGAAGTCTTTTTGTTTATTTTTTAATAATCCTTTTTTTCCAGAATAATAAATAATTCCTTGATCCAATAATTTGAGGTGTGAGTTGTGTGACACTTGAATGAAAATAAAATAATAATGATTAAAAAAATGAACGAGAAATATTTACCAATCGGGTTAAGGGTTTGTTTAGGACATATTTTAAATAGCTATTTTCAAGAATATTTATCAATCCAATTAAGGGTGTGCAGGATTTATTCAGAATGTTAACTCTCGCTTCAAGAGAGAAAACTCATTATACTTTACTGATTTAATTGGTAAGATCGTAAGGACTTATAATCTTATGATCGCTTTACCAATTGTATTTGTACAGTAGATACAAATCCAATTATGTTTTTATTCTTTATAAACAATAACGTCAAAAAAAGAAAAAAAAAATTAACTATAAATTTCACTAAAAATTAATATTATTTTGTATATTATTTATGATATTCTCACAATTAAATTTTGTATATATATATTTTTTTTGAGACCAAATTTTGAATATTAAAAAAAAAGAAAAATTATTTCAAAATATATATATAAGGAAATATTCAAACCACGTGTTCACTTGCTTTCTTCCCTTAAAGGAAGGCCGAACGTGAACGGCACTCATTCAATCATGTTGAAATCCAACGGCTAAGATCGCATCACTGGTAAAATCATAACGCACACCACTCCATCCTCATTCATGATCTTCCCTGGACCCCACCAAACTAAAATTAAAAAAATAAAAAATAAAAACACAAACACTATAAATACCTCTCCTCTTCAAACCAAACAGAATTCGAAGAAAAATAAAACAAAACAAAACAAAACACAGCGATAAACGCAGAACACAAGAAAATCAAAAACAAAAATGTCGTGGCAGACGTACGTCGACGAGCACCTCATGTGCGAAACCGAAGGCCAACACCTCACCGCCGCCGCCATCATCGGCCACGACGGCAGCGTCTGGGCCCAGAGCGCCTCCTTCCCTCAGGTGGTTTGGATTCTTTTTCCTTTTGGTGGCTTGATCAGTTTTGTTTGGAATCGTTTCTTGATTTTTAATCGCATTTTAGATTTTGATGATTCGAGTCGGATCTGATCGTGTGATTATTGTTGATGACTGATGTTAATGCATGTATTGGAGGATCTGTTTTTTGGATCATTTGATGTTTTATAGATTGGCTTTTTTTGTTATGATTTGGAAAACAAAATGAAAATTTTAGATTGTATACATAGTTATATCTATAATTTTGTAATGTTATTGTATCAGATCTCTAAAATTGGAATTTTTTTTATAATTGGTTATGCTATACTGTTGCAGTGAGATGTTTCTGCTTTAATTCGGTAATCTCAGTCGTTAGATGCATTTAATGATGAGGAATGTGTTAAAAACTACATTTTAAAACATGTGACGGGACTGAACTCGTAATCTCTAATGTTTATAATGGTTTGAAATGATTATTTATTGTATATTCTAGATTGTATGCACTGATTTGGATTTATGCCGTGAACTGTGATTCAGCTTGGTTTTTATTTATTTATTTATTTTGTCGAAGATTGATTGTGGTGGAAGATTGTTATTGGAATTACCATATACTGTATTTCCTCTTATGTGTTTGTCATGGATTAGGTGCCAATGAATGTGTGGATCTTTAATTAATCAATTAATTAACTATTGTTTCCTGGGTTATATGCAGTTCAAGCCTGAAGAGATTGCGGCGATCATGAAAGACTTTGATGAACCTGGCTCTCTTGCCCCTACTGGGTTGCACCTTGCTGGCGCCAAGTACATGGTAATCCAGGGTGAGCCCGGAGCTGTCATCCGTGGAAAAAAGGTGTTTTCTTGTGCCCTTAACTTTTTTTTCCTATTTCCGTGATTCTATCAAGTTATATGATAAGTATCAAAATGCATAAGGATATTTCACAAAGTGTGATATGAAATTGCTAATGAAGTTGTGAAAATGTGTACTGTTGTCATAATTATGGTCCTCATAGTTGTTTCAACTTTTGAGTTGTAAACGTTGAGCCAAGGGATCTATCTATCCCCTCAAGACTCAAAGTTGATGTTGTCCTGACCTTAATCTCCTCACCAAAAACTTTATTATTGTGAATTATGGGCCAAGCATGTACTTGAAAGAACAATAATAAAGCTTCATGGGTCGGACAGTGAAAGTGGGACTGCCTTTGGTAGTCGTTTATGGTGTTTGGTCAGATTTGTTTAGTCTCTATTCGATGATAGTTACTTTGGCACTTGAGAAAACAAGCATATGGATGACAGATAGCCTCTGCTTTTTCTTTTATAATACTTTTATGTACAATAAGATCAATTATTTCTCATGTGGGCACTCTCGGACACCCAATTATTCACTAATTTCCTTTTCATTTGCCCCATGATGATGAATCTCGAACTCTCAGTACTTGCCTGTCCACTGCTCCATGTGAGACTGGTCCCATCTTCTAGTTTAGAATTGAATCCTAAGTCTCATTCTAACCAAATATCGTACAAAGAATTGTCTTTCCATAGTTTTGAAAAAGTTACAATATATTATCTTACCAAGAAAGAATTGACGATTTAGGAACATAGTGATCTAATTTCTCATTTGCATACCAATGTGGGATGTTACAAATTCGGTTCATTAATTTTGCAGGGGCCTGGCGGCGTCACCGTGAAGAAAACCACTCAAGCTCTGATCTTCGGAATCTACGATGAACCAATGACCCCGGGACAGTGTAACATGGTTGTGGAGAGGTTGGGAGATTACCTCGTTGATCAGGGCCTGTAAAATCCCATTCTCAGCTTCATATGGTTTTTCCTTATACTGCTTTTTAGGTTTTGGGATTGCCTCTTCTTGAAGATTTGGTTTTGGACTGATAATTATAGTTGTTGCTGAAGAAAATAAATGTTGTGAGGGAAGAGTGATTTTTTTTGGTTCTTTTAGATTTTGATTATTTATTATGTTTTTCCTTAACTCATATGTATTGCAGTGTTGAATTATTTGAAGTGTCTTTTGGATATTATGATATGGGGAGAGTTAAGTTTCTGAGTTCTTAAACTAATGATCTTGTGTTCTTATTTACTTTTGATAATTTACATTAATTAAACAAAGAAAAATGTTTAATGTTGATTGATTAAATATATTTGTATGTGGAGAAAAGAAGTTTTTCATTTAACTTATCTTGAAGTTTGGTTAAAAACTTAAAATACACACTACTTCAGTACTTCTTATAGGAGGACAAGAAATTTTACATTTCAATTTGTTATATATTAAATTTTCTTACAGAATATTTTTTATTTTTTGACGGATCAAAATAGTTATATATTATAAATTAAATATGTTTATTTTATTTTTAAAAATTAAAGATTTTTGTATTCAAAATTAATTTGTTGCAATTTATTTAATATAAATGAATTAATTTAATCCAATCTATTGCACCAAACAAAAGATAAATACAACATTAATTTATTCCAATTCAATCTCGTGCAGCACCGAAAATAAAAAATCAAACCATGTTACCTACCTGTTCCTTCAGGGTGGTAGAAATTACCTTGCATTGAAAAAAAAAAATAAAAAAATTCAAACTCTTTTACCTCTTCATTCAATGTGTAATTCCTTCACATATCTTATTTTCATATTAAATTAAATATTTATGCTCGGTGTCAGAACTCATAAATGTCTTATATTCGAGTCGCCGCCACATTAAATGATATAAAAAAATAAAATAAAAATAAAATAAAAAAAGTAATGCTACACTGTCTAAATCTGATGCCTAATATTTACATGATTTAAATGAATTGATTATAATGATACCACACCATTTAGAAACTATAAATGGACAAAATAGTATTTATTGTTAAAAAAAATTACAAAAATGACAAGTATTTTACAAAAGGCCGGGTCATACCCAATAACAAATCCTGACCCAAGGCCCAATTTCTTGAGTGAGGACATTTAGGTAATTAAAACACTTTAGGGGTTTTCCAAAGTAAACCCTAATTTTCATTCTATATAAACCCTCTCATCAACCATCAAATGTGTCACTCTTCGTCGTCTTTCTATCTTTGTTTCTCGTTCTGGTTTTTCGCTTTTTATTATTCGATAAATTTAGTATATAAATAATATGCAGGGATTGTGTGTATCGGCGTTGTGCGATAATAAATGCACTTTGAATCCGAAAGAGTTCCCTGCTAAATCAATTTCTGGGGAAGATGGGCAGTTGTGATTCATTTTACTATCCATTGAATCTTTCAACAATCATCTTCCTCACATCTTTACGCTTACTGCTTCATAACCCAGATTCGATTTCCTCTTCTAGAAGCTGGTTTTTAATTTCTAATGTGTTCTTCCAAATCCCCAGAAATTCTTTTGATTCTTTTAATATTTTCTGAGTTGAATACTTTTTTGAGTTATGTTCTATGTATTCTAAATTTTTTTTTTCAAAAACAATTAATACCTTCTGTTTCTTAAAAAGAAAACAGATTCGGCAAAATGCTTAAGAAACATGTCATTAGGAAAAATGACGTCGTTTTTCCTGTACCGCAAATAGCTTTTGAGTTTATGTTATATACTTATATGGTTTCTAAATTTTGTTTTTCAAAAACAATAACATGTTTCTTTTGTAAAAAGAAATCATATCTTAAACATACATATTGATACTGTATTACTGTTAACTAAAGTGATGATAGATATGACGCCGGTCCCGGAACCGAAACTTCCGTTTCAGTTCCCTGGTTCTGCCGGTTGGTTCTTTTTATTTAATTTTTTTTACAAAAAATAACATTTTATAAAATAAAAAAATGTTGGAAAGCACATAGTAGAGTATTGGGCTTATCCAATAAGTTGTTTTCCTTTGCAGTATCCTCTTTTTATATAGTTTAGGTCTTTCTTTATTTCTCTTATTTATTCGAAATGAAATTGAATTTCTATTTTCATTCATTGATATGATATTTTCTTAGGTCTTAACTTCTTCTTTAAATAACATGGAGAGAGTTTGGAGGTCTATTATGATTACTTATATCTTAGTTATATTCAATCCCATATCCTATATCAAATAAATAAGATAAGTGGAGAGTGGTCAAAGTATGTAAAAGAAAATAAATCTATTTGGACAAGGGTAATGGGTCAAGACTCAATATTTTATGATATCTATTCTCTTTTAAACTTTTTTTTTTTTTATAAATAAAGTGGTATATTTTTAATAATTTTTATAGAAAAAAATAGTTAAAAGGAACCGTCGTTTCCAGAATTGAAACCGAACCAGAGCTGCCAGTTCGATTCTTCATTTTACCGAACTGGAACCGCCCTGGTTTCCGATCCGGTTCACCTCTAATAGCGAGGTCGTTTTTCCTGCTTACCATTCAATGTTTACTAATACCGCAAATAATTAGAGTAATGATCAATAGCTTCTTTTCATGATGAATTAACAAGTGTCCTTTTTTATTGTTATATTTATGAATAATAATACAGTCTTTATTAACATGGTCCCTCACTCCCTTGCCAATGTGGTGGGCCTTTCATTAGGGAACCTCACCACCAAGGTTCAAGACCTAGTGTATGTATGGATATATGTAAATTTTCCCACCATTAGTGTGGGTGTTGTCCCACCATATATGGGTGCTCTCTCCCCTCTTGTGGGACAGCACCCACACTAGTGGTGGGAAATTTTGCATATATCCATGTATACACTAGGCCTTGAACTTTAGTCGTGAGGTTCTCTAGAGAAAAGCCCACCACATTAGCAAGGGACCATGTCTGGCAGTTGTTGTGTAATCAAAAAATATATATATAGCCTTTATTATTCATAATAGCAATAATAAATGACATTTTTCATATCCTCGTGAAAAGAATATTTTTATGATGTGATTAATAATATATTAAATTTATTAAATGAAAGTTATTTATCAATAATAACCTGTTTATTCATTTTTCATTTTTTTTTTTATGAATGACCTTATTTGTTCTTTTCGGAATTCCTTATATTCAACATTTAATCTAGAGAAAAATGGTTGCACTAATTCTATACCTATTTTAGTTCCTCATTTATAATTGTTTGCAGAAGTGTTGGTGTAATTTTGGATAAATAAGAGGCAAAACCGTAAAAATCAAACAAATAATGAAGTTTAGGTGATTTTAGAATAAGGACTTTAAAATGGGCCAATGGGGTATTTATAGTGTTCCACAAATTTAAGGTATAAGGATTGAAAAATTATAAAACAGCCCTTGAGTGGTGCATTTAGATTTTAGAGGCAAGCTTGGGACGGATTTGGGCCTGCGCTTAGAGGGTATCAGGTGCATTTAGCATCTTCATTTGTGGTGGTGATGTGGGCTGCTGGTGAAGTATCTCTAGGTCCCTACATTCTTTCAAAATCACCAAAATTCATTCTTGGCTCGATTTTTACGATTTTTTTATTTATCCAAATTACACCAATACTTCTAAATTACCCATTAAATACACAAATCTCCGGAAAACGAGCCCAAACAATAGTAAATGAAGGCCTAAAATAGGTATAGAATTAGTGCGATCAAGAATCATAAATAATCACTAACTTTTGATCAAATGCTAAATCAAACCCTTTGGTTTAAACAATATACAAAAAAACTCCCTACTATTTAGTTGACTTTATTTAAATATAATTATTTAAGTGATTTTTTATATAATTGAACAAATAATAATGAAAGACAAAATATGCTAGAAATAAAAGATTGTTTTAATAAATTAATTAAATATTTATAAATATACTATAACAAAGCAATAAAATCGTGAAATAAATTATAATAAAACTAAAATTATTTTAAAATATAAAAAAATATATGGATGAGATTCTCAAAGACACATATCCATCTTGGTAATGTGTATATCTTCTCCATAGTTTTTGTTTCTTATATCAATTTTTATTTTTTTATTTTATAGATTTAATTTTTTATTTTTTATTTATAATATACAAATTATTTTTTAAAATTGACTTTATTATTAGTAGTATATTTTTATTAGATTCTTCCTTTTCTTAATTTTTAATAAGTGATTTAAATTGTCATATTTAATTTAAATAAAGTTGAGAATCAACAAATGGTAGATGATTTTGCTGATTATTTAAACTTAAGGGTTTGATTTGGTATTTGATCAAATGTCAGGGGGTTATTTATAATTCTCCATTTAATTTGTTTAATATAGGATTAAAAAAATTCAATCCGATTCATATATATATATATATATGTATGTATAAACGGTCTCCCCTTATAAACGGCAATAATTCTACTCCACCCAAAAAACCAACCCAAATGCCATGTGACATCACCACACAAAATCTTGTAAATATTGATGTGGGCCTATGTTATGTGTGATGATGTCACCTCACTTTTGGGTTGGATTTTTGGGTGGAGTAGCATTACTCTATAAACGGAGAATTCTTTGATGACCTTATAAACGGTCTCCCCTTCAAGATTCTAGAAAGTTGTAGACATTGATGAAATGTAGCCTAATTGACCAAATCGACATTCAACTTTGTACCAAATGTTTTTATTTTATTTTATGGCCATTAATTGGGTTGATAAAATCAAAGGTTGTAAATAAATGTGGACATTCATGGATAAGATCAGAAGAGAAGGTAAAGGGTAACCTTAAAAATGATGTGGTGGTGGTTCACTTGTCAATCAAATTCCATGTGTTCTTGACTTGTACCAAACACTTTTCAATGTCTGTCGGCTTTTGGGCACAAGTGAAATGAATCCCAAGCTAACTTTTTTTATTATCCCACTGGCTTGATTGCAAGATAAAAATATTTGTGGTCGAAATTGCTAAAACTAACTACATTTAACATAGGAAATTTGTTTTTAAACACATACGAAAGTTTAATTATTAATAACCAATTTTTTAAAAAAAATTCAATGTATATTAGTAAATTACAAAAATACCCCCGACATTAATTTTTCTATTTTCTTTTGTTATTTTTTTTACTGTCTTCTTCCTTCTTCTCTCTTTCTTCTTCCTCATCGAATTCCAATCTTTATTCCTGCAAATCGATTAACTAGAGGGTGGTTTGATCTCAGAATCACGTTGAAGAATTGAATGTAGAAAAACTTTTACGATTTGCTCTAAATCGGTTTAAAGTGTATAAATATCTTTCATTTGTTCATTAATTGAGTTGCAAACAGTTACTTTAACATGGTTTTAGTGTTATTGCATCATTTTTGTGTTTTTTTTTTTTTTTTTGAAGAATCGATTTAAAAAAGGTTTCATGTTTTTTTCCAGAAGATTTCAAGTTTCACTGGTTTGAAAACTTGAAATATTCTATAAAAACTAGAAATGTTGACAAAACTTGAAATCTTCTTTAAATAAGGTTTCATGTTTTTTCCAGAAGATTTCAAGTTTCTCACTGATTCGAAAACTTGAAATCTTCTATAAAAACTCGAAACGTTGGCAAAACTTGAAATCTTCTTTAAATAAGGTTTCACTGGTTCGAAAATTTGAAATCTTCTATTAAAACTTGAAATCTTACTGCTATTATGAAAACATAAATTTTTTTAGAAATCGATCTTCTCCGACGAATGGTGGGTTCATCTCCAGGCTACGACAGCGACCTCTTCTCTTCCGGCTGCTTCGGCGACGACGACGCCCTCTTCTCTTTCTTCTCTCTCGGCGACAACATCTCTTCCTCTCTCTTCTCTCTTTCTCTTTATTTTTGTTTTTGGTTTTTGTGGTATTTAAATATGGGTATTCATGTGATTTCTCAAAAATATGGTTATTAACAATTAAACTTTTGTATGTAGTTAGAAACTAAATTCTAATGTTTTGGATGACTACTTTTGGTTTTCTCTCATATTTGTGATTGCAATTATTATGGAAAAAAAATGTTTATGTATTAACTTTATTTATGTAAAAAAGTATGTATATTGTGAAATATGATTAAGAGTGGTTTATAATTTCATGACAATACAAAACCAAAATCTTCCAAAATCTGATGTAAGTTTTAGGATATTTTCTTAAATTTGACATCAAGTAGTCGGGCCAGAACAACATGAATATAAATTTAAATTTATAGTCTTATATAAATTAATTATGGGATTTGTCATTTATTGAAAAGTTGTTAGTAAAGTTTACTGTTTTGATGATTTGAGACTACAAAATGCATCTCCAATGGTAATGTAGCTTACATTTAAAAAAATGGTAATATGTCAATATTATCAAGGCAATTGTTTCCTATGTGACATATAACTAAACTTGATAGACAACTAAATGAAAAATTGTTCTTCAATGCTTCACCTGTAAAATACATGTTTTTTAATGACATGGCAATTTGTTATTGGTCTCATTGAATATACTTTAGAATTGTTGAACAAAGTAAAGTAAAAGAAAATAGGGGTTGCTGACTAAGCCAACAAGATGACTGTCCAACAGACCCTCTGAAATCAGAGAGTCATATTGACAGCCTCTAAAAAAAAAATTGTCACATCAGCTTGAGGTTGTACTACCACATTTGCATTGGAGATGAATATTTTAACTAATTAGTTGTTCATCCTATATGGCATCTAATTTTTTCACAATCCACATTAGCATTGGAGATGCTCTTAGTGCATCTCCAATGCAAGAGTGACTTGTAAAAAAAAAAAAGAATGCCACGTAGGATTAATAGACAATCTGTTAATAAATATTTCTCTAATGCAATTGTACATATTCAACCTCAAGCTGACGTGGAAAAAATATATATTAGACATTGTCAATATGACCGTCTACTTTCATATGGTCTTTTGCACAGTTATTTTTTAGATTGACTCAGTAAATATTTAAAATTGACATTAATTTTTCATCTATTTTTGATAAGGAAATAAAATAAAAAACAAAATAGGAAAAAAGAAAAATAGACACGTCATTAAAAAAAAATTGTGTTTTAGAAAGAAGCATTGGAGACCAAATTTTGAATTGACTGTCTATCAAGTCTATTTTTATGCCACATAGAAAGCAAGTCTCTTGACATTATTGTCATGTCAACGATTATTGGTATACAAGCCACTTTTAGATGCTCTTATAGTCTTATCTTTATCTATCAAATCGTAAAGTGTAAGGGAATCCATTTCCATTTTCCACCATGAGAGTTGTGTTTCAAAACATGCTTGTAAAACCTAATCTTATTTTGTGTCATCAGACCCATAAGTATACTTAAAAAAAATAATTACTCTTCTAGTTATAATAATCTTAAAAGGATTTATTATTATTTTTTTTTAACTTTTTTTAGATGATTAACAATTATCTATATGTAGCATAATATTCAGAATAGGAAGGGGACTTTTAATACTAATGTATGAAATTATCAAAATTTTCATTTTATATTTTGACTACTAATTAGTTTAACTTACAAGGTATTCTGGTAATAAAAGGTCTTGGCTTAGAGATATCTATGATAAATAAAGAGAGCTGAAAGAGGCTTCTTCTGATATTCGTGATGGGGCCTGGATTAAAATTAGAAGTATTGAACGAGAGTTAGATAGTTTGTTGGATCATGAAGAAGTGTACTGGAGGCAGAGGTCTCGCGAGACATGGCTTAAAAGTAGGGATAAGAACTAAAAGTATTTTCACTTTAAAGCCTCCTCTCGCCAAAATTAGAATAGGATCAGTGGTCTATTTGACAAGGCAGGGATTTGGGTGGATGATCAAGTCAGTATCTGCAAGATCATGGAGGACTACTTTGGTGATATGTTCCTGTCAAATGGGCCATCTCAGAAAGACATGGAGTTGGTTTTCTAGTGTGTGCATCATCGGTTATCCGAGACTAAGAGACCATTCTTAGATGCTCCCTTTAAGCTAGAACATATTCGTGTTGTTGTCTTTGACATGTATCCTACGAAAGCTCCGGGACCAGACGGTCTCCCCGCGCTTTTCTTTCAAAAATTCTGGCTTGTGGTTAGGGATCGCGTGACGAAGGCTTGTCTTGAGGTTCTTAACGATGATCACTCTCTGGAGGATGTGAATGGTACTCTAATTACTTTAATTCCGAAAGTGGAGAGAGCTGAAAAGATGTCTAAGTTTCACCCCATCAGCTTGTGTAACGTTGTGTATAAAATAGTTGCGAAGGCCCTTACAAATCGGCTCAAGATGGTGTTAGGGGAGGTGATCTTAGAAACACAAAGCACCTTTATCCCCGGTAGACTCATTTCTGATAGTGCAATTATAGGCTTCGATTGCATGCATGCTCTCCGTACATGGAAAATAGGTAACAACAAAAAAGGGCTATGACTTTGAAACTAGATATGTCAAAGGCCTATGACAAGGTCAAATGGAGTTTTCTATTAGGGATGATGGCCAGATTGGGTTTTTCAAATTCCTATCGTATCATGAGGTGTATTACTTCTGTTTCCTTTTCTTTTCTTGTTAATGGCTCTGCTTGTGGTTACTTGAAACCCTCTAGGGGTCTCAGGCAGGGGGATCCCCTTTCCTCTTATCTGTTTCTCATTTGTGCGGAGGGCCTCTCTCGCTTAATTTTTTCAGCCGAAAGGAAAGGTGACATTGCAAGGTTCCGTTGTAGTAGGGGTGACTCGAAAATCTCCCATCTCTTCTTTGTTGATGATAACATGATGTTTTCTCAGGCTCACGAAAGGGATTGTCGGTCTATTAAGCATGTTCTGGACTACTATGCTAAAGCTTCAGGGCAATTGGTGAACTACCAAAAATCAGCCATGTGTTTTAGTAAGAGGATGTCTCATCAGAAGGCGGTTTGCTTGGCCCGTATTCTTGGTGTTGGTCTTATTAGCTGCCATGAGTGCTACTTCGGCCTTCTTAGCTTTGCTGGCAAGAACAAGCAACAACTATTTGCAAATATTAAGGATCGAGGATGGGGTCGAATAAAAGGGTGACAAAGCAAGCTCTTTTAGGTTGGTGGGAAAGAGGTCTTGCTGAAGGCAATCCTCTAAGCTATCCCAACGTATTCGATGTCTTTGTTTAGATTACCTAAAGGCTTAGTGCACGATTTGCATCATTTAAGCGCTAAGTTCTGGTGGGGTTTGAGTGAGGATTCAAATAAGATGCACCGGGATTCTTGGAAGAAGTTGTGCCGGAGTAAGGTTGCGGGTGGGCTGGGTTTTTGTGACCTCTTCATCTTCAACCATGCCTTACTTGCGAAGCAGTGCTGGAGGTTGTTGCATTCTCCCAATACGCTGGCAGCTAAGGTTCTAAAACATTGTTATTACCCTGATTCATCAGTGATGCAGGCTACTGATAGTTCATCTCGCTCTTTTCTGTGGAAAAGTTTTATGTGAGGCAAGATTCTTCTAGAGGCTAGCTCTAGATGGCGCATTGGGAATGAGTCGTCTGTCCTGATTTACCATCACCGCTGGCTTCCTTGTCTAATGTCTTTCAAGGTGCAGTCACCTCTAGTTCTAAAGAACTTAGCTAAAGTGGAGATGCTGAAGCTTCCTTTAGGTTATTGGAACGAGAGCCTAATTCGTGATTCTTTCTAGCCTAAAGAAGCGAACTTAATTTTGAGCCTTCCCTACGCTAGTGTGCGGTGATGGATTCAATGTTGTGACACTTTGATAAATGAGGTTTATTCTGTTAGAAATGGGTATCACTTTGGGTGCAAGTTGCTTTCGTGTGCTGGCTCTTTGGAGCTCAGCTCTTCTGAGTCTTAGTAGAAATTTCTATGGCGAATTAAGATTTCTAGTAAAATCAAGCTGATGTTGTGGAGGGCATGTCTGAACTAGATCCCTACTACTGGCAATCTGGCAAGGCGTGGTATTATAGTGGAACCTTTCTGTCCTGCTTGCAAATCTTGCTTGGAGACTACGTTACATGCCTTGTGGAGCTGCTCGATGTTGAAAGCATTCATGAAGGGAATCAAAGTGCCTAATGGTTCTCCCTTTATTGATTTCATGGTGCTTTGCAGTAGCCAACTGCCTGTTGAAGATTTTGAAACACTTTGCTCTGTTATTTGACGTATTTGGTATCGCCGTAATGGTAAAGTCCATAACTCGATGCCACTATGACATGTGTGATGATGATATTGTGCCTTGGGCCACCTCTTTCCCGGATGATTTTCCTAATGCTAATAATAGAGTTGGTGGTGTGGGAAACGCAGGTATTTTGGTTCCTCATTTGTGGAATCCCCCTGAAGTAGGGTGTTTCAAAGCTAACACTGATGCTGCTATTGACTCTAAGTTGGGGAGAGTGGGTTTTGGTATTATTATTCATGATTCCGATGGCAAAGTGTTGGCCTCCTGTGCTCAGATTTTGTTAACTTGGTTCTCTCCTTAGATTGCTGAAGCCTTGGCTTTGCTGAGTGGTATGCAGTTCGCTCATGATTCAAGATTATGGCCTTGCTATTTTGAAATAGATGCTCTGTCTGTTGTTGTTAGGTTTTGGCTCGTATTCTCAAATGAACCCGATGTGAACCAAACAAGACTCAACTGATATGGAGCTTCCTAGAAGACGTGGGATACGTTTGGAAGTTGAATTATGGTGTCTGAGGGAGGTTGAAGAACAGAAGAAATGGAGGACAGCTCAAACCGCTGCCGATGTGGCTTTGGCAGCGGTACCACACCGCTGCGAATTTTTAGCAGCGCAACGAGAGCGGTCCTTGTCCAATGAAGAACGTTGTGGAGAGCGCTGTGGCTTCCACAGCGGTACCGAGAGCGGTCGAGAGCTGAATTGTTTCGTGGTGTTGGAAGCGGGGTGCACACCGTAACCAAATACAGCGGAGACGATGTATTGCTGAGATCGGGAATGTTGCGCATAATAGGAAAATGTGTTCTTCTGGAAGTTCTTGTGCTTGAAGGAAAAATGATTTACTCCCTACAAGAAGACTCGTCATAAAAGGAAATAGTATTTATGTGGAACAAGTAAGTCTTGTACGTTTATGAGTAGGATTTCCTTTTATCTTAAACTCATTGTAACTAGTATAAATAGACATTGTACTTAGGTTATTTAGTGTGGAGCAAAAAGAACACCATGTAAACATCAGAGAGTGTGAGTGAGATCCGGGGAGACCCAATGGGAATATCCGAGGAGGGATCCAAGGGAATATCGGTGGATCAAGTTAGAGATCCGTGGGTGATATTTAGGGGAGACCTAGGGGATATTGTGGGGTACTCGGTGAGGATCTTGTGAGTGGGGTTTGGGTTAGGTGTGAGTGAGAATCCTGAAATATATGGTTGTAACAATTTATCATATAGTGGAACTTTCTCTGTCGTCTTGACGGCCCGTGGTTTTTTACCTGTTTTGGGTTTTCCACGTATATCTTGTGTTGTGATTGTTTTATTCTCTCTTATCTATTTTTCTGCTTATTGACGTTATTATTTGCTATGAGTTATGGGCGTATATTAGGCACGGCGTTTCCACGTTCATCGGTTCTAGAGGATTATCCCCAACAGTTGTCAACTTGGTATATGTTGATTTCTCCCCTTTTGCTGAGATTGGTTTGATCATTCGTGGCATTCAAGTGTTGTTGAACTCTTGCTTTGGGAATGTTATTGCTTATCTCCCTAGGAAAGCCAACATGGCTGCCCATAGCCTGGCAAAGCTTGGTCTTTTAAATGGCTATGATAGTTTTTGGATGGAGGATTGCCCACCTTGTGTGGCTCCTTTTGTTAGGGGTGATCGCCCTGGTAGTTTGTAACCTCTTTCTGTGTTATGAAGTTCTATTTTCAAAAAAAAAAAAAAATTAATAAAAAATAATAATAATAAGTAGTAGTTTAACTTACAAGATTTCTTAGAAATTTTAGATGCAGAACCATACAATTGGTTCAACAACTTTATGAATATATATATCAGTCTGTATATCAGTCTTTATATTGTCAGTTCGTCCTAACAATGAATATATTAAGACGAAGAATGTGGACCGTAGATTATGGAGAAGTTTTAACAAGTGCATACACTTTAAATCAAAGTATATAAATCTAGTGATCCACATTTTTCGTCATGATATATTTATTGTCATGACGAACTGATAATAGAAAATCTATATATATATATATATTATATGTATATATAATTTAAAATTCTTATTACAGTATATGGAATAATATATAAATAAATTCATTCTTATCAGACCATGATTTTTTAGATCAGATCTTGGAAATGTTATGATTTTGAGCATGATGTTCCCTAGTAAGGAACTTGATAATGGAGATGAATCCATGCATCTTGTGTCTTAATATTCCTGTTGCAGAAAAGGGTTCATGACTTTGACATGTTTTGATGTTTTTTTTTTTTGTATTTACAAAATTCTTCTTCTTCATCTTCATAATGTAGGTGCCCCACCACACAATTAATGTTCCAGCTTCTTCTTTTTTCAAAGATAGATATATATATAAATAATCAGATGATTAATAATCTTTAACAAGAAAACATATAGCCGTAAAGATGGCGAAAGCTTTCAAAAAAATACCTGGTCTCAGATTAATAAATATTGTCAACAAAAAAACATATAACCACAAATAAATTACTCCATTTTTGATAAATATGAAAATAAATAGTGAAGTTTGTTCAATATATAAATTTCTTGCTATTAGTATATTATTATAATTGAAGTTATATTCCTTACATGGGAAAAATGTGATAATGTATATTAGTATGTTTTAAGTATGCCTAAATTGTGTGCCTATGAGTGAAAAATCGGGATATTATCACCCATAAAACTAATTAGTACACTCATTTTTATAAGTAAATCCATGTCTAATTTTTTTTTTTATAAAAAAAATATCACTATAAGCACATATCTTAATGCCAATATACCCTTATTGAAATAAATATATTTATTTTAATACATTTTATTTATAACACACCAAATTTATATAAAAAAAAAATCATAATATTTTTGAAATCAAATCATCTTCCAATGGAATTTTAATTTTAATTATTTATGATTTAGGAGAGGGAATACAACTCAAACTCACTATCTCAATGGTGTAAATGTGAGGGACATACCACCGAGTCAACCTCATTTTATTGATCAAACAAATAATTTAATTATTAGAGATAAAGATATATATATATATATCATAAATTATAAATTTTTAGGGACGTCTTGGTTAAAGATATTATATTAAAAAGAAAAATCTTTTTATAGTGAACCTAACATTATGATTTATTTATTTTTAAATAATACTTTAATTGGTATATACATGAGAGATGGTATTATCATTAGATTTCGTGTTTAAGCTGCTCGTGATTGTATTTATATTTATTAATTGTTTATCTAAGTTATCTGACTGTATCAAGATGAAATCGGAGCAATTTATTAGAAAAATGATTCAAGGAAAAAAAAAATAATAATAATACCCAAATTTGTTAAATATATACTAGAATAACTTGATTGACAAGATTTTGACAAAGGAACCTTACAATATATATAAATAAATAATTTTAAAAAAAAAATAGAGATGGTCTGTGGGTATTATTAGATGGTGACTCAATATGGATGGCTTCAAAGTTATTAAAGCTTATCCTTTTCTCTCCATCTCCTACTTCTTCTTCTTCTTCTATTAGTCTATTAGTCTAAATGCAAGGTCAAGGCAACTCAAACCGTATGACAAGATAATGTCGAATATATGGATAAGGGCCACGATAAAATTATGGCAAACATCAGTAGAGTATTGATAATGACATTTCTAACACAACTTCAAATTGCACCCCATCTTCTATGCAACCCCTATTCCAAAGCCGACACGTGTTACCTATAATGTTAACTAACACTTTTAGGTTATTCTCACGAAATTTGATTAAGAAATTAAATTATTGAATGGATAACGTTTCTGATTATAAAAACATTTTTATCCATGAGTTTGATGTAAAGGGATACAGTTTGAACCGACAGCGAGTATAACGTAAGGGGATAGTACATTTAAGTTGTTTTTCTTCTTAAAACCTAACTTGATATATAAGATTAACTGGTATAAGTACAGCCTGTAATGCAATTCTCATAACAGGGAAAGGAAATTTACAACTTGTTTAATTACACTTGTCATGCTATTATTATGAAACCTTGGTGTCATGGAAAATCCATGTGACATGTTGTGTGAGCTAGTAGGTCTAGACTAGCACTTTAAATGAGACTCAAAAACATGGACAATTCCATGTGTGTAGCTGTCACGCAGTTATTTCCCGGAAGATACCAACCTAATCCATGTACTCTTTATTCATATTTATTATTCTCTTCTATATATAAATATAAATATAAATAAGCAACCCCAAAAAAGTTCCATGAATCTATCTATATATGATTTGTAGAAGCTAATTGTGGTTCTTGCTAAATATTCACCAACATATTTATCTTCTGTTTCTTCATCTCAAAAGTTTTTTGGTAAAATAATTTAATATGGGGGAAGGTGATCATCATCAGAAACAAATGCTTCATCAAGGTCCATGCATGGTAGTAGATCTACAACAAGATCATAAAAATAATCACAAGCAATATTCAAAACATGGTGAGGATCAAGAAGATCAGTGGATGATGATCATGGAAGATGATCATCATTTTACTTGCAACAAGAACAAGAACAACAACAACAACATACCATCATCAACATCATCCTTTGAAGATACAAGTAGCTCCTCCAATGGATCATTATCATTATCAACTTCAATATCCTCTTCTTCAAACTTGGTTGATGATGATGATGATGATGCATCATCATCTTCAACATCATCATCATCATCACATTCTCCTTCATCTTCCAAGTCTAATGGTCCTTTGTATGAGTTATCAGAGCTCATGTCACAGCTACCCATCAAGTAAGTAAATAGTTTCAATACACAAAACAATTGTATCACTATACCTTTTTTTTTTCAAATTATTTTTTCTTCATAATTTTTATATATTAAGTTGGCTAAAATTGATTGTTCTTGTGTATGCAGAAGAGGACTCTCAAAGTACTTTCAAGGGAAGTCACAGTCATTTACATGTCTGTCAAGGGTGATGAGCATAGAAGATCTAGCAAAGAAGGAGACTCCATATAGAAAGAAAATGATGAAGTCTAATTGTAAAAGCTATGGAGGAGGTTTGGATGCCTACAAATCATATAATCTTCTTCCAAAGGCCACCATAGCAAAGAAGCAGGTTTCAAGAGCTTCTTCTACTTCTTTTTCTTCATTTCCTGCAGGCAGCAGATCAAAAAGCACTTTTCTAGGTAGCTCTACTAGGCCTCCTCCAGTTCCTGTACAAAAGCACTTTTCATCTGAATAAACTTATAATCCGGTTGAATGATTTTGTCCATAATATCATGTGTTGTTTAGATTTTTTTATTTTTTATTTTTGTATATCACCCGGATTGAATGAGTGTTTTTACCATCAAAACTTATTGAGCGATAGTGAGTTGTTCAGGTATTAATTATAAAGATCCAATAGAGATTGATGTTGCGAGTGATAATTAAGTTCATTCTTTGATCATTTTAGAAGGTAAAATATTATTTTTAGTATTTTATATCTTAAATTTCTTTGAAGAAATCACAACATTCTAAATTGATTATATAATCCACTCATGATGATGATCATGTGCAGATCTTAAATATGCTTTTTATAATTTATTTTTGTTTTAAATATGCTTTTTTATAAAAAATTTTATTTTTTTATTTTTCTCTTTTATGGATATGTTGGACTTCATAAGATACTCTTCCCTAAATCAAAAGGCATCATCATATTTGTGGTTGAGGAATTTTTATTTTAATATTTATATTTAATTAATGATTATATATGAGTGATTCAGATCCATTACATTTCAATCCAACGACTCAAATAAACGAAGAGTTTTGTGTTTTTCACTAAGTACTTCCCTCAATCTTTTCAAGCATAATTTTCTGGAAGTCTCTAGCTACAATGTGTGTCCTTATTATCAGAAATGGCCCCCAGTAATGAAGAAAAACAATCAATAGGTTCAAAATTGTATCATATCAACAGCAGTTCTGAGACTGCTTTGTTTCAAATTTTCTCTTATCAGTTATCACATAACTAGAAAGAAAGTAGATTTTGTTTTAAGATTTATATTCCCGAGGTCATGTATTACATAAATTTAGGGTTTGAAGAGGGGGACTCGAACCTACAACATCGTAGTATAGATGTGAAGAGTATCATAATGTAGATGTGAAGGGTAGGTGCGAAATTAGGGGGGGCCCATAGGGGCCATGGCCCTCCCAACCAATGAAAATACTCCAAGTTTTAATTATGGAAAAATTATGATATAATAATATATAGATGACAATATTATCTTGATTTATCATATTATTTTAATAATAATCTTTCCTATTTTATTACCCATGATTGTAGGATACAAAATCAATCTCTTTTCCTTCCATGATTTTAATTTCCAATCAAAAAATAATAATAATAAATAATTTCCTATTATTTCATAAATTATTGTCTAGTATAGTAAACATTATTATTTAATATATTTTCACGCTAAAAAGCTAATTAAATATTAGAGGCTTACTATCTTATTCTACCGTACTCATTGTATCTTGATACAGTTCTTTGAGTTTTACTACGTTGTTTGTTAATTACAGAAGAAAAAAAATTAATATTTGGTTCTAGATAATTTTCGAGATAAAAAAGTGCGATGAGTTACATTTTAATTCTCAAAATTATATATATATATTTTGTGACACTACCTTTAAGATTAAATGGTATCACATGTTTGTGTCATGCGTGATATTGAATATTAATTTTTGTGTTGGCCCCCTAAAGCTAAATTCCTGGCTTCGGCCCTAGTGAACCCTTGGTGAAAGGTATATACCATCGGTCCAAAAAGGGCAAAAAAAAAAAAAAAAAAATCAAAAATCAAAAATCAAAAACAAAAACAAAAAGGTAGCCACAAAAGATCAATCAAGAGAAGTGGTTAGTCATATTTTCTCAAGATAATACAAGATATATATCCAACTAAAAAAGCATGCGCAAAAACCATGTTCTGTTCTAGCTTTAAGAAATGCCCAAAACTGTGTTCTTTAAAACCAGGTTTTTGTTTTTTGTTTTGATATTGTCTTTAGGCAGGCTTGAGAATTTAATATACTCTACTCATTATTGATATATCTTTTTGACATTATCTACTAGAACATGGGATATCCAACTTCACATCCAACACTTTACAATATCTTCAACTTTGTTGGTGCTTTGGTTTTTTTTTTTTTTTTTTTTTTTTTGACAATATCTATTAATCCGGGACTAATTATTTTTTTAAAAGCTTTTGTCAGTGGCAGGATTCGAGCCGCTGATCTGACAATCATTTGCCTAATCCCTAAGCTCGTCGGTCAACCAGCTAAGCTACGCTCATGTTGCCTGTTGGCAACTTGGTTGGTGCATTGATGATACCAGATAAACACTTTAATTCAGGATTATGTTAATTAATCAATCACTCTAGCTAGCATCAGACCAAAAAAAAAAAAAATTAGAGGAAACACAAGCAAGCACACAGATTGCTAATCATTGAAGTTAAAATATTGTCATCATAATGAAATCCTACAAAGTGAAAAACAAGATTACATCTACGGTTAAAGGTTACATTTATTTAGAAACCTTTCCAGTGGAAAGAGGCTGCTGCTGCAAACATGAATGAAACAACAGAGAGTTGCTATTTCATATGTTGACAAATTTCAGAAAATGACATCAATATTTGTTCTGATTATCATCATCATATCATGGAGATGTAACACGGCTACGTAGTCTGCTCGATCGCCTCAATGGAGTTGTAACAACAACTTTCTTGGCCTCTCCATCTATACCAGTACCACCCTCCTGCTTTAACACAAACCAACAACAACAATCCAAATTGATTCAGCCTTCATTGTATCCAATCAAAAATCCTACATGATCATGTGGTGTGTTATTGATTGATCTGCTTTGCTATGTATATATGATAAATGGAAACTAAGTCCCTAGACTATATGCTAAATCATTTAACAAGTAATCATACATGCAATTAAAATTAAAGTGTGTAGTATATGTAATAGATATAGTTGCTGACCTCTTTCTTAGAGACTACTTTCTTCTCAGGAGTGAAGTATCCATATGACTGGGGCTGTATGGCAGAGGAGGCCTCTGAGAAGTCCAGCTGCTGAGCATGAGTAGGAACCGAGTAAGTCGTCTTGCTTCGAAGAAGCCCCTTGTTGTCCGAGGGAACTGAGTGGCTACTCACTTCACTTTCTATTATCCTCCTGCTTCTGAAAGAGCAGCTACTCAACTCTCCCACCACAAATTCACCAAGCAACTCAATAGATGGTGCTCGCGTTTGGGACGATTCTTCAGCATCTTTCAATGGAGTGGAATTAATCAAAGACATAGGACTCGCCAAGGAATCATCAACACGCTGCTGCTTATCATGCTCCTCCCTCTCATTGGGAGATATTGAGCTGCGTTTCTCTTCAACCCCAGATTCATTGCTGTGAGGCTTCATGACAGGAGATGAATAATCCTTCTTGTTGTTGTTTCGCTTCCTCATAAGGCGAAAAGCCAAAACCAAAGATGCAACAATCGCGAAACATAGAGTAACCCCAATGACAGCCTTCAAAATAATCTCACTTTCAATGTGCTCAATAAGCCTTTCCTCCTTCAAATTATCCTCACCTTCTAAATTGAGAATCTCAAAGTTTGTAATTTCATTATCCATCCCCTCCAACATGAAAACTTCACCAGCCTTATCTGTGGTGTTTTCAGTTTTTTCCATTTCACTTTCAACCATTTTCAAACCCTCATCAGCCCCCATATAATATTCTTGAACTGCCTCCATTGCAACCTCATCTTCTTGTTGGAGAGCAACATTAGTCACTATTGGCAACAACAATTCTAGCTTCTCTACCCTCTCTGTCCCTTCCAACTCAAAATTCTCAAGCATCTGATCAACAGCCTCTCCTGTTTTCGCCGTTCCAAGATCACAAACCTCTTCACTTTTCCCAGCTAGTATCTCTACAGATTCACCCATGTAGACTTCTTCAACCATCTCTTCTTCTCCATTGCCCTTCTCTTCTTCACCCATGTAAACTTCTTCAACCATCTCTTCTTCTCCATTGTCCTTCTCTTCTTCAACTTCAAATTCACTAATTTCTTCCACCTTCCCAATGTAAACCTCTCCAACAATCTCTTCTTCTTCTTCTTCTTCAACACCTTTATAAATGACAGTCTGGTTTATCTTCATCAAACCTATAATATTTCCATCCAAGTACTCATTACCACCCTCAAGTAGCTTCACAATATCCTTAAAATTCATCGAATTCAAGACACGATCATGAATCTTAAGATACCCATCTCTAAGACCCTCCATAGCCTGTAAAGTGGATTGTGAATATGTTGGAGAGTTCGACGAAGAAATGTACATGGTTGAAAACACCAAAACAACCAATACAAGCAAGAACTTCAAAACCCTTCTACAAAACCCCTCTCTCTCCTCTTCTTCCTCCTCCTCCTCCTCCTCCTCCTCTTCTTCCTCTTCAACTCCCTCCTCTCTCTCATCAACTTCTTCACTTTCAGTCACCTCATCAGTACTTGACCTCTCTTTTTCTCCCTTAACCTCATTTTCGTGGCGTAAAATGATATCTCTACCTCTATTAGGCTTATATCTTAGGAATTTAGGCCTCGGCAAAGGACTTGAATCAACATTAACAGATAAAGAATCATCTGAGTTATTGATATCTGGATTCGAAAAAGTACCTTTTGAACCGATGTTTAGGGTTTTCTGGATACGGGTATCGGAAATTTCGTTCCTTTCAGCCAAAATTTTCTTCCTTGGAGCAATGGCTTTTGAAGCTGCTGATATGGTGGGTGACATGAAATGCTTTGTTGTTGGTGGTGGTGGTGGGTTCGCTCCGTTTTCTGGATAGCTCTGATAATTTTCATCTGTACCAACAGAGAATCAAATTAATTGATGCAAATCGAAGCCCAGTCAGAAATTGAACAAATTCTTTAAATATAAGGTTGATTGATGAGAAAACGATGGAAAAGAGAGAAAACTTGTAGATTTTCGACTGAATTACAAAACCCATTTCAGCATCAAAATATAAGTTTGATTTCTTCAATTTTTTCCAAAATTCTCCCGGTAACCAAACATAAACAAAAAAGAAGGAAATGAAGAGACTCACCAGATACTGAGGGTTTCGAAGTTGAAGAGGGTTTGATGACGTGCGTTGACGATGATGATGATGAGACACTCTTACGATCAGAACAGTCCATTTCTTTGAGTTTTTCTGATATGATCTCTTCAGCGACAGTAAAGATCTCTAAAGAAGAAGAAAGAAAATAAAAAAAAGTTTTCGCTAGAAAGCAGAAAAATATGACCGTTGTTGTTGGGCAAGTTGATTTCGTATGAAATTATATATGGTTTTGAATTTTCGACCGTTGGAGCTCCAACGGTCAGTTTCCAGACAAGACGCTATTGTCTAGTAACTAGAGTAAAATTTGAAAGATTTAAAAAAAATGGCCCATGCAGGTCTCGAACCTGCGACCTTCGCGTTATTAGCACGACGCTCTAACCAGCTGAGCTAATAGGCCACGATGTAATCATTTGCCTTATTTATTATCTTATTAATTATATTATGTTTTTTTTTTAATCTACATCAACTTTTTATCTTTAAAAAAAAAAAAGGAAATTATCATTCTCTCTCCTATAGTTTGCCGTATTCTCCAGTCTCCCCCCTCTAGTTTCAAAATTCTCCAATTTCCCCTCTCCCATGCCTATTTTTATATGGTGAGATTGGTTGTATTTGTGCATGGGAGGGGGGATTCACCATATAAAAATAGGCATGGGAGAGGGGAAATTGGAGAATTTTGAAACTAGAGAGGGGAGACTGGAGAACACGGCAAACTACAGGGGAAAAATAATAATTTCCCAAAAAAAAATTACTCAAGCCTCAAATATATACACAGTCCTCAAATTAGTGGAAAATTTAAAAATAATTACTCCTCTTTTTTTTTTTTTTTAGCCAAAATATGATTTTTGGACAAAAATGTCATCAAGCTTTTGTAACTCACACCATCACAAAATATTTAGAGAGAGAAACCAAAGATTAACTTAACTTGTAATTTTTGAAATTTTTAGCTTAGATTCATGATTTTGTGTGATATTGTGTTTAACTTAAGATTAACGATTTTTGTCGATTAATTTGCTTGATTTGGTCTATTTCATTTTTTTTTATAAACATTACACACTTCCAACATATAATCATTCTTTATTTTCAACGTATAATTTTTTGTTTATTCTCAGCGATAATTCTTCTTATTAGCCCTAAGATTTTATAACTTATAGTTTTGATGATTATAGACAATTGATTATATGAGTTAACGAGAAGTTATTGAAAGAACTCCAAGAACCAAGGAAGCTTGTACAAGTATTTGATCTTATATTGGTATTCCTTCGGTTAGATATTTAATTGTAATTTTACAAAACAATTTTTAACTACATGATTGCTAAGAAAAGCTATTTGACTGAAGCATTATAATCTTCCGAAGTTCAAACTACATGAAAAGAAATTCCAAAAAACAAAATACCACGTTCTGAAGAATATGACAAGAGTAAAAAAATAATCCAGAATTTCAGGAAAAAAAAAAAAAAAAAAAAAGATTTCTAGATTTTATAACTAATAACTGAATAGACTTCAATAATAATAATAATATTATTATTATTATTAATCATTCATGCAAAATCATGTTCGTGGGACGTGGGTTGTGGCTTAGCTGTAAATGATAGTTGATGTCTTGAACTCTTTTTTTTTTTTTTTTTAATATCTATTAATCCGGGACCGGGATCGGGTTTTTTTTTTTTTAAAAAGCTTTCGTCATTGGTAGGATTCGAATCACTGACTTGAGAGTCATTTACCCAAATCTCAAACTCGTCCATCTACAAGCTAAGTCACGCCCCCGTTGGCAATTGATGTCTTGAACTCTTGATGATGCACTTGGCATCCTTTGGCACATCAGAGTAGATTGGAATGGAATTGATTTGATTAATATATAGTATTGTTGTTTTTATGTGATTAGGTTTAAATAATCACAAGACTTTTTTATTTTTATTTTTGGTTGATTTGATTAATATATAGCATTGTTGTTTTTATGTGATTAGGTTTAAATAATCTAATACAAGACTATTTATATTTTTTTGGTATGACAGAGATTGGTGGAGAATGATAGGGGATTGGATTAGATAGAACTTTATTAAATTTCGTGTGGTAATAGACTCACCTTAAAATGTATTTGAAAAACAAAATTTTGTAAAATTTTCAAATACTAAAACTAGGGGTGGGCAAAAAAGCCCATACACCGTAAACCGAATCAAACCAAACCAAACCGCTTGGTTTGGTCCGGTTTTATACTTAAAAAAAAACCGTATGGGTTTATTTTAGTAAAAACGTATGGTTCGGTCCGGTCTATGGTCCAAGTATATTAAACCTGGACCGGACCGTAAACCGAATACTTTTAGTATTACTATTATATGTCACACCCAAAACTTTTTATTGAAATTTTAAAAATAAAAGGTTAAAGTCAAAAACCTTAATTTATTATTTCATATTTGTTTTTTTTGGACACCAGCCGTACAAGTTCGTACAAAATGAAAATCTCCATTAACAAATAAAACTCCAAGCATGTGATGGTAAAAGATTTCAATTTGTTTCCATAATTTTACAAAGTTATCACTAATAATAAAAAATATTAATATTATTAAACTAAATTAGTGCAATTTTCATGATTTAGTTGTTTTTTTTTTTTTACTTGCATACATTCAATTGCATTGTCATGATCATAGCAATAGCAAGTGATTTTATTTATTATTATTTTTTCTACTTCCAGAAATTCTACACAACACTTTATTTTTACTTTTATTTTTATTACTCTTTTAGCTTTTGTTAGTTTGATGAACCGTTCATAACAGTAACTTGCATGTCTCGTTAATTGATCACTTTATCATGCCATATATATTTTTAAATGGTCAAGTATTTGGATTTCAAATCAAAAACCTTTAGACCGAACCAGACCGAACAGAATAAATATAATTTGGTCTGGTTCGATCTGAAAAAAAGAATGGTCCAAACTGGTCCTATTTTTCAAAAGACCGAAATTTTTGGTTTGGTCTGGTTCTAGTCGAAACCGGAACAAACCGGACCGTGCCCAACCCTAACTAAAACAATTATTTTTCCAACAATATTAGGTTGACTCGATAATAAACCTCTCACACATATATCCTTATAGGTTCGAGTCATGCCTCATTCTCCAATTCTAAAATATTGTAACAATTTTATTTTTATTTTTAAAAAAATATATATTATTTTTCCATCTCATATTTCTCCCTTCTTTATGTTTAATTTTTTTTTTTTTTTTTTTTTTTTTTTAATATAACAATTAATTTAGAGTGTGAGGACTCGAAGTTTCGAACCAGCATATTTAATAAGGTTCAATGGGCCAAGGCTACAAATCAAGAAATGAAATACCCGGTCCAAGCCCAATAATAACACCAAGGCCACTCTTCACTTTCTGGTTTCAATAATCTCTAACCCATTTACCCATCAAATACCCGGCCTATTTTATTTTATTTTATTTTGTACTTTTCTAAATAAATAAAAATCTAAAACCAATCGGGTCAGGTTTCTATTGAAACCAAACGAGATCAACTCGAAATAAAATTCCAACTATTTTTTTTTTTTTGAAAGTATTACATAAATTCAAAGTTTTTTAGGGAAGGGGAGGGCTTAAACCCACAACGTCAAGTTGTAGGTATGATGGGTATACCACCGAACTAACCTCATCTTATTGATACAATTTACTTCGATCCAAGTTTTATTAAATTGGTTGGTTACTGTGTGAGCATAAACTCAAGGGGTCGGCTGAGTAAAAATAAACCATTCTAATTAGTGCTTAGCACATGAAAAATCAATTTAAATAGTAAATAAACCAATCATCAACATTTTTTTAATTATCTTTTCAATATTGTTCTTGTTCATCCATCCTCTCAATGCCCAAAAGCCACATTCCAAGACAGTCAAAGAGAGATATTTATTAGTTTGCTTTTCTTTAAAACTTACATTTATCCCATAATCCCATTATAAAAAAAAGTGCAATATTATTATTATATTTTATTATGTCAAATGACTAAACTACCCTTTGACCATTAAGTTTTAATGTTGACTAATTAACTGCTTAAAAAATTAAGGGATAATTACTCCAGTGGCCATCGAATTGATGACACACTATCAAAATGGCCACTTGATTGAAAAGTTGTTCCAAAATGACCATTTTTGGTGAACTTTGTGGCACTAATGGCTATTCCATCTAATTCCATCTAATTACATCCAATTCCATCCAATGAGAATCAATTTTTTCTTTTGTTTTTTAAAACGAATAATTATATTTAGTGTGTATATATGTATATCATATCTCAAATATATATATATATATATATATATATATATATATATCTTTTTAAAGAAGATTAAGGCTATAAAATCTAAAATATCTAAAAAACAAATAAGAGATATGTGTATTGATCTAAACCATTTCTTTTATTTTTTGAAAAGAATAATTATATTTAGTGTGTGTAAATATATATATATATATATATATATATATATATATATATATATATATATATATACACACACACACTAAATATAATTATTCTTTTCAAAAAAAAAAAATTTGATTTCCAAAAAACATCTAAAATAAATTAATGTCATCCACTTATTTACCATAATGTCACTCATTGGAAAAAATTGATTTCCAAAATATATCTAAAATAAATTAATGGCATCCCCTTATTTACCAAAATGCCACTCATTTGATAGAATTAAATGGAATTGGATGGAATTATATAGAATGGTCATTAGTGTTACAAAGTTCGCCAAAAATGGTCATTTTGGAACAACTTTCCAATATAGTGCCCATTTTGATAGTGTGTCATCAATTCGATGGCCACTGAGGTAATTATCCCAAAAATTAATGTCATTTTATTTTTTTGTAAAAATTGATTCCCAATATAAATCAGCATATCTCAATTACATTGTCGGCAATTTGTTTAAGGAAATTTGTATCGTGATTAATACAAATCTTGACTAATTAAATAACATCAAGTTCTTTCTAAAAACCAATCCACACAAACCCTCAATTTCAAAAGAGAAATGTTATTTTATCCAAATAATATGGTATTATTATAATATATTATTTTAAATTATATTAAATTTATATTATTTAAATGAATTACAAACATATCATTTAAACATTAAATTTAGGTAAAATAGCATTATTTGTTTTAAAAAATTCAAAGTTTCCAAGTTTCAAGGCACTAGCCACTAATCCTAGATAGCATTTAATTAATCAATCCTCTGTTTATTTTAATTTTGTTTTAAAAGTGACCTAATTGGATTTTTTTTGTTATTTTATTGAATCAAAAAGTGTATAATTTTTTTATTATTTGAATCAAGTTTAGATGACGAAAGCATTAGCTGTTGAGCCAAACATAAAAAGCCTACATGCTCTTGAAAAAAGTGCTTCCTAAAAGCAATTAATTTTTTAATCCCCTGATTAGTTAGTGATTATCAATGTCTCTTTCTTGTATTTGAAGTTTTCATTTTTCAACATTAAACAAGTGCTTCTTATCATTTGTGTTTGTTTATTAGGGGCATGTTATGTTAGCATTTCAAAGGCAATTTAAAATTCTTTGAATTTGGTGGGAAAATTGTTGGGTTTTACCAAGACTTAACATTATAATTTTTATATATGCATGATATTGTGTAGAGACTTCATAAAAAAAAAAAAAAAAAAATTCGACTCGATAATGTTACAAGGTCATGGTCTGGATACAAAGTCAGTATCTCAATTTTGTAACGTTATAAAGTTTACTCTACACCATTATAAATTTGAATCCGCACGAAAAACATGTGAGATCTTGTAACAAATAATTTTCATAAGCCCGATAAAAACTAAATTTACATACAATCGAATTTAATAAACAATCGGCTCTTTTTAAATTTTAATCGGTATGTCATATATTCAAAACTCAAATACAAAATTAGATTTTTTGTTTTATTATTTTTTTTTTCGAGGATCCCGGACTTCGTCCAGGCACCTATCCGTCTGTCCTCCCCCAACTGCGTGACTCGCCGTGGCCTGTATGTTGGCTTCGCAGAGTATGACAGATAAGAAATCTCAGACCACACCCCTGGCCCTACAAGGATGTAAGCAGGTAAATCAGAACTCGCCCCCACTTGGGTAAGATTCGAACCACTGACATTATCCCCATGTCCCTCCTTCCACTAGGAGAGCTAAATGCCTTGAGAGCTGGCCACAATATAACTACCAGGATTAATCTCAAGCCTTGGACCAGCAATGCAACCACCTTGTGGTTAATACAAAATTAGATTTATTCTTCAAAGAATCAATAAACAATTTTTGGTGTCTTGAGCTCCCACATTTGAGTTATCCATTTATTACATGAAATAAATTAAATATAGAAAATATTAGTAAAAATATAAAAAATATATATTTTTATTCAAAAAGATTTTTTATATCCATAGCACAAAATAATATACTTCTTGCAAGTTGTAAATTTGTAATCATAGTATTTTTTTAAAAAAATTATTTAAATGTTGTAATAATTATAAGATAGAAAAATGTGTAAATGTCAGATGTAATTAAGAGCAAAAGGTAAGGGCAAAAGTGGAATGAGAAAGCAAAGTCCAAGACAGAACTGACCTTATCTAACACACTGCACGAAATATTGAGTATGGATGATGTAAGGCATAAGCAAAAGAAGGGTGATAAAGATTCGGTCAAGGACTTTTTATCTGCCCATAATGCCCTTTAATCATTATGCTTTTTACTGGTAAAAAAAGCATGTGAAAGCAATAATAGGATGATGCAATACTTAACCAAATATCTAGATAGGGAAACCTCCAAATTAATCAATCAAATCAAACCCTAATCATTGCAAATGAGAAATCAAAAGATTCACTTTTTTTTTTTTTTTAAATGGAGATTCCAAATCCAAGTTTGTACTTTGTAGATAGGGTTAGTATTTTTGCCTCCAATTTTGGGGCATAAGTTTTTGACTAAGATCCCGTTTTGATCGGGAATCGTAAACCTCACTCACAAATCAGAAATTGGGTTTCATATCGAAATTGAGTTCTCTCCTCCCGATTCTATCACCTATCAATCACCTATTAATCGATTCCATATAAAATTTTACCTCATATACAAGTTAGAAATTAAATTTCAACAGGAAACTGAGTTCTAAATTTCACATTCTATAATAGAAAACATATGTGGAAACTTTGAAACAAACCATTGATTCATTAAGAAATATTGAAAGAATTTACACAAGCACTCTTTGTTCTATTTCTATTGCTTGTTAACATGAAAGTGAAAAAAAAAAATTAAACCTTACACAAGTTGTCTTTTTTTTTTTCCTTTTTTTTTTTTTTCAGTCACTCTCTAGTGATTTGTTTGCCTAGTACAAACCTTCTTGAACTTCAATAAATGGCCTCTGCATTCTAACACTGCTTATGCTGTTTCTCGAAGCCATAATCTCATTGAGCGAAAGCCGTTTCTTCGGCCCTGACCCTGGTTCCGGTCTTTGCCTTGGAGCGCTGTAAGACCTCAGTTTCGCCTTGAAGGATTTTGTGTTCGCCATGTAATTAGGGTGGTTGGAATAGGGCCTGAAATAGCTATCACCACATATACTCTTGGACGGAGTGGGAGGAGCATTGGATTGTAAAGAATTTGCCAACCGGGGAGTGCTGTGAGCGGTGGTGGAGAACCTACATTCTTCACCCGTTAAGCACCATTCGAAATCCTGAAGGTTTTGGCAATCGGGTATTGAGATTCGGGCTGGAACAGGACATGGAAAAGGCGATGACATCCCTTGGTAAGACAGGTCTTCGCCACATTCGGAAAACGCAGCATTGTGTCGACTGCGAGACCTTGATCTTGGCTTGAATGTGTCGATTTCTACAATCTTTGGACTCTCATCAAAACCACTAATTGGACTCTCAAAACAAGTTGATATTCTTTTACTGTGAATTTCACTTCTTGTTTCATCAAATCTCTCCTGGAAAACACAATCACAAACACCACAATGAGACTCAATGTATTAATCAAACAACCCAACAAATCCAATTCTAGAGAAGTGTTCTTACAACAGATCTTCGCGGTCGAAGCTCTGGTTGAGCCCTGTTCTCTTTGTTGAAAGAACGGCGAGCACGCTGAGATCTGACAGCTGTTTGAGCTCTTATTAGAGCTTGCATGCTATGAAGAGTTGCAGCTGCCCGTTTTCGCACAAGAAAACCTCTAACAAGAGCCTGTAACTTCACCAATCCCTTCAAAGCTCGATGCGCTTTCCGGGCCTGAAAATTAACAAAAATCAGATTCAATACTCTTGAACTACAATGCACAATACAATTCAAGCAGAACGTCATTCATTTGCAGAATCAAAATGGAGCACTGATTTTGATGTGACCAAGCAACCAAGCAAGCAACATGTCAATCATGAACAAATTGATTCTCAAATCTTCCAACTTTCAACAAAAAAACAAATCTTTAACTTTCAAAAATTCAAATTTAGTAGATTGGGACCAGAAAACAAGAAGCTGAAAAAATAAAACTGGTTAAAGTCAAAAGGAAAGTTGAAAACAACTCAACTACCCTATCAAAGTTCCACAACTGACCCAAAGAAAAATGTATGTGTGTACTGTTTGTTCCATTAACAAATATAATCTATAGACTTCCAGCTTTTGAGGTCAGACATAAAAGAAAATTTAAGAAAAGCACTTCCACAAGATAGATCAAACATATGTACCTTTCATTGACTTCAAAAATGTACTGTTTCATTACCATTTGAATCTAAAAAATTTCCAGCTTTTAATGAACAGACATAAAAGTAAGGATTAAGCAAAAGTACTTATAAAAACACACCACAAACAGACATACCCTATAAGGCTATAACCAATATAAATCAAACATTGGAAATCTAATAAATGTATTAAAAAAAAAAATTCAACATTTGAGATCAATTTGGACTAAGGATTGAAATTAAATGTATGGAGAAAAAAAAAAAAAAACCCACATACCAAAAAGCCTCTAAAGACTGTTTGAATTTTCACAGCAGCCAATCTGTCTTTGCCTCCTCCACCACCACCAAAGAAAGCTCTGTTGCCATTACTAGTCAGCCTCACAACAGCCACAGCAGCCTGAGCTGCAGCCACGGCAGCATCTGCAGCAGCAGCCGTGGCTGCGGCTACTGCAATGGCATGCTTGTTCTGTTCCTTCTCTGAGTCAGCAATGTAGGACCTGAGCCAAGCCATGTCTTTTGAAGAAGGAATACTAGAAGGGAAATTCACTGGTGGGATCTGAGAATTCACATTTGGTGATTGTGGTTCTTTCACTGACTTGCCAAAACTGAATCTTTTCTTCTCTCTTTTACTGTCACTGAGAACTGAATTTGATGAGCTCTCACCACCACCACCAACAACAACAAAATGGTCTTTTTCTTTCTCCTTTTTCATGCCCAACAAGCTCTTTAGCCACCTTGTAGCTTTGCCCATTTTTGTGCTCCAAAACTAGAGAACAACAAAATGTTATCAAAAATGTCAAGTAACACAAATATGTTTTGAGTTTTGAAGTGACAAAACTAGAGGGAATAACAGAGAAAAATACCCAAATAAAGTCACATAGAGAGAAACAAAACAAATATGAGAGAAGTCACTGAAACAAAGAGCCAAGTGGGAGTTTTTACAAACACTTGGAAAACTAAAAATGGGTAATGATAGAGAGAGAAAACTCAGAGAGAGAGATACAAAAATGTGTTCAAAAACTGAATCCAAAGACACAAGGTGGAGTTTATTGTCTGGAAAAGATCTGTGAAACTTTGACAGGTTGCAAGAGGAGAAGTGATGAGAGGAACAGTATTGGGAGATTAAATGGAAAGAAAAAAAAAAGCATAATCATAGAAAAGGCATCAAGAGAACCTTAAAAAATGGGGTAAAGATTGAGTTTTTGAAAAGAAAATCTGACACAAGCTCGTGAAGAACTCTGCATTATAGGACAAAAAGATGTCACAGAAAGACACAGAAGTAGTGCCACCATCAAAATGAATTTACTATATATATATATATACATATATAATCAAAAGGGGTTTCAAAAAACTGAAAAAATACAAAGATTAGAGACAAAACAAAACACACTTGAACAGCAAAACAAAGTTAAAAAATTTATCATGTGAAAAGCAGTAATAATCACTAGCAAAAGAGAAATAAAAGAAGATTCAACTTCAACTCACCTTCTCAAATTCAAAAACCCCACTTCTCTCTCTCTCTCTCTCTCAAAACATTATAAAAATCAATAATCTCTCTCTCTCTTTCTCCAACTTTGTGGAGCAATGTGTACTTCAAATTAGATGAGTATGAGTCATGGACCAATGACCACCCCGTGAGCCTCTTTATAAACTAAAAAATAATAATAATTTTTTTTTAAACTTTAGCTATTTTTTGAGATTTTAACACCAACCCTTTTGTTTTCTCACACTGCTTTTATTGTTTATTTGACCAAGCATCCATTAAAGGCAACACAGAGAAAGAAAAAGGAAAAAAGACTGAAGCTTCTCTTTCCAAGTTAGGCTATAGAAGATCTTTCAGTTTTTTTTTTTTCTCCGTATCTTTTTCTTCACTGATCAATCTCAGAGAAAACTCTGCCATTGATTCTGCACATAAATAGTAAAAAAAAAGTCTTCTTTTTTTGTTTTTGAAAAAAAAAACGGTCTCTCATATGGGAATATGGGATTATAGCTGTGAAGATTTTTGAATTTTTTTGGGACAAATCTGTGGAAATAATTAATATGAGAGAGAGTGAGACAGAGAGGTATTCTTGTGGATTTATGTTTATTAATGTTATTTATTGTTGTTGTTTATGTTTTTTTTTTTTTAAAAAAAAAATAATTTTGTTTTCTTGGGATGCTAAAAATAATTGGTTAGCTAACGTTTAGGATCATAAAAATAGTAATTGAGTTTTGACTGTCATGGATCATGGCATGGATGATGTAGGATGGTTTTTTTTTTTTTTTTTTTTAAATGATTTAGTTGGGTTTTAAATTTTGAATCAAGATCTTGTTTTCAAATATGTTTGTATATTTTATTGGGTTTTTTAAAATGTTATTGTTTTTTATGGGTTTAAACGAGTTTGAATGAAGATCTTGATCTTGCCTAGTGAATTTCAAGATCAATGGGAATCAAATCATGGATAAAAAAAAAACATTATAATTAAATTCAGGGTTTTAGAAGGTATACATGAACTCAATAATGCACTGTGAATGTCATATCAATAGCCAAACTCATCTCACCAAATCATATGGATGAATATCAACCCGAAATATTACACTTTTATATAAATCGAGGTTTTTTTTACACTATGTTTGGTAGGAAGGAGGGGGAGTATGAGAGAAGGATGAATTAAAAGGGAGAAAGAGTATGAGGGATGGAGATGATAACATATATCCTTCATGTTGTTTGGTATTGAAAAGAGGGTTGAATGGATGAATTGGTATTTAATTTATAAAATTACTTTATTACCCTTAAAAAAATTGGAGGGCAATGCAAAATTAGAGGGCAATGTGGTCATTTCCCTCCCATTTTGCTCTCCCTCCTCTCATCCGCCATATTTGGGAGGATCAAGAATGGTGGGACTGGATGGATCCCACCTCCCTCCTCTTCTCCTCTCCTTCCTCTCATCCCTCCAACCAAACAAATGAGGGATTTGATCTCTCCCTCCAACCCTCTCCCTCCCTCTATTTCTCCACCCAACCAAACATAGCGTTAAAGAGGGGAGGATTCAAACTCACAACATCGTAATACAGGTGTGATGGGTTTCACCAGCAGACCAACATTATCTCGTAAATCCATCGGATAAACCTCATCTAGTCGATGAATATGTATTAATAAATTAAAAAAAAAAATGTTTTTTTGAATGCCTCTTGAAAAGTTTTTCAAAAATATTGTATTTTATTATTTATTTTTTTTCAGTGGATTTTTTTTTCCTTCAAGTTTTCAAGTGAATGTTACGCATAATAGATGAAATGTGTTAAGATCCACTGTTGCATTGAAGATTTCCTCATAATTGTGTTGTGTGTGAATATTTCAAATTCAAAATATCAAGATTCTATTTTCATTTTTCATATTAGTAATATGGGGAAAATAATCCAATGCAAGAGATTTGACATTGCTTCCTAGGGTGTTTTTTGGAGAAGCTAAAAATGACCAAAAGCACTTCTCTGGAATTTTACCAAACACCCTAGTCATTTTTGGTCATTTTTGACTTCTCTCAAATGAGAAAATATAAAGCTACATTTTGTAGCTTCTCTCAAAAGCATCTTAGAAAGCAATGCCAAACTAAACCTTAGAGCCTAATATACTTTATTGCCAAATATACTTTATTGTGCTTCAAAATATATAGGTTTTATTAAGGTTTTGCTCTAATTCAATATTCACACCATTTCATAATAAAGTTAGGTTTTTTTTTTTTTTTTTTTTTTTGGATAAGATGAGATTGGCATAGTAGTATGCCCCTCACACATACACTGAGAGGTTGTAGGTTTGAGTTTCCCCACCCCAAAACCTCGAATTATTGTTATATTTAAAAATTTAAAAAAAAAAGTTAGTTTTTTTCAACTTGTGTCAAAATTTATAGTGTCAACTTAAATTTTTTAAGTGAAAATTACATGTGATAAAATAACTAACTTTAGTACATTACTATTTCGAGTTCCATGATTTACAAAGCATGTGTTTTACAAGTTAACATACAATTTTTCCTTATACTGTATTTGTGTTAATATATATATAATATACACGTTTTTTACAAAATTGATTATCATATGCTACAATTTAAGATTTTGAGAGAAAAAACGCATAGGATTCCAAAATAAACGATGAGGTAGTAGAAGTCGTAGGACCCTTGTTATAAAAGTAGTCGTGAATTAATAATGGGCAACGAAGGAAAGAATTGACATTTGTCACAAAAGTAATAAGTTGTTCTCCTGCAGTTTAGTTGCCTCTAAAATATATATACCCGTTCTTTTATGCGGCAACTCGAACATGAAATATCATTAGACTAAATGAGTATCTTTTACGGACTAAAGTGCTTTAACATCCACATGTTTGGTCATATATTTGATACAAAAGCAGACACCCAAATGATCATTGAATCTGGTCCAGGCCTGTTATTGCTAAATTTGGCCCAAACTTCATTTTTTTTTATCCAATAAAGTTAGGGCTATTTTGGTCCTTGGTGGCCACAGACATCCATTTGGTTAGGCCCAGTTGCCCATCCATCCCTTATCTTATATACTTTACATTAAATACTGAAAAAATATATATATATATATATTTTGCTATTACAGTAGACTTTTATAACTATTGTCTACTCATGAGTCATGACACATTTACTAACCGGAAATATAGATAATTACCCCTTCATCCATTTGGTTGTGCACTATTAAAATAGCCATTAGATAACGATTTAATTTCAAAATTACCATTTTTGATGAAGAGTGTGATAATAATAATAATGACCATTCTGTCACGCTCCATTAACTTTTTTATGAATTGATATTAAATGGATGGGTATTTTGGTAACTTTCTCTAGAATTACAGTATCAACAATTTGATACCCCTTTACACTAACTCAGACCACTGATTAAAGTGAGCTTGATATTGCTTGCTTAACAGTCCAGCCCATACCTATTAATTATTATTATTATTTTTTTCCTTGTAAACTAGGAAGCACGGATACTTCATTTGGTGGAGGTAACTCGTATCGAACTCGTATCCGGTTCGGATACTCCCCGGATACTCTAGGATACGTATCCGATACGCCAAATGGCGTATCCGTTGACTTTTTCACAAGTTTGACTAGAGGATACTTTGGGGATACTTGGAGGATACTTGAGGGATACTTGGAGTATACGTTCGGGGCAATATTATAATTATTTTAATATAGGGGTCAAATTATAATTTCAAAATATTGGGGGTCAAAATGAAATTGTAAGGAAATTTTGGCTTTGATTCCATTGACAAGGAGAATACCGGGATACTTGAGAATGCAAACCTTTCTCTTGATGAACCAGAGTTAGATGCCAAATTATTTAGATAATTTAACAGTGTGAATGATAATAATGAAGTTAATTAGAAATTTAAAATATGTTTTATGATTTTTTTTATGTATTATTTGGATTTTGTAATATGTTATGGCTTATGTGACGTATGTTTTATTTGGATTTTGTAATATGTTCTACTTGTGTGACCTGTTTTATTTGAATCCTGTAATATGTTACATCGACATAACTTATGTAGTTATGTGACATGTTTTATTTGGATTCTGAATATGTTTTGATTTTGAATGAATTATCAAATATGTTTTTATATATTATTATTATTTTTTAAATATAAATATATATTATTTTAATTGACGTATCCTGCCGTATCCGTATCCTAGTTTTTGAAGATTTACCGTATCCCCGTATTATACCATATCCGTATCCCGTATCCGTATCCGTATCCCGTATCCCGTATCCGTATCCGTATCTGTATCCCGTATCCGTATCCGTATCCGTATCCCGTATCCGTATCCGTATCCGTGCTACATAGCTTGTAAATTATACAAAGAATATTAAATTTATCACTCAAACTTCTTATTACCCAGACGAGATGAGGTTGGTTCGGTGTAAACCCCTCACACCTACAACATGAAGTTACGGGTTCGAGTCCTCTCTGTAAAAAAAAACCCGAATTATTGTAATAGTGTAATACTTAAAAAAAATATATATCTATACTTACAGTAATGCTACACATCCCACCTATAATCCCACCATTTTCATCACAACACACATGGCAGTTGAGGTATCACTTGGTGAGTGGACAAACATTAATTGGTGAGTGAATACATAGGTAAGAGAGATAGGTATCAATTAATGTGTGTCCATTCACCAAGTGACACCTCAACTGCCACGTATGTTGTGATGGAAATGGTGGGATGGTAGGTGAGATGTTTAGCATTATTGATATACTTATTACTCAAAGTTGACGAAAAATACAAGTCCAGGTCTTTCAAAAATAAATAAATAAATACAAGTCCAAGAACCCAGCATAATTATCTTGGTTGAAAAGTATTTTAGGCATATTATTGGAGCAGACAACACATGTAGCGAATCAGCGGGCGTCAGAAAGAAAAATTTAAATTGAAGTTGCATTGACAGAGAGAAAAATGTAAATTGAAGTGATGCAACATGTCACATGTGAAAGTGAACCCCAAATGTAGAAAAATGTTTATCATGTTGGTAATTATAGAGAAAGTTACCAAATACCCACATATTTAAAGGTAATTCAAAATAAAGTTAACGGAATGTGACGGATGGCCATTAGCATCATACTCATCGCCAAAAATGACAATTTTGAAACGAAATATCCATATAATTGCTATTTTGATAGTGCCCAACTAAATAGGTGGTCACCGGGGTAATTATCCCTCGTAAATATTACTAAAGAAAATTTAGTTCTTGATTGGTGAATTCTAGTGTTTTCGAAATCTATGGGGAATTAAGTTCTATGACTCTCGTACATAGATAAGTAATTAAGTTCAGGTACGAAATGAAACTTGCATCTATCATCCTAAAAATCAAGTTTTCTAACCGGGTTGAAAAAAGGGAATTCAAGTATTTTTAGTAAAAATATCCTCAATTAAAATTAATAAAAAAAACAATTGTAGTGTTTCTACTTTGTTATTCTCTTTTACAGATTGTTCATCGTGGTAGAATCAATTCTAATTCTTAAATAGTTAGTAAACGCGGAATGTAATTTATGGCGTGTTTACTAATCAGTAATCAAACTCATGAAAGGGAATTAAGTTACTGGTTTGTGAATTTCAGTGTTTACTAAATTTTTAGGGAATTAAGTTACGTGGACCCCACTCTCGAATCAGTAATTAAGTTACTGATGGAAAGGGAATTTGATTCCCCCCACCCACCCTAAGAATCAAGTTCCCTTTCCTGAATGAAAAAGGGAATTCATGTATTTTTATTAAAATATCCTCACTTATAATAATTATAAAAAAAAATAAAAACAATTGTCTTTCATATCCTCACTTATAATATTCATGTATTTTTTTTTTTCATTTTACGTGAAGCTTGTATTGCATATTCATATATATTTTGTTTTTGTTTTTTTCTTTTTTCTTTTTACTAAAGCAGCAGTGCTGGCAAAACAGGCCGGCCCGGCCTGTTAGGCTCGTTTTGCTTAATGGGCCGGGCCGGGCTCGGCCCGTAAGGGAACCAGGCCGGGCTGTTAGTGGGAATGGGGCGCCAGGCCTAGGCTGGGCCTGTTGCGGGCCGGCCCGTTAGGGCCTAAACGGGCTTCGAATATTTTTTTTTAACACTCTTTTTTTATACAATATTATTTTTTTATACATTGTAATAAACTAATAATTTAGTGTAATTATTAATGTAATAATTTTAATATGAAATATAACAGTTTTCATTTCATACAACACTTAATTAATTTTCGATGATTAATATTTTTGTAATTTTGTATTAAATTTGTGGTGAAAAGTATAAATTACAAATCATGATTGCCTCGTTAAAAACCTTACCAAGAAAAACCCAATGGGATAAAAATTTGGTAAGGGAAAAAGAGTGCAATCGGAAAAAATAATAATTAAGTATTCACAATTACATTAGCCCGTCGGCTGGTTGCTACCGGAACTCTCGTCGATGGTCATGTTGGAGAAGTCATCCATGAGTTCTTCGTTTTCCAGTTGATGTTGTCGTTTGAATATTGCATTTTGCCAATCCTTAAGGCATGCCAAAGCTTTCACCGCATCAGGGGCCAATGAACATCTTCTTTCTTCTAGTATTCGTCCGGCCGTGCTGAACACCTACTCCGATGATACTGTTGAAACCGGGATAGCAAGGACGTCACATGCTAATCTTGATAGAATGGGGAAGCTGTTTCTCTTGCCGCGCCACCATTTCAGAAGATCGTTGGTTGTGAAGTCATCGTTGTCCGCGATGGAGTACTCCGTAGTCAGATATCTGTTCAGCTCCACGTGTTGTCGTTGACCTTGACTTTGACTTTGACTTTGACTCAAACTTCCTGAAGCACGAGAAGTTGTGGCCTTGTTAAAAAAAATTCTCATGAGCTTCGATTGTTGTTGGGATTGTTGCTGAGGAGGCGCTGGTTCCGCTGTTCCGTCGTTCCGTCGCTGTACCTGTTCTCATAAATAGAAAAAACCTCGAACATTTGGGATTTCAGTGTACTAAGATGTTGAGCAACATCTATTTCACTTAATCCCAAAGCCTCACCCAATTCTTTGGAAAACACTTCTAAACCATTAAATCTAAACCTAGGATCTACAACAATACCAAAGGCATACAAAAGAGGAATTTCCCCCCAATATTTTACAAATTTTTTTTGCATATTAGCAACATCAGAAGCTACCATCACATGTTCACTATATTGTCTAAGTAAATCAGCCATGTCATAAAGTTTATGAAGTGTAAGAGGAGATGTGGGGTAATAAACCCCGGAAAGTTCTACAGTAGCATCATAAAAAACTTGTAAAAATTCAATTAAAACAGTGACCACATACCAATCACCATCCGTGAGTTTTTCACGTCCGGTGTTGTTGGCGGTGTTCAGGTTATAAAAACTAGTAATTTCCTTAGCATATGGTAAAGCAGATTTCAACATTGAATATGTTGAGTTCCACCTTATCGGCATATCTGTTTGAAACTTACGGGGTATTAGGTCCTTTGATTTGCAAACTCTGGCAAACTCAGCAATTCTTAGGTTAGATACCATAATCCAACCCAAAGCCGCCCTAATATTATCGATTCGACTTTCCACCTGCTTTAAACCTGATTTTACAATCAAGTTTATAACGTGACATGCACAATGGGCGTGGAAAAATATTCCCGCAATATTAGGGATGTTAGAATTAATGAAATAATCTATAGCTTTGGAGTTAACAGATGCATTATCCAAAGTAATTGACATGATGCGATTATGAATGCCATAATATTGTATAACGGACATAATAACCTGAAAAATATTTTGTGCAGTGTGTGAATAATCCATGACACGAAAACCAATGAGCTTTTTTTGTAAAATCCATTGGGTGTCTACATAGTGTCCAGTGACACATAAATAATCTTGTTTTGAACGTCCACTCCAAATGTCAGACGTTAATGCAATTGAAAAAGAAATGTTTTGAAATTCATAAATCAATTCATTCCTACGTTTTTGAAAAGTACGAATCAAATCACTCCTTGTTGTGTTTCTAGAAACAGGGACATATTGGGGGTTAAAAGCATTATTAATAAAAAATTGAAAATGGGGGTTATCATTGAATTGAAATTGAGATACTGAGGCAAGTTCTTCTCTTCTGAATCAGATAGATTCATATCTGAAAGAGGTTGACACCAACGAGATGCGCCAACCTCGGGATGCTTTACTCCTAACCCCACAAGGTTGAAAACCTATGGGTTGGTCAGTTGCAGCGCAGTACAACACCGCCTACTCTCTGACCCGGTCGGGGTCATACTGCCATATGACGACAGGTCGTTGTGATATCAGTCAAAAGATGAACATTTAAGTTCGACCTCGCTAGCACGCGAGTCACAGGGACTAGCACAGCGGCAAGTGAGGGTATCGTTCCGCAGGGAGGTGGGATCCGCCGACCGTCACCGGTTCTAGCTATTATTACAACACTCCGAGAGAACTCGTGTGTTGCGTTTGTGGAAAAGTAAATAATAATATAAATAAATAAATTACATAAACTAATATTTACAAGGATAGGATGGAATGGAGAGATATCATGAAATGTGGTTACACTAGGGAAATGATTCAACCGTAACAATCCTCCTAATTAAGCCCTAAACTCACTTAGGGGGGTGTATTCAATTAGGATTCTTGTGGATATTGAAAGACATTTTTTAAGTGACAGATTTTTATGGATTTCTACGGATTTTCATGGATTTCTATGGACTTTTATAAATCCACATGGATTCTCATTGATTTGTTTAGATATTCATCTCAGACTTTTATGGATTTGCTTAGACATCTATCTAAAACTTTTATGGATTTATTTAGACATCCATAGACTTTCATGGATTTGTTATCTCTGACTTTTATTATAAATGGAGAATTATACCACTATATGCCCAATAACACAATCTATACACTCAACCAATCTATACATTCAAAAAGAAAAACAAATTATTACTTGAAAAAATCCCAACTTAATACTGGTAACAATGAATTTGGGCTTTTTCTTTAGGTTAAAAAATTAACAAAAATGAGTGCAAGCAGTTTGGTTGCTGAGTCTAAAAAAAGCTAATAATTCTTCTCAAGCACCTGTTCACCAGCTCCAACAATGGCCAAAAGACTGGAGCTATACAGCATTTCGACAATATTGAAAGCTCCAACAGCTAGCAACACAAAAAAAAGATACAAATTTAGAATATACTTGTAACAATTATTTCAACTATATTCCAATAAATCCACAAAAATTGGAAAATCAAAATTAATAATTAAAACAAAAATCGATTTGATAAACACTTGCCTCATTCGTAACAGAGCCTGCCTGTACTCGAATCAAATATCTTGAAACCATCTTTCGTACTTATCATAAAGCCACTGCAAATATTCATTGAAAAAAGAAAGTTTAGCACACACAAAATCCATTTGGTTGTTTCGCGGGAAAATATAATAAATTATAAGATTTTATCCAAGCAAAAATTGACTATATCGAAAAATCGAAACGAATACAAGAAGAAAGTGATGGTCGGCATCCGTATTAGTGCTTTTCGTTTCTGTTTTGAGAGAGAGAGAGAGAGAGAGAGCTGTTTTTAGAGAGAGAGAGCAAAGTCCACCAAAATCTTTAGGGAAAAGGCCAGACATTTTATAGCATTTGATATTTATATCTCTCACTATCAAGTCCACCAAAATCCATCAAAATCCATGACCTAAGAAAATCCTTTAAAATCTAGTCCTAATTGAATACACCTTGATTCTTGTAGACATTTTTTAAGTCCCAATTCAATACACCTGGATTTGGAATGATTATTTAAAAGTCCATAAAAATCCTAATTGAATACCACTGGATTCATATGGATTCATATGGACTCTTTTAAAGTCTTTAAATGTCCAAATTGAATACACCAGGATTTATAATGTCTTTAAATGTCCTCAAGAATCCTAATTGAATACACCCCCCTTAGTCCCTTAAATGTGCAAGTATATCATAGGCTCGTGTCCCCTTAATTGATCTCTAATATCTCTCGAGTCTTAGAAATCACATCCACACAATGCATGGATTCATCAAGTGCAGTGGCACACACACAAGAGCCCTGTATGCCAGCCTAGTGTATCTCTCACTGTCTGGTCATATATAGTGGTTATTTCGTTGGGCATGTAATGCGCAACCGCGTGGGTCATTCTACAGCCAATAATTCATTCACAATGGCTAACCAAATACGGGATGGCAACCAAGTGAAAGCATTAAGAATACGAGATACCCATACAACACGTATGTTATATGCTCATGTCCCCTTAATTAATCTCTAATCTCTCTCGATGTCTTAGAGATTACATCCATGCATAAATGCTTGGATTCATTAAGGACTGTGGGACACACACACGAGCTCTACACGCCAGCCTAATGTATCTCTCACTGTCTAGTCAAATGTAAAGGATATCACGTTGGACATGTTAATGTGAACCACGCAATATATAACACATAGCCTAAATATCATCCACAAGGTGGCTAACCGAGTGAAAGCATTAAGCAATGAAATACCCATATAACTACACAAGCACAAGAGGAATTCAGTTTGTCTTTACTCTAGATACGGATTTGGTTTTATCAATCTCCCTAGGATGGCTAGACATGGGAAACAAGTTTACCAAACAATAATGTGCAATAAGTCGGTTGTTATACATTAAGGACATTCAATCTAGGTTAAGGGTTTATCCTCTTGATTTGGGAATTATCCCTAAATCAATTCATCACCCAATCCGGCCAAGGAAGGGCAATTGTGTCTTAAAAAGACCCATTAAGCATAATGTTGTATGCATAAATTCGCCAACCTGACACGTCATCAAAAAGAGTCAATAAAGATTGCCACGTCACTCATTGACCGGGTCAATGAAAGAAATGTGACAAGTCAATGTCAAAGTACCTCGAAACCAAAAAAGGTCAAAAACGTGCTCGCCGAAACTGGATATGTACTCGCCAAATCTAGATATATGGTCGCCGAAGAAACGAAACCCAGAAATAAATGTACTCGCTGCACCAGCATACTGGGCCTGAACCGACTCGGCAGAAACACGGAAATAAACCCTACACTTTAGAAGACCCATAACAGCAAGGAATCAAGGGAAAACCCTAAATATCATGTATAAATAGAACCACCTATCCCACGAGGAAGGGGTTCAGAAATCTAGAGAGAAGAGAGCAATTGTAAGAGAGATCTAAGTGTGTAACAAGGCAACGAAAACCTAGTATTATTTTTCTGCCCTCAGGGGCGCCGTGGTTTTTTCCCATTCAAGGGTTTTCCACGTAAAATCTGTCTTTTGCATGCGTTCTTAATTTTCTTGTTTTATATTAAATTGATATAATTGTTGAGTGCGTGGTAATCCAAATTTCACCGTCAACAATTGGCGCTAGAAGGAGGGGGTATTACAAAAAACTTCGAGGAACCCATGCGAATTAAAGAACATGAACATGAACAACGACAGTGATAGAGACGTTAACTCCAGCGGAGATCAGGTTATTGAACCAGCTGCGCCGACAGGAGATAGGGCAGTGACGATCGGGGAACAATCGGCGGCAACACCAGGGACTAGGGCCGCCGACCCTGGGATTCTGCAGCACTTCCAAGCTGCGTTGGTAAACCTAATCAGCGAAGCCAACAAGATAGGGCTTTCGCTTCCCATCGGTTTGGGAGTTTCATCTCCTTATGAGTTAACCACCCCTGGAATCCATCCGCCCGGAAGGCTACGATCAGAAGTTCACATCGCAATCCCTGATACTCAAGCAAGACAATCCGCCGAGGAGACTCCCCAGGACCACCCAGAGTATTTCGAGAGGAGAAAACAAAGGAAAGGAAAAGGTGTGATGAATGAAGAATCCAGAGAGGAGCGAGACCAGGCGCGGACACATGGGGTCAATTCCAGTGACACATACCAACGGAACCGACGGAGACACCGTTCTATCTCGTCTAAAGATAAGAGTCCACGTCCACAAAGGGAGTTACGGTCCAAAAGAGCACGGCGAAGGAGATCCGAGAGCACAGAAGATCGAAGGAGCCCGGATAATAGGAACAACCATGGGAGAATGACAATTAAGAGCAGACTTGATCCAGCAGGAGAGCCAACTGGTCAGCGAGATGTCACCCTACAAGAACTATCAAGAAAGGTTTCAGCGATGGCACGAAGGTACGGTCGTAACGTATCTTTAGATGATGAGTCAGACAGCCCATTCATTGAAGATATTGCTCGCACCCAGTTTCCAGACAGATTTAGAATGCCAACCATTGAGCAGTACAAGGAGAACAGGGACCCGAAGGAGCATGTTCGCCGATTCCGCAACATCATGGCCCAGTATTCATCTAATGACGGGCTTTTATGCCTCACCTTCCCTCAAACATTCGGCGATCTCGCCTCCAGGTGGTTTGGAAGACTTCCGCCCGGAAGTATAAGCGGTTTCTCAAACCTCAGCAAGGCGTTCATAAGATAGTTCATGGGGAGTGTGTAGAGAAGAAAGTCACTCGCTCATCTATCAAATTTGAAACAGGAGCACAACGAGTCGATCAAGAAGTACCTAGCAAGATTTGGCAAGGAAGTTGCTCAAATTGAAGATGCCAGCGATGTAGCTGTGATCGCCGCTTTCACCAATGGGTTACAAAGTGGGCGATTATCTTTTGACCTGCGAAGAGAGAGACCGAAAACTTATGAGGAGATGATGGAAATAGCTGGCGACTATGCATTAGCAGAAGAAGAAGAAGAAGAAGAAGTAGCACAAGGGGGTAGCTACGTGCATGGACACAAACCTGACTCAAAATCGGATCGAAAGGATGACAAGAAGACAGTATCACGTGATCGCTAGAGAGACGAGAAAGGCCAAAAGGGGCATTCGAGAGAAAGCAAAGGAAATCCTCGAGCCAGTAGGTTTCGAGGAAGGTACAACCATTACACCCCTTTGACCGGCGATCAAGAGGAGATACTTTCTGTGGTGGAAGACAAAGGGCTCGCTAAATACCCTCGACAGCAGTCAGCGAATGCCAGGAGAGACACAACTAAGTACTGCCGATTCCACAAAGATCATGGGCATGAAACCTCAAAGTGTTTTCAGCTGCGTGACCACATTGAAAGTTTGATCAGAGATGGGCACCTGAAGGATTTTGCTTTGAAGGGAGATAAATATGGTGGTCGCCAGGATAGCCGCCAAGGAAACGGGCAGGAGAGGAAGAGTCCAAGGAGGAACAGCCCTAACGCCACCATAAACACCATTTTCGGCGGACCTCATACTGGGAGAAGCAATCGAGAAAGGATGTCAGAAGTCGAGAAGTAATGTATGAGAGCAGAAGCATGGAGATCAATTCTGTACAGAGAAGCCCCAAGAAGGGAAGAGAAGGACATGATCCTATAACATTTACAGCAGAAGACTCAGACGGGATCGATGCAAAACCTAACGATGCAATCGTCGTGGGGGTTCGAATAGCCCATAGGGATGTCCTTCGGGTGATGATTGACAATGGAAGTTCAGCCGATATCTTAAGTGCTAGAGTATATGATGAATTGCGGCTGGACAGAAAAGATCTCGAACCATTCCATGTGCCACTAAAGGGATTTGGTGGCGCAGAAGTTAGGTCGTTAGGAACTGTGAAACTGCCGGTGAGATTTGGTACAGCACCATGCCGGCGAACAATCCTGTTGGACTTTATCGTGATTGACATCCACAATTGGCCGTATAATGCTTTACTTGGCCGACCGTTTCTTAACAAAGCTCGAGCTGTTACTTCAACCCATGCGTTGAAAATAAAATTCCCTACAGAATTTGGTGTCGGAGAATTGAGAGGGTCACAGGAGATGGCTCGCCGCGCCAACCTATCAATCTTCAAAGATAAAGCAGGGATGGAAACCTTAAACATATTCGAAGTGGATAGGGAAGTGCAGGAAGATAATCCGGGAAACTTCGAACTAGACCCAAGAGACAAAACGAGCAGAGAGAAAGAAGAACCAACTGAGTCAGTTATTCTAGACGAAGCGGAACCAGATAAAACAGTAAAGATCGGAGCAAGGCTGGCTAAACAAGTTAAGAAAGATGTGACAAGCTTGTTGAAGGAATATAGGGGGATTTTCGCTTGGTGCCACGAAGACATGCCAGGGATTGATAGAAGCGTAATTTCGCACAATCTGGCTGTGAATGAGAAATGCAAGCCGGTTGTGCAGAAAAGGAGAAGTTTCAACCCAGAAAAAAGTGCAGCGATAAAAGAGGAAGTATCAAAATTGCTTGCCGCAAGGTCAATTAGAGAAGTTAAGTACCAAGAATGGGTGGCGAATGTGGTCTTAGTGAAAAAGAAAAACAATCAATGGAGGATGTGCGTCGACTTCACCGATCTGAACAAAGCCTGCCCCAAGGATAGCTTCCTGCTACCAAGGATTGACCAGTTAGTCGATGCAACAGCCGGACATGAGACGTTGAGCTTCATGGATGCATATTCAGGATATAACCAAATAAAGATGCACAAGCCAGACGAAGAGAAGACAGCGTTCACCACAGATCAGGGGTTGTATTGTTACACGGTCATGCCATTCGGCCTAAAAAACGCTGGGGCAACTTACCAGCGCTTAGTCAACAGAATGTTCGCCAGACAAATCGGGAGAAATATGGAAGTCTACGTTGACGATATGCTAACAAAAAGCATTACAGCGGATAGACATACAGATGACCTGAGGGAAACATTCGATGTGCTGGTCAAGTATGGAATGAAGTTGAATCCAGCAAAATGTGTATTCGGCGTACCATCTGGGAGGTTTCTCGGATATCAAGTACATCAAAGAGGAATAGAGGTGAACCCTGAAAAAATCCTAGCACTAGTAAAAATGGTCTCGCCAAGAACTCTGAAAGACGTCCAAAAACTCACGGGGTGCTTAGCATCGCTGAGCAGATTCATAGCCAAATCAACAGACCGATGCCTACCATTTTTCAAAGCTCTAAAAAAGGGAAGAGGAATCGAGTGGAATGAGGAGTGTGAAAAGGCTTTCCAGGCCTTGAAAGATTACCTTGGGCAAGCGCCGCTGCTGTCGAAACCAGAAACAGGAGAAACATTGTACATGTACTTGTCCGTCTCTGAAGCAGCCATAAGTTCCGTGCTAGTAAAACAGAAAGATGGGATCCAGAAACCAATATACTACACCAGCAAAGCACTGTTGCCAGCCGAAACCAGATACTCGCCGGCTGAAAAATTGGCACTAGCTCTAATAACAGCAGCGAGGAAACTGAGGCCATATTTCCAGGCTCATAAAATCAGAGTATACACCAACTGCCCACTGAAGTTAATCCTGCAGAAACCAGAAGTATCCGGTCGATTAACAAAGTGGGCAATCGAGTTAAGTGAATTCGATGTAGAGTACCTCCCAAGGACAGCAATTAAAGCCCAGGCAGTGGCAGACTTTGTAGCAGAGTTCACCGAACCAAACATAGAAGTAGCGAGAATGATGGAGGAACAAAATAAGAAAATATTCAAATGGCAACTCCGCGTTGACGGCTCATCAAACACGCATGGCAGTGGGGCAGGGGTAGTAGTGTCAACCCCAGAAGGAGATTCAGTCGAATGTGCCTTGCGTTTTGACTTCAAAGCTACCAACAATCAAGCCGAGTACGAGGCACTCATAGCAGGTTTAAAAATTAGCACAGTCCTAGGAGCAGACGAAGTGGAAGTTTTTAGCGACTCTCAAGTTGTTGTCAATCAAGTACTAGATGAATACCAGGCAAGAGATGAAAGCATGATCACCTACCTGGAATTGGCAAAGGAGCTATTAGAAAGATTTAAAGAATACAGAATTGTTCATGTCCCCCGAGAAGAAAATGAGAAAGCTGATGCCTTGGCCAAATTGGCATCTGCCACAATCAGCATCTGGCCCAAAAATATTTCTATGATCCGCTTATTGCAGCCGAGTATAGTTAAAACAAAGGAAGTTGGGGCAGTCTTTGGCGAAAGGGACAGCTGGATCACACCAATCAAAGAATATCTCATCAATGATGTACTCCCAAGTGACCCGCTAGAAGCAAAGCGGCTGAAGTACAGAGCTACAAGATACTCAGTACTCAATAGAGAACTGTACAAGAGGGGATACTCGAGGGCGCTGCAGAGATGTGTTGGACCTGAAGAAGCAGAAGGTATCCTGAGAAGCATACATAGTGGAAATTGTGGGAACCACGCTGGGGGCGCTAGTCTAGCCCACAAAACATTAAGGCAGGGTTTTTACTGGCCAACACTGTTCGCCGACTCCAAAAGGGTGGCAGCGAGATGTGAGGCTTGTCAGAAAATTGCTAATAACATCCGACAGCCACCTGAACTCTTGCAAAGTATTACCTCGCCTTGGCTGTTCGCCATGTGGGGAATTGACTTGATCGGCACAATGCCAACAGCAACTGGAGGAGCAAAGCATGCCATAGTAGCTGTGGATTATTTTACAAAATGGGTAGAAGCCGAGCCATTGGTACACATAACAGAAGCAAACACTGTAAGCTTTGTGAAGAAAAATATCCTATACAGATTCGGGATATCAAACACCATCATCACGGACAATGGGACCCAATTCGACTGGAGGAAATTCAGGGAGCTATGTGATAAGTATGGCATCAACAACTACTACGCCTCTCCAGCACACCCACAGACGAATGGCCAGACTGAAGCAATAAACAAAATTATAAAACATAACCTGAAGGCTAAATTGGCAGTTAAAAAGGGCAGCTGGGCAGACGAATTACCACAGGTACTTTGGGCATATCGAACCACAGAAAGGAGTTCAACAGGCGAGACCCCATATTCCATGGCATATGGAGCTGAAGCTGTCATCCCCGTGGAAACATCTTTCTCTTCGCCGAGGGTGTAACTTTTTCAGCCAGAAATCAACATTGATATGCTAAAGTGCGGCCTAGATGAGTTAGAAGAAAGAAGAGAGCGCGCGCAAATAAGGAATACTGCGTACCAACAGAGGGTAGCCAGATATTACAACTCACATGTGCGTGAAAGAAGGTTCTCGCTGGGCGACTTAGTGCTGAAAAGGGTGAACCAAGGAACAAAAGACAAAGCTGCAGGGTCACTCGCAGACAAATGGGAGGGGCCTTATCAGATTACAGGCATAGCTGGCCACGGGGCATATCGCATCACTCGAGAAGGTTTTGGCGAACTACCCCGTCCATGCAATGCGCAGTACTTGAAGATATATTATCCTTAACTTGGGGGTCAAGTTTAGAATTTTTGTGAGCCTTTTATTTTTTCTTAGAACAGTTTTCGTTTTAGCATTTTTCTTTGTGATTATGTTAACAAAGTTGCAGGAAGTATTCAATAAAGAGTAATTTATTACTTAGAGATTCTCGATTTCACTCGCCAAACGCGAAAGGCATTCGCCGTCACGCATAGCTGTCATCACACAAAAACGAGTTTTATACTCGCCGCAGCAAGAACTGGCGAGAAAATAAAAAGCCAAAATTCAGCAATGGCAGCTGAACAAACAAAAAGCATGTTAAAAACTCGGTGCATGGTCGGATAAATCCTGACAAACACTGAGTACGCCAAAATACAGCAATGGCAGCTGAATAAAAGATTTACATGCTAAAAAACTTGGTGCATGGTCGGACACGTCCTGACAAACACTGAGTACGCCAAAAATACAGCAAAGACAGCTGAATAAAGCTATAAAATATGCTAAAAAGAACTTGGTGAAAAAACTAAGTAAAGCCAAAAACTCAGCAAAGGCAACTGAACACAAAAAAGGGAGGAGAATTTATAACTTGAATAAATGATATTTACAATTGAAGAATTACAAATAAAGGAGCAAAAATAAAAATTACAACTCAACCAGCTGCAGGAGGGCCCTCGCTGTCCTCCTCATCTTCAAACTCTTCTTCTGAAGGCCAGGTAACCTCCTCATCCTCTACCGGCATGAATGGCTCATAATCCCTTCCAGCAACAGGGCCCAAGTCTGGCTCAGCACCAGAGCCAGAAAAACTGCCTTTCTGACCCGAGTAATAAGTATTAAAAGCACGCTTGCTGGGGATCTCCAAATGCATGGGATGAGGTTCAGCCCGGTTATAAAGGCAGTGGGCTTTCCATCGTCTTATCTGATCTTTAATAGAGCCCACGCCATCGGCCATGTGCCGCTGAAGAGACTTGTCAAAACGCTTCAGAGCCTTCTCGTTGGAATGATCCTTCATGGCAAAGAATTTCTTCACCTGCCTCATACCCTTTTCAAATTCGCGCAACAAAAGCGCATCATAGGCAGGGGACCTCTTGAAGCGATCAACCGATTCAGCCTCCAGCACACCCTTCAAATTTTCGAAGATGAGTTCGCGGGAACACAGCTGGTTACGTAAGTCTGCCGCCTCGTGCTCAGCTTTCTCCTTAGCCTCCTCGGCCACCCGCTCAGTCTCCAAACATGCTGCGAAGGACTCTTGACTTGAAGACAAAAGTTCCTTCAGCGAACGGATTTCCTCCTCCGCAGCAGAGAGTTTTTCCTCGGCGGCTAGCCTAGCAGACAGGTGACCATCGGAGGATTCTCTTAATTGAGCGAGCTGTTGAGCATGGGAGTCTTCAGCAGAGAGCTTCTCGGCAGCCAAAACTGAAGCCTGCTCGCGCAAACGCATAATCTCCCGGGAAGCTCTATTCTCAAACTTATAATTTTCAGCCAACTCAGACATCATCTGAAAAGAGAAATAGCCGAGTTAGGAAGTACATATTAAAGAGAAGTAAAAACTCGAGGCGAGAGACTTACCAAAGAGTGGCAGTTGAAGAAAAATTCCATCTTCCTGTTGCAGGACTTGCCTTTAATATGCTGCCAACCTTCGCCAATATAAATGTCATTATTGATCAGGTGGTTGCAGATTTCAGTAGCCGAAAAGTCAAAAAGGGATGCACCTCCCTCATTGGCTCCAGCAGGTCCTGCAGGAGTGGCTTCATGAGCAACACCCGGACCAGAAGCAGAAGCTTCAGACTGCTTCAACGGTCCTGGTCGACCAATTGGTTCTGATTGACCAGACGGCCTAAACGGATCTGAAGAAATACCCGGCTCACCCATAGCCACAGGAGGAGGAGATGGTTGGGAAGAAGTAGAGGCAGGGACAGTCGTAGAAGCTGTCCTAAGAGAACTGGAAGAAGGGATGGCCGGTTCGTTAACCTCCTTAGAAGGAGGCATCGCTACATTATCTGCTTCGGCTGGCCCTTCCCGAACAACCGATTGGGTAGGAGGGGTTTCGGCGACAGCTGGCTCCTCAGCACCTTCCTCATCTGAAGAAACAACAAATTGCACCACCCTGGACGCCCGCTTGAGAGGACGTGCAACATGATCATCAGGTGAACTCCCAGCAGGGCGCTTACCTCTTCTAGGTCTGGGAGCCAAGTCACTCGCAGGATCAAGGGGGGTCTCAGCGACGTCCGCATAAAAAAGAGGGGTATCACTGACCCCCCCTGAGGCACCAACCTTCTCCTTACCCTTACGACTGGGGGTAGCCGCAGCAGGCGTAGCCGCAGTAGTCGCAGCGGCAGGTGTTGTAGGAGTATTCGCGGCAACCTCCACGCGCCTCGATGGCCGCTCTGACTCGGCACCTCCCACAGGAGTATCAGCATCTTCCTCGCCGTCGGAGGGATCATCACCATCCGGGCTGGCGATCCCTTCCTTGGCCAAAACAGCAGCATGCCTTTTGCTGGCGGCCTCGGAATTCTTCACCGCCCTGGCTTGCAAGTCGCAAACGGTGTCAAAATCACACACTGCAAGAAAAATAAACAAAGTGTCAACTAACAGAATAAAATGAAACAGTAAAACAAAGAAGGAATGGACAAAGACTTACAGCGAGGAAGCCTTGCATGTAGGCGTGTGAAAATCCCCTCGGAAATCATTTTTTCCTCATCCAAGAGGAAGGACCTATCCCTTTCTCTCAAAGGGAGGACAGCTGCTGCGGCGAGGTGAGAAATCTCTCTATCCAGTAAAACAGGGGCCGCCTTCAACCAAGCTTCAGGCGATGTGAAGTGCCTGGGAACCTTCTTCGCCGAGAAATTGTGGCGACTATTGGCAGGCATATCACGACCCCACTCGCCACCAACGAAAAACCAGCTGTTCTTCCACCTCTTGTTCGAAGTGGGAAAGCCCCAGATGAACCCCTTTTTCTTCTCATCGCCGGAGATTTCTACTTGACCGGGGTTCGCCACGCCCTCAGGGATCCAGCTCTCCACAGGTGAAGAGATAAGGAAATACGTACAACCATGGCCCGCCTGCCTTAGCGTGTAAAAATGGTGGATTTCACGAGGAGTAGGGGGCCCGTAACCCTTCAACTTCCACATGAGGCACAGGCACATCAATATTCTATAGCTATTTAGAGCGAGCTGTGCCGACGCAATTTGAGCCTCCGTAAGAAATCTGGCGATGAAAGGCTGAAGAGGGAGAGTTACCCCACAGCTAAGCATGGCCCCGTAAATAGCGACTGCATTTTCGGGAGGATTCCACAAGCCCGGTCGCCAGGTAACATGAGATTCACTGAGTCTGGCAGGTCAAAACGACTCTTGTATTTGCGAAGCTCAACCTCGCCGACCACATTTACCTCCGTATCAAAAGAACACGGACGGTTTGGCGAGAAGCGTAGCCTATCCCTCTGATGGTCTTCAACATCAGAGTCATCAATCGTCTGCGCATCCAGCAGAGATTCACGTGGAACCCTAGAAGCGCGTCGTCTACTGCTTGTTGGTCTAGAAGATTTCGGCATTGTTGGAGAACCGCTGTTAGAAGATGAAGGAGAGATGTTAGGGATAAAAACATCTCCAGAAGACGGAACATAAACAGAAATTGGGACAGGAGAATCCGGACGAAAATTACGAATCAGAGATTCGATTTTGTCCGCAGTACTTTTATCACCAAGCTCCATGGCTTGCATCATCCGATTAAAAAGAGAAGAGCGTAAAGAAGGGTCCATGGAAACTCACCAGAAAACCCTAGATTCGCGAAAGATTCGTAGAGAGGCAGGAATAATCGATTCCGGTGAACCGTCTGATAATAGAAAGCACAGGGAAAGGACTGTAGCAAGTACTCGAAGGAATAAGGTAGATAAAAACGAAGAATCAAACTGTTCTTTTCTGCTCTGAGAAAACCAGTGGAGAAATAAATGGAAAGAATGAAATGGAGAAAAGGAAACGATCGGGCCTTAAAAAGAGGGAGTTTCGAAATTCAAAAAAGAAAATCAAGTAAAAGGATATGCAATTAATGAGAATGACAGCCACAGTGACCAGCCGCAATAGTCACCATCAGAAAACAGACATGTGGCATCTCGGGGAAAGCCAAGCGGTCAAAATGTCTCTTCGTCTGTCAGGTAAGTGGGAGCGTCAGCAATTATGTGGACCAAGTTGAAAGCTTACACCGGAAGAATCAATTAATCAATACAGCGCGTGACAAAAAGGAAAGAAGAGGTTATTACAAAATGCGTCGAAACCTTGTAAGTATAAATATAAATACTACTCGCAGAAACAAACGAAGCGAGAAGAACAAATCATTCGCCCAGCTCGGAGTATTTATGGGGGTATTGTTGTATGCATAAATTCGCCAACCTGACACGTCATCAAAAAGAGTCAATAAAGATTGCCACGTCACTCATTGACCGGGTCAATGAAAGAAATGTGACAAGTCAATGTCAAAGTACCTCGAAACCAAAAAAGGTCAAAAACGTGCTCGCCGAAACTGGATATGTACTCGCCAAATCTAGATATATGGTCGCCGAAGAAACGAAACCCATAAATAAATGTACTCGCTGCATCAGCATACTGGGCCTGAGCCGACTCGGCAGAAACACGGAAATAAACCCTACACTTTAGAAGACCCATAACAGCAAGGAATCAAGGGAAAACCCTAAATATCATGTATAAATAGAACCACCTATCCCACGAGGAAGGGGTTCAGAAATCTAGAGAGAAGAGAACAATTGTAAGAGAGATCTAAGTGTGTAACAAGGCAACGAAAACCTAGTATTATTTTTCTGCCCTCAGGGGCGCCGTGGTTTTTTCCCATTCAAGGGTTTTCCACGTAAAATCTGTCTTTTGCATGCGTTCTTAATTTTCTTGTTTTATATTTAATTGATATAATTGTTGAGTGCGTGGTAATCCAAATTTCACCGTCAACACATAAGATTTGAACCAAGGCCAATTTAGCAACTAAATGCCTGAACTGAAACCTTTTCCACTCTTTGGAGCTAAATCTCTAACACTCCAATTACTCTAAACATGGCATTTTGGTCATCCATCAATCAATCAACAATCATGGGAAGTTAAATTACACTACTCCTACATTAAATTACTCTACTCCTAATCCCAATCATGGACACATATCAATTTCGGACCTCTACACATATGGATATTGCAATTAGAGCTTAAAACATGTAATTAGCAAAGAGTAAAACAAAACCCACATGAATTTAAGAACAAACAACATATATAACACAAGTGTAGGGTTTACAATATTCCCCAAATTGGGGTTACACATTAAAGAAGCAATAAATACAAAGAAATGAGTAAATAAGAGCAAACCCTTGAAGACAAATCCACCAAAGATGCTCCAAACCTTCCTAGCTCGTATTTGGTCCGAAAACCAATCCTATTTCCTTGCAAACTGCTCTAAAATGGATGGAAGAGGTGTGTGGTGAGCTCCCATGGAGGAAAAACCTCCATGGGAGCTTGGATCCTCTCCTTATTTGGTGGAAAAGGTGAAGAAGATGAAGAAAATGGAAGGAAGAGAGAGAGAGAGAGAGAGAGAGAGAAAGAGAGAGTTGGGCGGAGGAGAGAGAGAGAGGGATGGAAGGGATTCTGAAAAAACTGAGAGAAAAGGGGATATTTATAGTGGGGAGAAGGCTAGGGCAGAAATGAAGGTGAAAGGACGAGAATGCCCTTGCATAAGTGTCTGATTTTGGAGGCTTCGCGGGTGACTTTCCAACAGCGCGCACCCTTACGGAAACGGGCATAACTTTCTCCATAAACATCGGAATTGTGTTCTTGAAGAACCGTTGGAAATAAGATTTCTGGATCTTTCCAACCATATGTAGCACGAAATCCAGTTCGATCGGAGGAGTGAGATATGGCCCCCGCAAGTTGAGTAATCTGCAGGAAGTTTTGCGCCCTATTCTGCGGTCATGGGCCGCCAATTTACAAAATGGGGGTCTTTTGGTCCCTTTCTGCGGCCCCTAATCGCAGAACAAGGGAGCATAATTTTAACTTTCAAAAATTACACTTTTGCCCCAAAATTTCTCCATTTTTGCACTTTAGCCCCTCTTCAGGAAAAAATCCTGAAACACTTATTTAAAACATTAAATACCCGGTTTTACCTGGAAAAAAAGCATAGAAGATAAAAGTAAAGGGCTACACAACGTGTAAAAATAAGAGTTATCACCATGTACTCACAGAACCATCTGGGTTCATTTGCAGTTGGGTTTGTCGAGTTGTATCGACGTGCCCATGGGAAACCATGCATTTTTCCTTATGTCTCTTGAGATGACTAGTTCCTTTTTTTGAACTACTGAGTACAGATTGACAATACATACATTGGGCATGCTCAACTTCAGTACCATCTACATTCTTTACCATTATAGTGTTAAAGCAATGCCACACGTCAGATTTCTTCTTCCTTTTCTTACTCGTATTCATTGTCGATGAAGAAGGTCCCGCACCCGTAGTACTAGGGGGATCGAGATTGGTATGGAACTCACCGAATAATCAGTTGATCTCCTCGTCCGGCAAATAGTCGCCGGGGTTCAGGTTCAAGTCTTCAGGATTCATTTTCCTAAGATTATAATTAAATAAATGATTAAATGTCACATTAAACATAATAAATATACAATTATACATTTATACAAATAACAAATTAAACATACAAAATTACAAATATACAATTATACATTTACACAATTAAACATAGTAATTTTTTAATTATACAAACTTAATATTTGAATTTTGATATTATGATGCCAATAATTTATTAATTTATATTATTATTATCTTCTTAGTTCTATACAAAAAAACATAATCATTCTAATATATTATTTTCTAAAAAAATTTTAAAAATTCGGAATTAATTTTTCAAAATTATTATTTTCTTCTTATTTCTTAAACTCTACAAAAAAAAAAAAAAAAAAAAAAACATAATCATTATTAATTTAAAAAAATTAAAAAAAAATTAAGAATTAATTTTTCAAAATTATTATTTTCTTCTTATTTCTTAAACTCTACAAAAAAAAAAAAAAAAAAAAAAACATAATCATTATTAATTTAAAAAAAAATTTAAAAAAATTAAGAATTAATTTTTCTAAATTATTATTATCTTCTTAGTTCTATACAAAAAAAAAAAAAACATAATCATTCTAATATATTATTTTCTAAATTTTTTTTAAAAATTCGGAGTTAATTTTTCAAAATTATTATTTTCTTTTTATTTCTTAAACTCTACAAAAAAAAAAAAAAAAAAAAAAAAAAAAAAACATAATTATTATTAATTAATTTTTTTTTTTAAATATTCGGAATTATTTTTTTTAAATTACTATTTTCTTCTTAAACTCTACAAAAAATATAAAATAGTCTTTCTAATATAATAATAATTTCGAAAATTTTGAAAAAAATTAGGAATTAATTTTTTTCATTATTATTTTGTTGTTAAACTCACAAAAAAACATAAAATTAACATATTACTAACAACAATATTAACTAAATAAGTAAATAACTACACACATACTATTATTCTAATCACTAAATACTAAATAATAATAATTACTATATAAAAAGTTATTAATAACAATTAACAAAAGTAGAGAAGTAGACATACTAACCTTTTGAAAAAAATTAGGAATTAATTTTTTTAATTATTATTTTGTAGTTAAACTCACAAAGAAAAAAAAAAACATAATCTTTCTAATATAATAATAATTTCGAAAATTTTGAAAAAAATTAGGAATTAATTTTTTTCATTATTATTTTGTTGTTAAACTCACAAAAAAAACATAAAATTAGCATATTACTAACAACAATATTAATTAAATAAGTAAATAACTACACACATACTATTATACTAAATTACTAATCACTAAATACTAAAAAATAATAATTACTATATAAAAAGTTATTAATAACAATTAACAAAAGTAGAGAAGTAGACATACTAACCTTAAATTGGAGGCTTGAGAGTTGAGAGTGTTGAATTAATTAATCAATTGGATACCTAACAACATAACAAATAATAACATTAGTTATAAACATACTAATAATAGTTAATAATTAAATAACAAATGAAAGTTAATAAATAAATAAAAAATGACAATACCTTAGAGTAAAAGCCTTAGAATATGTAGAGAGTAGAGACTAAAGAGTGGGAGGTATGTAAATATATAATATATAATGTATAGTGTATAGTATATTAGTATAATAGTATATAGATTATAGTATATAAATAATATATTAAATAAATTACAAAATATTTGAAAGAGTGAGTGAGAGATGTTGGAGATTGTAGAGAATAGAGAGAATAAGAGAGTAGGGATTAGGGAAGTAGAGAAAATGTAGAGAATGAATGAAGTGAGGGTGATGGGGTATTTATAGGAAAATATTAGGTAAGAGTATAATTGGAAAAAATTGTAAAAGATTTGAAAAAAATGTAATTTTCAAAAGTTCTGATTTTTTTTTCCTCCCCCAACGGTAAATAACGGCCACCTGGTAAATTAAAAACCCCACCCCTCAATTCAAATTTTAAAATTTTTAAAAAATAAATAAATTGAATTTTGAATTCTAGCGGGCCCTACCAGGCCGCCCGTGGGCCGACCTGTTTGGGCTCGCCAGATTCAAATTTTCCAATTTTTTTTGGGCCCGCGGTCCTGGCGGGCCTTACCGGGCCCGGCCTGCGATGGCATCACCTGGGCCCAGCCTGGTCCACTAGATGAACGGGCTTGGGCCTGGCCTGTTAATCTGGCGGGCCGGGCTAGCCCGGGCCTGCCACCGAAACGGGCCTGAACGGGCGGCCCACCGAAGCCCGGCCCATTTTGCTAGCACTATAAAGCAGTATTACATATTCATATATATACATGCTGTTTTGTTTAAGTTTTTTTTTTCTTTTTCCGTAAAGCATGTACTGCATATATATATATATATACACTACAGTGACTTTAATTTTATATATACTGTTTTGTTTAATTTTTTTTTTTTCTTTTGCCGTAAAGCATGTATTGCATATATATATATATACTACAGTGACTTTAATTTATTTATTTTTTTCATTTATACAGTTAATAATTAATCAAGTACTGTGTGAGCTAATGGTTGTATATGTTGAGTTATTTTGTGTTTTAATTTTCGAGAGAACGAAAAAAAGCACCTAAATATGAGAAATTAATTCGACATCAAATTAATTACGCTTTCGAATCTGAATTACTCCTCAAATTTTTTTTTTTAATTATTATTGACTAATTAGTTGAAAGTTTACAATATAAAGATGTTAATTATTAGTTATAGTGTTATGAGCGGTATAAAAAATAGTTTTTCATAATAAAAAATATATTTCAACATATTATATACACAAGGGTATTTTTGTAATCACCTATATATCATTCCGATTCCTTAGTTGAAGTAAACACTAGAAAGGGAATAAATTTGATTCCATTTCTGATTCATAAATTGTTAGTAAACACTGGAATGGAATTTAGTAACTTAATTCCGATTCCCCTCAATTCCTCAATTCCTTTTCCAGTGGAACTTGATTCCGATTCTCTCCATTCTCGATTAGTAAACACGCCATTAATAACTTAACTTAATTCCAATTTCTCTTCATTCCCTTGAAAAAAATAAGAGATTGATTCATTTCATTTCCATTATTGATTAGTAAACACGTAAAATCTTATAAACTTAATATTCTTTTTCAAATTATTGTTTCCTTTTTAAAGTACTGAAACTTAACTAATAACTATACCAGGCCTATATAGTATCACCATTATAACATTAACAACAATCACTGTTGTTTATAAACGAAGATTATTCTATATTGACAGTGTCCACCTATTTTTTCATACACAATAACTACAGTTTTTTTTTTTTTTTTTTTTTTCTTGGTGGCGGTGACTCAAACGCAGAATATTAACAAGGTTAAACGCAGAATATTAACAAGGTTAAATGAAGACTCTTACCACCAAACCATATTGGGACAGAAGGTGACTATAATTTTGTTTTAATTTATATGAAAACTTAATAAGTAATTCATATCCTATTATATTGAAAGTATCTAATAGTTTTTTTTTTTTTTCCCTCATTGATATGGTTGCGATGTTAGAATTTTTGATAAAACTCATCCCAAAATCTCTTGCAAGTTTAAAGACGTGTGCCTTTTAAGAGCTTCAAAAAGCACTGAGCTGGATGTGCCTTGAAACGGAAAAGGAAAAGGCCGCTGGAATTGCTGCTCGCCAGAGCTACGGTCGGAGATGGAACCGGAGGTAGAGGTTGTGATAGTGAGCTTGGTGGGTCTGTTATGAGAGAAGAGAGAGAAGGGGAGTAGGACTACACTCTCTCCGGTTTCCAGAAGTTACGAAACCCAATGGGCCAACCCCATATATATATGACCAGATGAGTGTAGGGACCTCCCCATGTTAGACAAATATTGACCCATTCCATTATGGGTCCAAAACATAACACACAAGAGAGTGACGTCAGCAGGTCGTTGGGCCTCCAACGGCTACCCCTTTTATATATATATTTTTTTAATATTTTTTTTTCTTTTTCTTATCTATAAATACCACCCTTTTTATTTTTCCTCACACCAATTTCCTCTCAATTCTCCAACTCTCCAACACTCTCAATCTCCAAGTCTCCAAGTCTCCAAGTTTCCAAGGTTTTTAATATTTATTTCATTTTGCAATTGTTTTATTTGAAATTAATTTTATTTACATTTTGCAATTTATTTTATTTCCAATATATTTTATTTTCAATTAATTTTATTTCCAATTTATTTTATTTGCAATTTATCTTATTTCCAATTTATTTTATTTGCAATTTATCTTATTTCCAATTTATTTAATTTCCAATTAGTCAATTACTAAGTTTCCAATTTCATTTATTTGCAATTTATTTTATTTGCAATTACTACTTTACTACCTACTATTATTCTTCTAAGTTTCCAATTCTCTCCCAATTTTATTTTTAAATGGCAAGTGGTGGAAATGGAAGGGGTCACGGCCGTGACGGTCTTAGGCGTTCGATTTCGATGAAAGGTAAGGGTCCTATGATCGATAATCTCGGTCGTAACGACCCCACCTATCACGACTATCTGCAACGTCGGGCCTATGCTGAAGACCTAGGCCTAGACTGTCCTACTCCCCCTCTAACAATTTCAGAACCCGATCCCAATGACACCCCCCTAATTTGACAAGCCAGTCAGAAAATACGCCTGATATTGATACACCTTCGAATTTTGATTTTGATCCACCGGGACTAGAAGAGGAGGAAGATCTAATACAAAAGCAAAGCAAATCTGATCTCTTCGTCAAACATATGAAGAAAGTCCAGAAAGAAGATGGAAGCTATGTAATGGCTTGCAATTACTGCACCAAAGTATATAAGTGGAGCAAATCCGGAGGATATGGCACTTATCGGAAGCATATTTTAACCAAACATCCAGAAGCAGAGACCAGAACGAGGTCACAATCACAAATTCCCAGGTATGCTACTCCTAACCAACAATTATTTCGTTATACTGAAGAACAAAATAGAGAATAATTAGCTAGGATGGTAGCAGTAGAACACTTATCATTCAGTTTTGGTGAAAGGGTCGGTTTTATTAATTATTGTCAACGAGCATTAAACCCTGCTACATGCCATGTCCCTAGAGCCACGCTCACACATACACTTGAAAAGATTTATTTAAAAGAAAAAAGAAAGATAGAAAAATATTTTGAAAAATATAATGGTCGTGTTACCGTATGTGCCGACATATGGACTAACCATTGGTAATCGCATTCATACTTGGGTGTCACTTGCCATTTTATGGATGATGCATGGACTATCCAAAAAAGAATTATTGCATTTAGAGTTTTTGATGATGCATACACTGCTCAGAATATTTTTAGACAGCTTAGAATTATTTTTTCAAAGTATAAAATTGAAAACAAAATTTTTGCAATTGGTTTTGATAATGCTTCTACCAATACCGCTGCTATTCCATCTTTAATTGATTTATGCAAACCCTATCTTGGTGGTACATTTTTTCATCAAAGATGTGCATGCCATGTTTTAAATTTATGTGTTCAAAAAGGATTAGAAACTCTTGAACATTTTATTATACCTATTAAAAACAAAACCCTAATGTTTTTATGGAAACATTCTTCTACAATGAAAGCATGGGCAAGATATTGTAAACAAAATGGTAGATGCGTCGTTAAATTTCCTCGTGATGTTCTAACACGTTGAAATTCTACTTATAAATTGCTTGCTCAAAGTTATGAGTATAGGGATTTATTAGTTTCTTTTATTCAATTTCATGTTACTAACATTGAACTTTATCAAGCTCATTGAGATGCTTGTTACAACGTTTTCAATTTGTTAAAAGTCTTTTATAATGCTACAAACAATTTATCTGGTGTTTATTACCCTACAGCACATTTATTTGTTATTGAGAGTCTTAATATTGCTGGTGCATTTGCTCATTGTGAATCCGACATAGCAATAACGGAAGTCATTAATGCTATGAAGGTAAAATGGTTAAATTATTATAAGGAGTTTCCAAATATTTATTTGATTGCCATGGTTTTTGATCCACGTTGTAAATTAGAACATTTGTGTTATTATCTAAAAGGTTATTATGGCATCAAAGGTTTAAATATTGAATATGATGTTAATGCACGTTATGATAGAGTTAAGAAATTATTGTATGATTTATATGATGAATATGTTACAGTTTATGGATCCTCACTGAACTTAGATGTTACACGAACACAAAATGCAACTCAGCCCCCATCATCCTCCTCCGGATTTTTGAATTTAGGGTATAGTATGTGTTGCTGGAAAGTATTTCAAAAATAAATTTTGTTGCTGGAAGTTATTTTTAAAATAAAATTTTGTTGCTGGAAATTATTTTAAAAAACAATTTTGCTGCTGGAAAATATTTCAAATAGTACACAATATAATTAGAATAGAAAAACCTGGAAAGTGGCTGAGTCGCGGACAATGTCGCTCTCTTTAAGACGTTTCGCGGCTCTGCCCTAATTGTGCAAGCAGTTCCAAAGTTGCCACGTCGTCCCCAGGATAAAACAGCCCAGAATCACCTCTATCTCGAAACTTCTTTGCACAAAGAAGAACCGGAATGCTCAAACTCTTTCAAAGATTGCTCGGAATACTAACAAGGAACACTCAAGAATTTCTTTTATAATTATAACTGAGAGCTTTTGTTGTTTCAAAATGTTGTATGTTGTGAATGAGGCAAATCATCTATTTATAGGATTAGAAAATCATAACTGAAAAGACAAATTAAAATCAGCCATTAAAAGGAAATAAAAACCGATGCAATAACCACAATTTTAAAAAATAAAAACGTTTTATACATTGTTATCAGTTAACAACATTCAAAGACAATATCTTTATAATATTTAAAATATATAAAGTTGTTATTAGATAACAACCTCAAAGGCTCAAATCCTTTTGTAATAAACACTCATTTAAACAAAACGTTTTTTTTTTTTATAGTAATTACATTCAAAAATTTATTTTATAACAGTAGAAAAAAAAACATAACTGTTATGCAATTTTTGAATTCAAACTTTTTTTAAAATACACTTTTAACAATCCCCCACTTGTATTTAAAAATAATAAGTTCATCAAGCATTCTTTTATATGATTGTGCATAAGTAAAGGTGCCGTGTGACTTGAACCTTTACATGGTGATGATACTTCTGTATATACTAGAGTAACTTGTAGTTTTGAACTCTATCACGGACAACACCACACACACAACCATACTAGAGTTAAGTTCTAAAACCAGCACTTTACGGCCATGTGCTTATATCCCAGTATAGTGAACGCTCTAGAAATTTTGCCCAAAATTTCATAGGAAGCGACCTCTCTTCCACATTCACATAGGTGAGCCTATCACAGATACTCCTGTAGCTAGGTACCTGACGACACGTCGTTGCGATGTCGGTCAAAAGATGAACATTTAAGTTCGACCTAGCTAGCGCGCGAGTCACAGGGACTAGCACAGCGGCAAGTGAGGGTATCGTTCCGCAGGGAGGTGGGATCCGCCGACCGTCACCGGTTCTAGCTATTATTACAACACTCCGAGAGAACTCGTGTGTTGCGGTTGCGGAAAAGTAAGTAATAATATAAATAAATAAATAAACTAACTACCATAATATATACATGGATAGAATGGAATGGAGAGATGCATGAAATGTGGTTACACTAGGGCAATGACTCAACCGTAACAATCCTCCTAATTAAGCACTAGACTCACTTTGTCCCTCAATATGCAAGTATATCATAGGCTCGTGTCCCCTTAATTGATCTCTAATCTCTCTCGAGTTTTAGAAATCACATCCACACATACAAAGTACACATGAATTCATTAAGTGTCGTGGCACACACACAAGAGCCCTATATGCCAACCTAGTGTATCTCTCACTGTCTGGTCATATACAGTGGTTATTTCGTTGGGCATGTAATGCGCAATCGCGTGGGCCATACTACAGCCAATAATTCATTCACAATGGCTAACCAAATACGGGATGGCAACCAAGTGAAAGCATTAAGAATACGAGATACCCATACAACACGTATGTTATATGCTCGTGTCCCCTTAATTAATCTCTAATCTCTCTCGATGTCTTAGAGATTACATCCATACATAAATGCTTGGATTCATTAAGGACTGTGGGACACACACACGAGCTCTACACGCCAGCCTAGTGTATCTCTCACTGTCTGGTCATATGTAGAGGATATCACGCTGGACATGTTAATGTGAACCACGCAATATATAACACATAGCCTAAATATAATCCACAAGGTGGCTAACCGAGTGAAAGCATTAAGCAATGAAATACCCATATAACTACACAAGCACAAGAGGAATTCAGTTTATCTTTACTCTAGATACATATTCGGTTTTATCAATCTCCCTATGATGGCTAGACATGAGAAACAAGTTTACCAAACAACAATGTGCAACAAGTTGGTTATTATTCATTAAGACCATTCAGTATAGGTCAAGGGTTCATTCTCTTGATTTGGGAATTTTCCCTAAATCAATTTATTACCCAATCCGGCCAAGGATGAGCAATTGTGCCTTGATAACAAGACCCATTAAGTACAAGAATATGGAACCCATGCCAATTTAGCAACTAAATGCCTGAACTGAAACCTTTCCCACTCTTTAGAGCTAAATCTCTAACACTCCAATTACTCTAAACATGGCATTTTGGTCATCCATCAATCAATCAACAATCATGGGAAGTTAAATTACACTACTCCTATATTAAATTACTCTACTCCTAATCCCAATCATGGACACATATCAATTTCGGACCTCTACACACATGGATATTGCAATTAAAGCTAAATTCATGAAATTAACAAAGAGTGAAACAAAACCCAACCGAATTTAAGCACAAACAACATATATTACACAAGTGTAGGTTTACAATATTCCCCAAATCGGGGTTACACATCAAAGAAGCAAGAAATACAAAGAAATGAGCAAATAAGAGACAACCTTTGAAGACAAATCCTCCAAAGAAGCTCCTAGCTTTCCTAGCTCGAAATTGGTCCAAAGACCACTCCTATTCCTTGCAATCTGCCCTAAAATGGATGGAGGAAGTGTGAAAATGGTGGTGGAGGTGTGTGGTGAGCTCCCATGGAGGAAAAACCTCCATGGGAGCTTGAATCTCTCCTTATTTGGTGAAGAATGTGAAGAAAATGGTAGAGAGAGAGAGTGGGGCGGAAGAGAGAGAGAGGGAGTGAAGGAGTTCTGTCAAAACTGATGAGAAAAAGGGGTATATATAGTGGGAAGAAGGGTTTAGGTCAGAATTGAGGGGAAAAGACGAAAATGCCCTTAAGTGGCAGATTTTTGGGGGGTCTCGCGGATGACTTTCCAGCAGCGCGCACCGTTACGGAAACGGGCATAACTCTCTCCACAAACATCGGAATTGCAATCTTGAAGAACGTTTGGAAAGAAGACTTCTGGATCATTCCAACCATATATAGTACGAAACCCAGTTCGATCGGAGAAGAGAGATATGGCCCCCGCAAGTTGAGTATTCTGCAGGAGACTTTCGTCGAAATTCCGCCTTCGTTTTGCGCCCTATTCTGCGCCCTAGGGCGCCGATTTACAAAAAGTGGGTCTTCTGGTCCCTTTTTGCGCCCTTTTCTGTGGCCCCTTAACGCAGAAATGGGGCGCAGAATCCCAATTTTCAAAAATTGCACATTTGCCCCAGAAATTTCATCTTTTTACAAATAAACCCCTCTTCTGGAAGAAATCCTGAAACACTTATTTAAGCCGTTAAATATCCAGTTTTACCCGGAAAACAAGCATAAAAGATAAAAGTAAGGGGCTACACAATGTGTAGAAATAAGAGTTATCAGTACCCAACTCCACATAGAGTATAGAGCTCATTAAGAGTTATATCTAACTCAACCTTAAATCGCTTCAGGATGTCATGCTCCATAGGGATGGACTTGGTGTGTTAACCATATATCACAATAGCATGATTTCACATATCACTTCATGACTTGTTATTACCCTTTGATCCTACTTCTTGGGATCTCCAGTCTGTAGGTTGGGTTACCATCACAAGTGACTCAATTATCAATGGGCTTTAGTCCCATCCCTTTCAAGGTTTTCCAAACATTTTCTCGTGCTAATCCTTTCGTCAAAGGATCAGCCAAGTTCTCCTCAGACCGTACATGATCCACTCTTACAGCCCCAGTTGAGAGAAAATCTCTAACTGTACTGTGCTTGCGACGTATTTGTCGCCTCTTGCCGTTATAATAACGGTTTTGGACTTCTGCAATAGCCGCGGTACTATCGCAGTGAATAAGGACGGCTGGTACCGGTTTCTCCCATAAAGGGGTATCTGATAACAGACTTCTCAACCAATCTGCTTCCTCACTAGCAGTAGCTAGTGCTATCATTTCTGACTCCATTGTGGATTGAGCCAAAATAGTTTGTTTCTTAGACTTCCATGATATTGCACCTCTAGCGATACTAAAAATGTATCCACTAATGGCCTTGGAATCATCAGAAAGAGTATTCCAATCAGCATCACTGTAACCTTCAAGTACAGCGGGAAACTTTCCATAATGTAATCCGAGGTTCATTGTTCTCTTGAGATAACGCATTACTCTCTCAAGAGCACGCCAATGCTCATTACCAGGTCTACTAGTAAACCTACATAGTACTCCCACAGCATAAGCTATATCAGGCCTAGTGCAATCAGTAGCATAACGAAGGCTACCAATGATGCTCGCATACTCATTTTGTCTAACACTGTTACCAGTGTTCTTGAACAACTTTTCACTAGGATCATATGGAGTACATACAGGTTTACAGTCAAAGTAATTATATTTCTTTAGAATTTTCTCAATATAATGAGATTGATCCAAAGAAATTCCCCTTTTTGACCTAGTTATTTTTATACCCAGGATTACACTAGCTTCACCTAAATCTTTCATTGCAAAGTTAGCACTCAATAAACATTTAACAGCATTCACAACATGAATATTTGAGCCAAAAATAAGCAAGTCATCCACATATAAACATATAACTGTGCAAACATCATTCTCAGATTTATAATAAATGCACTTGTCACTTTCATTTATTCTAAAACCATTCGAGATGACTAGATTATCAAACTTCTCATGTCATTGTTTAGGTGCTTGTTTAAGTCCATAGAGAGACTTAACTAACTTACATACTTTGTTCTCTTGACCAGGCATTACAAATCCTTTAGGTTGGTCCATGTAAATCTCTTCTTCTAATTCACCATTCAAAAAAGTGGTTTTAACATCCATTTTGAAACAAATTATAGCACGGTGTGTATAAAGCTATCTAGAGGGGGGGTGAATAGATTTTGCGCTTTTTACCCAATTTTTCGTGTTAGTCAAAATTACGAAAATGCCCTCAAGATAATATAAACAAGCAAGTGTAATATGGTGCGGAAATTAAAACAACACTTGGTTTTTACGTGGAAACCCTCACGGGAAAAACCACGGGCTATGTAAGTAAGCCACACTCGAACCTCGAATCCACTAAATGTGCAAACGATTACAACCTAATCCCGGAAGTAATCACACACCTACCTAATCCCGGTATGAGTGAACCTAGTCCTATTTGCTTGCGATCTAAGCAACCTAATCCCGGTTGCTACACACAAGACTTACTTTCTCTAGAAGAGAATACAACCCTAAGTGAATATATGTGAATATCCAAAATGCAACATAGAGCAAGGGAAACCCTATATGTTTATCTAAGATGATTAATATGCAATTAAGAACAATCCTAGATATCAAAACTAAATGACATGTCAATTAGTTAAGCTAATCAATATTAAGCACAAAACCTAATTTGCTAGCACAAAACAAATTCTCAAACATACATCACACTAATCTCAAACTTGTATCAAAAGATATGTGAAAATCATACAAGTAATAAAAAGAGATTGCTTAGTTAAGAAAGACACAAAATATGTAAGATATTAGTGAAAAACTTACCAAGCAAAGTATGATGAAGAATCCATGCTAGATGACATCTAGATGATCTATGATGATGCTAGATGATGATTGATGATCATGAAAAAGTGTTTGAGAAATTAAGAAAGAGTTCTTTGTGTATTTTTCTTCTCTTGAAAAATATGCTAAGTATGAAGCATGAATATCAACTCTAGTTTCAGACCTAAAAACAAAATGGCATATATATAGGGGGCCAAATCAAAGTGAGGTCGTTTAAGTAAGTTTCAAAGAAACGGGCCGATCGGCGGTTTAATTCGGCGGCCAGGCCACAGAATTAGACCGCCGAATGAGTCCCGAGAGAAACAGGGGAAATTCGGCTGTTTCATTCGGCGGCCACCTACCGCCGATCCAACCGCCGAATTGGACCTGACACAACAGGGGCACAACGGCGGTTTCATTCGGCGGTTTCGGAACCGCCGATCAAACCGCCGAATAAACCCGAGAGATAAAATCAATCAGGTGTGAAACGGCGGTTTCATTCGGCGGCCACAGACCGCCGATCATAACCGCAGAATATTTCCAGAGACCTCTGGACTAAATTGGCGGTTTCATTCGGCGGCCAGGCCGCCGATCCAAACCGCCGTTTCACCAATTTTGGTGAAACCAAGGGAGAAGTCAAGGGCTTCTCCAACGGCGATCTTCGCGCTAAAAACAAGCACACAAGGTGCATGCGCGGACGTTTCCGAACAACAATGGGAAACGAATTACAAGACACATAAGCACACAACAACAAATAACAAAGAAGTGCAAGTGTGAAATGTGACATGTGAAGAGTATGCACACCAAATGCAAGAATGCTAAGTGAGTGTGTGCAACTATCTCTTCAAGAAAAGTAAGCACATAGAAATATACCTTCGGTGCTTATCCATACGAGTTCTTCAAAGGGCTTCGAACAATATAACCAACACCTAAGCTACCCTTACAAAGAACCCCAACATGTGGTTTGTCCACGAAATGAGCCAATCAAGATATGGGAATCCTTACACATTTGATGTATAACTAAATCATGCAAAGCTGCTAAAGCTATAAGTACTCTAATGGATGTTATTCTAGTTACTGGTGAATAAGTATAAAAGAAATCTACATTTTCTCTTTGTCTATAACCCTTAGCCACAAGTCGGGCCTTGTATTTCTCAATGGATCCATCGGGTTTCAATTTTTACTTAAGAATCCACTTACAACCTATGGTCTTACAACCAGGTGGAAGGTCTGCTAAGAGCCATGTACCATTAGACTCTAGAGAGTCCATTTCATCATTAATGACTTCTTGCCACAAGTCAGCATCCAAGGGAGACAAGGCTTCTTGGAAAGAATTAGGATCTTCTTCTAAGGTGTAGGCATAAAAGTCAGGCCCAAAGTCTTTAGAGATTCGAGCCCTCTTACTTCTCCTTGGTTCTAACTCAACTTCATCAGGCATAATAGATCTAGGTTCACTAGAAGACGCTAACCCCCCATTAGACCCCCCAATATTTCTTAATTTAAAGGGAAATTTTTCTTCAAAGAAATCAACATCATTTGACTCAATAATAACATGATCATTTAAGTTGTAAAATCTATAAGCCTTACTATTAACAGCATAACCTATGAAAACACATTCATAAGCTCGACTTGCTAACTTTGATCTTTTTGGATCAGGCTTTCGAACATAAGCCAAACAACCCCATGTTCTAAAATTAGAAACATTTGGTTTTTTAGCTTTCCTTATTTCATAAGGTGAAATTTTGGATTTAGAGTTGGGAACTCTATTCAAGACATAACATACAGTTAAAAGAACTTCTCCCCACCAATGTGAGGCAGCACCTGAGCTAAGTAAAACAGCTACTATTAACTCAGAATAAGTTCAATTTTTTCTTTCAGCTTTTCCATTCATTTCTGGGGAATAAGGGGCGGTTCTCTCATGGATAATTCCATGCGAATTATATAAATCGACAAATTCATCTGAGCCATATTCCAACCCTCTATCACTACGAAATCTTTTAACCTTCCAGTTAAATTGATTTTCTATTTCACTTAAAAAGATTTTGAACATATCTATGGCTTCACTTTTGTTCTTCAAAAGATAAACATAGGAAAAATTAGAACAATCATCTATAAAGATAATAAAGTACCTTTTTCCATTTGTAGTCAAAATTCCTTCAAATTCACAAATAACAGAGTGAATTAGGTCAAGAGGTTCAGAAACCCTAATTACAGATTTATGAGGGGTTTTTGTGATTTTCGCTTGACTACAGGATTCACATTTTTCAAAATCTTTTAGAGATAGATCTGGAATTAATCCTAAGCTACTCATATTTTTCACTAGTCTCTTATTGATGTGACAAAGTCTAGAATGCCAAATATTAAAAGAACAAATCATGTACGCAGAAATATTAACTTTATTAACATCAACATTAAGTTTGAACATACCTTCAGTAGCATAGCCTTTGCCAACAAAAATTCCATTTTTTGTGAGAGTAAACAAATCTGCTCCAATAGTCTGAGTGAATCCCGCTTTGTTGAGGAGATAACCAGATACCAGATTCTTTTTTATTTCTGGGGTATGCAAGACATCTTTAAGAATGACAGTCTTCCCAGAAGTAAAGTTTAGTTCAACTTCCCCACTACCAGCAACAACGGTGGAGTGTGAGTCACCCAACAACACCATTTTGTCCACAACATTAGAATAAGACTTAAACATCGCTCGATCATAGCAGACATGGCAATAAGCACCAGTGTCTACCCACCATCCCTCGGATCCATCAACTAAGTTGACTTCTAAAATCATAGCAACCAGTTGGTCTATGGTTAAGTTAGCCTGAGGAGCAGAACGTGCAACTTGCCTATTTCGGCAATTTCGAGCAAGATGCCCTGACTTGCCACAGTTATAGCAAGAAAACTGTGACGAATCATTATTCCATGAGGGAGGTTGTTGCTTATTCCGATTTTGTGGATTCTTTCTATGTGTTTTGTTGTTGCGGTTCTTATTCTGATTCTGATTCTGGTTCTTTATTTGGTTTTCAAGAAGAACCAGTTTTTCGGTGTTAACAAAAGTTGCTAATTTTTTGGTGATCAAATAAAAAGGCATTTTTTGTCTCCAACTTTTAAATTGAACACCCTCAAAGTGGAAGGGTCGGTTTAGGTCGGATGACTTAGAATCCATTAAAAAAAAAAAAACTTTGATTAAAAAGGTTATGAATCGTCTTAAAATTGTTGCTGCAAAATTCTTCAATACAAATAGTTGCTGGAAAGTATTTCAAAAATAAATTTTGTTGCTGGAAGTTATTTTTAAAATAAAATTTTGTTGCTGGAAATTATTTTAAAAAACAATTTTGCTGCTGGAAAATATTTCAAATAGTACACAATATAATTATAATAGAAAAACCTGGAAAGTGGCTGAGTCGCGGACAATGTCGCTCTCTTTAAGACGTTTCGCGGCTCTGCCCTAATTGTGCAAGCAGTTCCAAAGTTGCCACGTCGTCCCCAGGATAAAACAGCCCAGAATCACCTCTGTCTCGAAACTTCTTTGCACAAAGAAGAACCGGAATGCTCAAACTCTTTCAAAGATTGCTCGGAATACTAACAAGGAACACTCAAGAATTTCTTTTATAATTATAACTGAGAGCTTTTGTTGTTTCAAAATGTTGTATGTTGTGAATGAGGCAAATCATCTATTTATAGGATTAGAAAATCATAACTGAAAAGACAAATTAAAATCAGCCATTAAAAGGAAATAAAAACCGATGCAATAACCACAATTTTAAAAAATAAAAACGTTTTATACATTGTTATCAGTTAACAACATTCAAAGACAATATCTTTATAATATTTAAAATATATAAAGTTGTTATCAGATAACCACAATTTTAAAAAATAAAAACGTTTTATACATTGTTATCAGTTAACAACATTCAAAGACAATATCTTTATAATATTTAAAATATATAAAGTTGTTATCAGATAACAACCTCAAAGGCTCAAATCCTTTTGTAATAAACACTCATTTAAACAAAACGTTTTTTTTTTTTTATATAGTAATTACATTCAAAAATTTATTTTATAACAGTAGAAAAAAAAAAACATAACTGTTATGCAATTTTTGAATTCAAACTTTTTTTTTAAATACACTTTTAACAGTATGCTATCAAAAAAAACCAAAAAACCAAAAAGCCAAAAAACCTAGATGTTCTTCTGAATATACCTACAAGGTTTTACTAAACAACCTAGGGGGGGGGGGGGGGGGGGGGGGGGGGGGGGGGGGGGGATGGTGAATAGGTTGACACACTAGTTTTAAAAACTCTTTCGTGACTTATGTCAAAACCTTGGTGAGCATACAAATTAACCTTAAACATGATTGTTATGAGAAAAACAATTAACACATGTATGCTTAATTCACCACCCTTAGTCTACAAAACATATACCAACAAACAATGTATCTCATATACAAGATATTCAATTAAGATCAAATTCCACAAGTTGTACTTTGAATATTACAATGTAAGTACACTAAGTAAAACTACTACAACTTGCTAATGAAGGAAATATATTAAAACCAAAACAAAGGATACATGTATTAATATTAATGTTCAATGTATATACAAATATCAATCTAAATACATCTATACAAAAGAATCAAAGAATAAGAAAATTATATTTACACAAATGAATTGTATATACAAAAATGATCAAAATGAATATTGATTACAAATCACACTTTACACAATCTTGCTTCCAAATATATCACAAGTGAATATTGTACCACAAGATTAAAACATACACATAAACATATATAAAAGAGAGATAGAAAGAATTGACACATGAGATTTTTTAACGTGGTAAAACCTCCAAGGAGGAAACATCCACGGGTTGAAATACAACCATTAGGGTACTATATATATTGGATGGTAAATATAGAGAATCCACAAAGTGACCAATCTTTAGCTCACCCAACCTAGTGGAGTCTAAGTCTACCCAACCCTATTGGAAAGTATGAAATCCCTCAATGATGCGAAACCACCATATATTGGACAACACACAAAACCAACATCGATGGAAGATTAGAAATTCCTCAAGAGTGCATACACCTCCCGTGTACCCCGCTCTTTTGGAGTCTATGTCTAACCATACGCCTAGGCCTACCAATATAATAGCCAACTCCCTATCCAAGACACTCATGCCTCTAGGGAGCCTCCCATGCATGACTATCCGAGTCCTCCCGACTCTAGCCATGACTTCTTGCTTGTCTATCCGAGTCCTCCCGACTCTAGACAAGACTTCTTGCTTGGCTATCCGAGTCATCCCGACTCTAACCAAGACTTCATGCCTTTTACAAGGACTTCCTAGTGTGATCATGTGAATGCAAATGATGCAAATAATCAATTCAACATAGAACATGTGATCAAGACATTCTATGGAACAACTAAACTTAAACATGTGAGAACACAAGTAATATAGTCTAGATGCCAAAACATGAATTAAACCTAGAGCATGTGAAAAACACCTTAACACAAAAGCTCATAGTTCTATTCATACAAATAACACTTGAATAAAAACAAATACATGAAGCACATATTCAAGATGTCATAAACATACACATAAATGCTAGAATCACAAAATATATTCAATGAATATTCTAGCCAAAGATTTAGAGCAAGGATATAATGAATAGTCAATTAAATCCTAATAGTCTCTAAATACACAAACACAAGTGCTAATCCTAGATTTGTTCAATAAGAGGATCTAAGCACATGTGAGGATTATCAATCATAAAATACATCAATCAATTCACAAATAATCCTAGATATCAATCTAATCACAATACAACTCTCAAGCATGTGAAAAAACCTAGAATCTAAGAAACTAGTTCACATATGTCTCTAATTAGACTTTTGATTAAGATTGATTGTGAAGCTATCTTTCTCAATAGCATTCACCAAACATACACATACATATAGAAGAAGAAACCCCAAGCAAATTGAAGGTTAAAAAGGAAGAAATCCCAAAGATATGAACACTACCTTGGATTTACGAGCTGGTTCGGTTTTCTGAGTGGAACCACCAGAAAAATCGATCAAACAGCTACCAAACCACTTGGAAAAGGTAGAAGACTTGATTACGAACAATCTCCAACTTGAATCACTCAATTCCGACTTCGTATGAGAAAGTTATGGTGTTTGGAAGGTGAGAAAATTGGAGAGAAAAATTCTGACGGGATTTTTTCAACTTTTCTTCTTGGAATGAAATGGAGGGAATGGAGAGGATTTAAATGGAGGAGAGAGAAGGCAAAAACAAGCCAATCAAGCATAGCCACATCACCCAGCCCGTGGGGGGCGCGTGGGCCACACGGGGGCAGAGAGCCCCTATGGCTGTGGGGCCCACGGCTCCCACACGGCTTGGGCCACACGTGGCCTCTTGGCCACTTTCGCCTCTCGCGCGCTCCCTCACGTTCTTTAGACGTATCTTAGGCATCCAAACTTTGATTTCGAATCCGTTTTCGGATTACAAACCGTGACTCCCTCATGCACAACGAAGACTACACAACTTTGAAAAATGGTTGAGAAATTATCTCAGAAAATGACGATGAAGTCAACTCAACGAATGAGAACGAAAAGTAGCGTAGCTACATCGTTTGGACTCGAAACTAAATGAATGAGTAACGAAACGACCGGAACTCAATAAGGAATCATAATAGAGCATATTCAAGTCCAAATACAAAAATACGGAAACATACAAACACAAAGACACACAAGCATGCCATATCAAAGAGATAGTCACAAAGCATGCAATTCTACAATGTTTGTCTATAAGAGACTAATGCATGTGCATACTAAGAAGTGTGTGAATGTGTTATACCAAATGTTTGAACTACGATGTAGGGACACACATGTATGAATTGTGTGTGTGTGCGCCTAGCCTTGTAAGAGATATAAGGTCTTATATTACCTTTGATGATCAATGAAGCACATATCTCTTTGAAGCCGGCATCTTGCATGAATTGTGGCCAAGACTTTCTTCGTCTTCTTAAATCTTCAACATATGGACCACTAAACATTACAAAAGAAACACGTTTTGATATGGAATACATGCCAACACAAACTATAAACCTAACAATCTCCCCCTTTGGAAAATTCCATGTCAAAACCCCTAAACATATACTAAAACAATTACAAAGAAAATTTGGTCACAATGAGTACAATGAGTTACACATATAGACACAAATTAAAACAACAAGTCTTGAACTTCATCTTGATCTTCTCTTGATATCACCTAAAATAAACTTGAAAGCACAAGAATATCCAAGAGACAACACATATGGCAATATATATTCATTGGCAAGAAAATAACACATTTAAAGTTCAAATGGATCATGTATGCTCCCCCTAAATACATGCATCCAACAAAGATATCTTATCCAAGATATTACACGCCATATGAAGTTCAATACTTAACACATACACAAAGAAGATATGCTAAAACAATATCATATTTCTCCCCCTTTTTGACATAAGATGAAGCCAAAAGGAAAAGAGAAAAGAGAAAAGATACCTTGAGATCACAAAAGTTTTGCTAGCAACTTGTGCCACCAAAGAACGTTGAACGATTTGATGACCTCACATTTGGAGGTGGATGCATTGCTTGGAGAAATGCTTTCTTCTAAGTTCTTGATTTTTGCATCTTGTTGAACCACCTTTATGTTTAGCTACTTTATCTTCTCCTTTGATTTTTGTTTGTTCTCCATGTTAACCTAGCAAGGTTATACAAATCTAGACAACACAACAAACTCATCAAGGTAAAATGAATCACAAATGCATAAATTTTACTCTTAAGAACATGGGTCATTTCTACCAAATTCAACAATTGCATAAACAATCATATCAACCCCAAATATGAAGGAATTGGTATCAACAACAATCATCTCGACCCCATTCAAGAAGAGATTTGATTATAACAACAACTACTAACACTCTAAGCAAGGAGGAATGTTTTGCAACTACAAGCAATATAATTGATTACAACCACAATTACTATCACTCTAAGCAAGGAGGAATTTTTTGCAACCATAATCAATTGAATTGATTACAACCACAATTACTATCGACCCCAAAACAAAGAGGAACTCATTGCAACTACACTCAACTAAATTGATTATAACTACAATTACTATCGGCCCCACACAAAGAGGAATTCATTGCAATTACTCTCTTATCAACCTCAAAAATGAAGAAATTGATTGCAATCTCAACTACTATACAACCCCAAACAAGGAGAAGGTGATTGCAAACACAATCATACAATTATTACAAAAAGATTCATGCATTAATTGTGATCAAACATACAAAGGCATATATCATTATGAAGAATCATCATGCATATCAAGACATATGAAATAACATCTTCAAGATTCATCATATTTTAAAAAAAATATGCCAAACAAACAAGAACCTCCCTTATCTCAAACAAACGCTTTATCTCAAATAAATGTTATATTTAAAGCTCTCCCTAAGCTCCTTAACCTTATTAAGCAAGAATTCTTTTCTCCCCTTTAAGACAAGAATTCTCCCCCTTAAGACAAAGTCTCAATTAATCACAAAGAGAAACAATACTCACACATTTGGAACATTTCTCCACACATGGTTAGGTTCTACATTTTCCCCCCCTTTTGTCAAGGAATACACAAATGATACAAGAGATAAAGAATGAGATATTAAGCAAACAAATCGTATAGAAAGCGAAGTTGAATAAACTAAGCCCCCCCTAAACATATGCTTCACATATTATCACCAAGTAGATTTGTTCACAAGGGATTATGAATCAACTCGAAGCATGTGAACATATCATAAAAGAGAACAAAGTCTAGCATGCTATGCTCCCCCTTGATAAGTGCTCTATCTAAGATCAAGATAGAGTATTGTTCACAACGAGATCCACACAATCACACATTCAAGCAATTAGAGAAAATATTTCATCACTTTCAAGGTCCAAGAGAGAATCATAGATTTTCATTAATCTCTCAAAAATATTCTCACATTGCTAATGAATCAAGCACATAAGCAAAATGTGTGTGTGTGAATGCTTCTCACATATATAGTAGAAGTAATTGTGACATCAACATGCAAATAATTTCCACACCTATCCATCTAAAGCATTTCCAAAAATAGGTCAAACCGATATTCATCCGGTTTTTGCTTTAAACGAATAGATATCAACATGTGAGCGTGTGTGTGCATGTGGCTCGTTTACCCGTTTCTATTTGACAACCCGAGCTTTTCACAATTCTCAACTATACACCATTAAGCATTTTATTTTTCATTTCTTTTAGGCTTAGAATCAAAGATTTTTTTTTTAAATGATTCTTTTCAACACTTCTTTGATTTTTTTCTAACAAAAACATATACTCCTCATGACGGCTTTCAATCATCACAATGGCGTAGCCCTTTCCTACATTGGGTGGCTGTACAACCAAGGTGTGTAGCTCTTTCCATGAGGGTGCTCGTTGAATACTATGTAGTGCCGAAGCAAAATGGATACATACCATAGGTAATCTATCATGTACTAAGCAATAAGCTTCTAGATGCATCCATAATCTACATACTTTCAACCACACATACTCAAAAACTAAAACATATAAGAGAAGCATTAGTGCACTTTTCAAAAAAAATAAGATTTTCAAGCTCAAGAGCATGATCTAGAAACAATATAAGTTATTTGTTTAAGATCATTACTTCTCAAGTGAGTAGCTCTCAAAGAAATTGATATTCAAATTAAGTTTTGCTCATCAAGCCACTCAACAATCACACAAGCATTTCAAGCGTCATGTATAAGATCATTGTGAACACATCACTAAAAGATCTTTAGAGAGAAAATGTCAAGGAGAACCATATGAGTGCTATACTAGTTCTATAATATGACATGCTACATGATGTAATGCAAAACATAGAGTCGAAAGATGAAAAGCTAGAAAGCAAGCATTAGGATATAGAAATACCTAAGCAAGCTTTTTCATCAAATGCAAAGCCTTCGCTCTTTTTATGAGCTCTCTTGGCTTGTTTGTCCTTATGACAACAAGTTGTTGGTGTGTGTTTTGTAGACTAAGGGTGGTGAATTGAGCATACATGTGTTAATTGTTTTTCTCATAACAATCATGTTTAAGGTTAATTTGTATGCTCACCAAGGTTTTGACATAAGTCACGAAAGAGTTTTTAAAACTAGTGTATCAACCTATTCACCCCCCCTCTAGGTTGTTTAGTATGAGCTTGAATCTTATCTAAATGCTTCTTTTGAGTTTATAGAAGATACGCCAGGGAAAAAAATTGATATCTTACAGTATTGGAAAGAGTACGCAAGGTACGGCTATGATAGCAAAAAATATTTTTTCAACACCAGTTACTACAGTGGCGGTGGAATAAGAGTTCAGCGCCAGGGGGAATATCCTGGATGAAAAGCGTTCGTGCTTGACTCCGAAAGCACTACAGATACAGGTTTGTGTAGATGATTGGACGAAGGCGCAATATAGACAACAAGAAATCGAGCAGGAGCCAACGTACGATTTCTTCAAAGATGACAAACCTGAAACTGAAGCAGTGGAGCCGGAATAGCATATGCAGTATTGCGGTCATGCGGATCACGCCATCACGACAACAATTAGTCCACGTCATCACCAAACCTGCAATAAAAGGTAAGAGAACTACGTGGCCTTGATTCCTCTAAACCCCCTCAAAGAGGATACGTAGGCAACTTAATAGTGGTAAAAATTAAGTGCAAGGCTAATAACTTTACATTTTTTTTAGTTTTATTTTAATTTAATTTTGTAATTTGTAATTTATTTATTTTATGTTATTTTCGAATTTCAGGTGACCCAATTTCCAAATACCGAATGAAATGAAATTTGTAATTTGTCATTTTGTTTAGTTTTATTTTAATTTAATTTTGTAATTTGTCATTTGTTTATTTTATTTTATTTTCGGGTGACCCAACCCAATAAATTTTATTTTATTTTATTTTGTAGTTTATCATTTATATATTTTATTTTATTTACTATTACAACTTACAAGTTACAAGTATAATTTTTTTTTTTGTTATTAACAAAGGAAAAAAAAAAGAAAAAAAAAAGGTTCAAAACCGCCGGTTCAATAGGAACCGGAACCAGAACTGGAACTAGAACCAGAATCGGCCTATGCCGGTTCCGGGATTCTATGCCGGTTCCGGTTCCGGTTCCGGTTCCACCAAACCTTGGAACTGGAACTGGAACTAGAACTGGAACCGCCAGTTCGGAACCGGAACCGGAACCTTGGCAGCACTAGATTTGGGTACACCAAAATGGTCCATTAACAAAATGATCACAAGTCAAATGGACCTACACAAAATGGTCCAAAATATTTGACATTAACCATATGTATTATCCGGATGTCCACATAATATTAATAATGATTAAACTGGTCCACATAAATGTAGAAAATAAATACAACTTGCGATTCATGCTTCTTAAGTCTTAACATCTATAAGAATTCAAATTTATCAACAATGTTAACCACCGACTATTTTGTGCCTAAGATTGCATATGATGTTTCCTAAATTAAGGTTCGGAGATGACATACCATCAAATCTATAACTTTAAAATAATACTATACGACTTAAAAATTTAATTCAAATAATATGGTAAATGAGTTGTTCTTATAATACAAATCATGTGATAACGTGATGAATGAAATCACTTGTCATATTATTCGGGTTATAAATAATAGCGACAACTTTAATGGTAATAGCTGTGAGTGTTATTGACATGCCACCTGACTAACCTTGTATTGTCAAAAGTCAAAACGATTATTCTTGTTGAGGAGAAAATCTTATATGGGACTGCTACGTGGTGAGACCGTCTAATGAAATTGTACAATTTATCTTGAGAATATAAAAATAAATTATAAAATTCTGATTTAATGCAATCTAATTTGACGGTCTCACGGTCTCACCACGCAGTAGTCCCATGCAAGATTTTCCGAGAGTACGTTTTACTCGAGTTCATGATTCATGCGTTTAGTAACAAGTAAAAAACTTGGAGAAAATTCATTTTTGTTTTAGTTTTGTCATCGAGACCTTGACTTGCTTTGCTTGTAACAACAACCAATTCTAATTTCCAAAGAGGAATCAAAATCAATGATTTTGATTAATTTAATAATAGGCAGATTAGCAACTGGTGAGTTTTTACTGTAAAAAAAAAAAAAAAAAAAAAAAAAAAACTGACCAGTGACTGTAAATGGTTCATTATGATAATTTTTTTTTAATTATTTATCGATTTTAATACGTCGTTAATACTACATATCAAGGGTTTTATTGAAAACTAACCCCTTTGGGAGGATGAAGTTGAAATCTAACTCATTTTTGAAAAACTTGCAAAACTAAGGGCTTGTCCTGCAGCCTGTTTTCAGCCTGTTTTCGTTTTTGTTTTCTAAAAATGATTTCGAATTCGTGTCCTGTAACCGTTTTTCATTTTATTTTTAAAATACAAAAACAAAATGAAAAATAAAACCAGTGTTAAAAGTGGAAAATTTAAAAAACAAAAAAAAACTTGTTTTTCTTGAATTTGTTTTTGTTTTTCAAATGAAGTGGGTCCCATATCATTAAATAAGTGGGACCCATATCATTAACAATATTTTTTTTTCTTTTTTCTCATCCACCAGACATCTTCTCCTTCTTCTTCGACCATACCTCTTCCTCTCTTCTTCGACGGTCTTCGATGGTCGCCGCTGCCACTTGCCTCCGACGGTCGCCGATCTGGTCGCCACTCGCCTCCGACGGCCTTCTTCTTCTTCTTCTTCTTCCGCCGGATGCCTGGACGCCTGGATCTTCTTATTCTTCTTCTTCTTCTCGACGCCTGGACGACTTCTTGACCGCCGATCTGCTGACGCCGATCGCCGCCGATCTGCTGACGCCATTCTTCTTCTTCCTCTTCTTCTTTTCTTCTTCCGCTGGACGCCTGGTCGACTTCTTGACTGCCGATCTACTGACGCCGATCGCCGCCGATCTGCTGACGCCGATCACCGCCGATCTGGTCTTCTTCTTCTTCCTCTTCCTCTTCAACTGTTAAATTTGTTAAACCCTAAATTAAATTACAAAATGTTTTTTTTATTAATTATTTAATTATTTATTTATAATTGTTATAATATTAAACAAAAATTAAAATTTGATATTTCAATTTTCGAAAGTTTTCAATTATCCTACCAGACGCGTTTTTTCCGTTTTTATTTTCAAAATACGGATTCCAGTTAATGCTACCAGACGCGTATTCGGAATTCAAAAATAAAACCAAAAACACTGTTTTCATTTTCATTTTTCTTTTCGAAAAACAAAAACAAAAAACGGTTTGCAGGACGGGCCCTAACTCTTTTTTCATGCGTAAGTACCATTTTACCCTTACTTACTAACTTTTCTCTTTTAATCATTATATACCTATTATTTATTTCTTCTCATCAATTCTTCTTCACGCCTTTCCTCTTCTCACATCAGACTCTCATTCTTCTCCCTCTCCAATTTTTTTTTCTTTTGTTCTCTCTTCCTTTGCAAATACAAATTGAATAACTGTCCACCATTGAGCAACTCCACAAGTGTTCCTTCCATTAAAGCTTTGAGGTGAGTTTTTTATTTTATTTTTTGAACTTTTATAACATTGTTCTTCTCAACTATGTCCGAATTTCTTCTCAACCATGTCCGAATTTCTTGAATTTGTGTAATATTTTGGTGAAAATAGTTTACATTTACATAATAAATCATGGGTCTTGTTTGAACTTGAAGTTGTTGTGATCAATTTAAAGTTCAAAAGCTAAAATTTTAGTTTTTTTCTTGTTAAAATGTGTTATTTACTTAGATTTGTGTATAAGGGTTCTTAATTTTTGTGAAAATAGCTTACATTAATGTAATAGAGCATGAGTCTTGGTTGAATTTGATGTTGTTGTGGTCAATTTAGAGTTCACAAGTTGAATTTTTAGTTTTTTTCTTGTTAAAAATGTGTTATTTACTTAGATTTGTGTATTGGGTTCTTTATTTTTGTGAAAATAGCTTATATTAATGTAATAGAGCATGGGTCTTGGTTGAATTTGATGTTATTGTGGTTGATTTTCCATTATAGTATTGAATCTAGAGAATTGAACAATTTTTTTGGAATGTGTCCAGCACCGAATTCCTAACAGCCGTTAGGAATTTCCAACCGATGTTAGAAATTCCAAACGGGTGTTAGGAAATCTTAACGGCTGTTAGGAATTTCGTAACTGCAGTTGGGAATTTCTAATGGCTATTGGAAATTCCTAACAGTGTTATGTAATTCTTAACGGCTATTGGGAATTCCTAACTGTTGTTAGAAATTCCTAACGGCTGTTGGGAATTCCTAAATGTTGTTGGGAATTCCTAACAGGTGTTAGGAATTCCTAACTACTGTTTGGAATTCCTAACGGCTGTTAGGAATTTCCAAATAGTGTTTGGATTCATAATATTTTGTAGATTCAATATACCATGAATTTATAATATTTGTTTAAGAATTTAATTATAAATTTCCTATGCATTTGAAAGGTGGGTTGCATGGATAAAGTCCAGTTTGTTGCTATGCATTTATTCCTTAAAGCTTTATATATTTTGTAGGTTCAGGTTTGCAAGAGACACTTCATTTGGTTATAGACACTTGAATATTTGGACCTCCTCATCCATTAGCTTGTGGATTGTGAGTACTCAAAGATATCAATTTTATTAATACAAAACTATTTAATATTTATCAGGTTGTATAACGTTACATAGTAAAAAATACGTGGAAATCCCACACCTAAAACTTACTATAAAATTACTATTTCTAAAACTAATTAAACTCTCTTAATTGAGTAATAATTTACTTTTGTTGTTCTTGTCAGGTGTGTTTCTTCAGACAATTCTTTGGATCTGTTACCAAAGTTGATTATCTCACACTCAGTCATGGATTCATCATGGTAACTAATTTTTTTTGACATTTTCTTAGATTAAAATTCTACATTCTAGAATGAATATTGAATTGTTGAAAAGGAATTCTTTTGCTAAATGAAAGGAAATCAATCATAAATTTCTATGTTGTATGAATTTTCAGGCACATTTGGCCCCCGGAAGTGAAACAAAATTCGATTTCAACAAATACATCAGAAGATCACTCGAACAAGATTTCGTAGTCATGGTGGGAATCACGTATGTGCTCTCTCAAGCAGTTCATTAAAGATGTTTGATAATTTGATTATATATTATTGATTGTTGATTGCTCATTTACAGTACTAACTTTTGTTTTGTTGTATGTATATGCAGTCCTGTTCTATGGTTCATTGCATTGTTGTTCCTGCTGACCAATCCTTATGGTATGTCCCCAGTTCACCTTCTCCACAGCTTCCCGAAAGCCAGCCTGGACACTCCATCCCCTAGACGTTCCAGCTTTGATCACGATAGATGGGATCCCGAGAGCCAACGTTCCCCACGACATTACCACGCCAATGACTCCCACCACGGAGAAGGTTCTGGTTCTGTTATAAGTGAACAAGAAATGGTAATTCAAGAGTCTACAACTATAACAAATACACTATTGCCTCCAGGACCCGGTCCTATTCGTACACAGCATGAAATTCATAACACTTCATGAGGATTTTTGTTTGCAAAACGAGGCCAATAAGTTTGAAAGAGCCTGGAAATTGCATTTTCACAGGTTGATGTTGTTGATGGTTTGTGTACATTTTATTGTACATGACATATATTGGAGCCTTCATTACAGAAACTGCAGAGAGAATTTGGGTATATATATGTAGGTTGACTTAATACTTGGGTGCACAGCATCATTGTATTGTATCTGTACTTCAATTCATATTTACAGAATTACAGTGTTAGTTTTTATTTTATTTTTGCTTCTTAATGAAGCCTTTTCCGGTTCATAAATTGGTGAAAACACCTTCTCCATGTAAGAGGGGAGTTTTCTTTTGAATCTTGATTGCGAGAGTAGATATTTGGGTTGAGTATGTTGTGATAGACTTCGACTGGTTCCAATAAACCCTGATTCGTTCGATATTTGATTTAATAAAGAAAATGATTAAACTCAATCCAATCCTATTTCAATTATATGTTAAACTCTAACTTTTCCATAATGCACTTTACAGCAGCCGTTGACGAAGTGCTATTTATCTTCGCCGGGATATGTTTTACAGCCTTTACTAACAATTCCACCTCTTCTCCCATTTAATTATCCTGAAATATAACATAAAACAATAAAATATTTATATTAGTACAAATGTTTTAACCGAAAAAGCAATTTAAGGTTATATTTATTACTGTAGCTAACAATTCAAAACGTTGTTGGGAATTCCCAACAACAGTTGGGAGTTCCTAACTGCTATTGGGAATTCCTAACACCCATTAGGAAATTCCTAACGGCTGTTAGGAATTTTTAACACCTGTTAGGAATTCCCAATAGCAGTTAGGAACTCCCAACGGGTGTTAAAAATTCCTAACACCCGTTAGGAATTTCCTAATGGGTGTTAGGTATTATACCTAACACCCGTTGGGAATTCCCAACTGCTGTTGAGAATTCCTAACACCGGTTAGGAAATTTCTAACACCGGTTAGGAAATCAAAATGTAGTACATAATACCAAACCTAAGAGTACACAACCACTACAAAATCAAATCCAAACATTCAAACATCACTAAACCGAGCAATATAGGAACTCAACCATAACAAGAGATGGCAAAAACACCAGCAATATAGCAAATCAAACACCAGCAATTTGCTTCAAGTGACTCACATTTGTAAAGTTTGTGAACCTTCAATTCCCATGTACCAGATCCTAAAATGTTTCATGGGTGAAAATCCTAGCAGGTGCATTGAAAATTTGCTCATTCATTTTTAATGTAGCAATGTTAAAGATACCCATACATTTTTAAGCACGCCCCACTTTTTTATATTAACTACTAATGCAATATAGCAAATCATTGATTTATAAGACCTGAGTGGTTCCAACTAGCCAAATTTGCAGTTAGTGTGACACAATTAGGTTGAAAGCCATAATCTCTCATCTTTTCAAATACAACCAAAGATTTCTCTTTGAGTGTTTTCACAAACACTTTGCTTTTCTTCAAAATTTCTCTACTTTAACTACCAATAAGTAACTGCAGAAATTCCATTGATCAACAAAATAGAAACATGTATATTCATCTTCAACATTTCAATGCCATTACCTTGCACAAACATTTGAAATCACTGAACAAAGCAATCAAAGATCCATACAGAATTCTCTCAAGCAAAAGCACTCACATGAAACAAACAAGTTGAAAATTCATATACCAATTTATGATTATCTCAATTTTATTAGAAATTACCTCCTTTTAAAAACTATTCAAATCTTTATTTTACCCATTCTCAAACTAACAAATCGACATCTAATTGTCTAACCAGAATCCAACTTTCTAACTTTCAAAACACAATAATTGACCTTTAAAGCACAATAATTGACCTTCAAAACACAATAATTCAAAATTTGAAGAGGGATTCACCTTTTTCTTGAAGCCAAATGGAGTTGACGATGTGTTCAAGCTGCTGTTCTTTGGTCATCGACTTCAACCTTCCGTGCGTCGTCGTCGTCTTCAACGTTCAGCCGCACGTCTCGTCTTCGACCTTCAGCCGCGGAATTGAAGTTAGAGAAAACTCATGGAGCCAAAACAACAGCTAAAGAGTTTCTGATTTCTTCTGGGTTTGTTTCGGTTTACCCAGTCTGCGAGAGATGAAGAGAGGATGAGTGTACTGAAAGCACCGTTGGCCTTCAACCTTCAGCCGCGCCGTCGTCGGCTTCGACCTTCAGCAGCGGATTTGACGTCAAAGACAGAGGGAGAGATTACAGAGCGATTTGGTCGATTTTAGCTAGGTTTTTGGGATGGATTTCAGGATTTTGATCGATTGAAACTTTTAGCTACTGATTTTGAAACTTTTGATCGACAGTGATATAAACCTTTACCTAGGTTTTTGGTAGATTTTAAGAGGAGGGATTTAGGGATTTTGATTGGGGTCGATTTTAAGAGGAGAAAAGAGGGCTTTGGAGTGTTTTGATTGGAATATCATTTTTACATCGTAAAAAGGGCATTATTATCTTTCAACAACTCCAATTGAGTTAGTTTTGCAAGTTTTTTAAAAACGGGTTAGATTTCAACTTCACCCTCTTAAAAGGGTTAGTTTTCAATAAAACCCACATATCAAGCATTCAAGCTTTAAGATTTAACATGTTTCTAGAAGTGTTTATATTAAATTTACAATACACAATCTAAAAAATTAGTAAAACAAATCAATCAATCGATCCAAATAATATGAGTAGTGATTTTTTTTTTTTTTTCATATAATTTACCATGTTATCTCATAAATCATATAACAAATATCATTGGACACCGATTAAATTAACGGTCCATAGGGATATGATAAAATCAAAGACTATAAAATTACATAAAACTAAATTTTTTTTTTTTTTTTTATATCAAAATTCAAAACCATAATCAAGATTCTCCTAATCACAAAAAGATACCATCTACCAAGTACCAACACATCTATTCACTTTAAAATACGTTTTTTTATTTAAAAAAATCAGAATTATTACAAGATCCGACTTCAACAGTTGGATCCACGTAAAATAAAAAAATCATAGAATCCGAAGTTTAACTATAACGGAACGACACCGTTTCAATGTCGGAGACCACCCCCAAAGTGCCACGTGTAAAATGCAGGGTAGAAAGTCAGCAAAGTCAAAAAAAAAGCGGCCTAATAAATATTCCTTCTTCGAATCCTAATCGACGACAAAAAAGAAATGCGAATAAAAATTAAAATAGAAAAAAAATTAAAAATAAAATCAAAAACAAAAAACACATTAGATATTATAAAAGCAACCGATTCACCGATTAAATAAAAATATCCCAAAAACAAAAAAAATCAAACCCAGAGTCCTAGACGCGTCCTCTCTCTCTCTCCTTCTCTCTCTAAATTTTGTTTTTTGCTTCTATTATTTTTTTCTTCTAAAAAATTTGTTGTTTTTTTTTTTTTTTTTTTTTTTTAACACATATTGTTGAATTAGATCTGAAATCGTTGAGACGGATGATCATCATTAGGGTTTTCAATTAAGTTTCCAATTTTGAGTTCCGGTTGTTGAATTGTTCGATTCTTCGGGGTTTCAATTTTAGGGTTTTTTTTTTTTTATAAAAAAGAAAAAGAAAAATTATTTGGGGGGTTTAATAGGGATGGTGAGTTCAGAGAGAACGAGCGTTTCGCCTTCGCTGTCGCTGTCGCCGTCGCCGCTGCCGACGCCAACGACGCCGAAGCAGCACGGAGTAACGAAGCCGATTTCGGTGGCGGGACCCACGGAGGTTGATTGGCAGAGAACCCGTGAATTAGAGAAGGTTTGTTTCTTTTATTAAGAATCCATGATTGGTTTCTTTTGTTTTTGTTTTTATGTCGTTTGGGTGAGAAAAGAATAGATTTTTATTTATTATTATATTTTTTTTGTATTGAAGTTTTTGGTTGAAGCTGCTCTTTACGAGAGCGAAGAAGAAGCGGCAAAGAGAGAGGAGGTTTTGGGTCGACTTAGGCTGGTAATAATTTGCTTTTTTTTTTTTTTTTTTGGGTGTATTTAATTAAAAGTGTAAATTGAAATTTTAGAACTTGGATTGTTGTAATAAATTAGCTATTTGAAAGTTTTCATCTTGTTAATTTGGAAGTTGGAACTGAATTGTCATGTTTTTAACTACATTGGTAATTGTAGCGGTAGAGATTGCGTTTTGTTTGCAAATATTGTGATCAACTGAATTTTGTAGTAGATAAAGTTGATTGACATGTTGAGATTATATATGGGAATTGTGGCCTAGAGCCGAAAATTCATCTAAGTCTATGTGGTTTCAGATTTTTATGATTGGATCTGCCTTTGTAGGTATTTAATACAACTCTAATGCTAGACAACCCAACAAATTAGCCCCAAAACCAACCCAAATGATGTGGCACATTTGTGTTGTGTGATAAGGACAACTCACTGGCGCATCATTTTGGTTGAATTTTGAGTTAATTATTTGGGTTGTATAGTATTACTCTTAATATAATCTTACATTTATTAGTTTTATTCATTTTTACTAGTTTTGGTTTACTTCGCTGTTGACATTCTTTTTATTTTATTTTTCTTTGTGAGAAGATCTTTCATTTATTTTTTGTTCACTATTTTGAACTATGAAATGCTAATTAAAGAAACATGTATGTTATTGTGCGGACCATGGACGGTTTAGTTGGAGTGCAGTGGATATTTTAGACTGAGGCATAAAATGATAGACTTTGGAATTATCAAGTTTCATTTAAAGTGGTACGAGTTGAGTTATAATCATAGTTTTTAAAAGCACTATCAAGTTTAATTGAAAGTGGTACGAGTTGAGTTATAATCATAGTTTTTAAAAGTTGTAGGATGAGGTGATTTCTTCATGCTAGGAATTTTGCTTAAAATATTCATTAGAATGTGACCTTCCTGTTATCCTCTTTTTGATCTGCCAAAAATATATATTTTTTAGTACATCCAAGTTCTAAAATATTTGTGCTATCAATCCTTCTTGTTATATTAACACTGGCCTGATACCAGGTTTGTTATATTTATATATGTGGCTTACCAAGTTCTGATAACATCTTTTTCTTCACAGATCGTTAAAGATTGGGTAAAGGATCTTACTCGCTTAAGGGGATACTCTGACCAAATGGTGGAGGATGCTAATGCTTTGATCTTTACTTTTGGTTCTTACCGGCTTGGGGTATGTTTCTGTGACTTTCTCAGTAGCATCTCTTTCTCTTTGTGCTTCTGTTCTTACCGGCTTGTGATAGGTTGACATTTTTTTTGTCTTCATCGTCATCTTTATTTTGTCTTGTTGCTAAATATTTTACTCTATAACTTTGCTTGTTACCACCATCATTTTTAATATGTTAACCATTTGATTATTAATTATTATGTTAATCAATTTTGTTTCTTTATTTGGAGATATAGCCTAAGCGTATTATTTTGGTAGGTACATGGTCCTGGTGCTGATATAGACACATTATGTGTTGGGCCATCCTATGTTAACCGAGAGGTAAATACTGAATTTAGAATTTCTTAGTTAACCGGTATCCAAAAATCTGTTCAGTTTTGGTATCTAACCCTTGGATTTTGTCCTCCAGGAAGACTTCTTCTTTATATTGCATAACAATCTGGCAGAGATGGAAGAAGTTACAGAACTACAACCTGTTCCAGATGCTCATGTTCCTGTGATGAAGTTTAAGTTTGATGGAATATCAATTGACCTTCTCTACGCTAGTATTTCTCTCTTGGTTGTTCCAGAAGTAAGTGTAAATTATTAACTGTTTGCACTTACGACAAAATTTCGTGAATTTTATAAGTTTATGTTGGACTGTTTTAATCTCTCTCTCTCTCTCTCTCTCTCTCTCTCTCTCTCTCACCTTGTGTGCCTGTGTAGTTCATGCAAGTTGACATGCTTGTACATGTTGGCCGTTCCAATTTGGCTATTTTTAGTGAACGATATGTGGTTATAATGCTTTGTCCTCCTCCCTTAATCTAGGAGTGTCTTTAAGGGGACTGATATATGTATTATGAGATATGATTCTGGGGGTAGCTTAATTTCCATTAGTTTATTTAGCAGTTCCTATGCTGGAAAAGTTATTTTTGCTTCTGGTGCAACAGGATTTGGACATCTCTGATGTGTCTGTGCTGTATGATGTTGATGAACCCACTGTTCGGAGTCTTAATGGCTGCCGGGTTGCAGATCAAATACTTAAGCTTGTTCCAAATGTTGAGGTGAAATGCTTCGTGTTGGATAACTCGTATTGGTTTACTCGCTCCATTTTAACTTATCTTTAAAAGGTTGCTTCATTATCTATATTTTATGCTCTTCCTAAGTCTAAAGTTTTTGTGCATTGTAGCACTTTTGCACAGCGCTCAGATGCTTAAAGTTTTGGGCTAAACGGCGTGGGGTTTACTCAAATGTGAGTGAAATTTTCTTTTATTGTTATTTCGTGTAACATTTGGCACTCCAGATTCATTATATCATTCACCATGTTCAGGTGACTGGATTTCTTGGTGGTGTGAACTGGGCGCTTCTCGTAGCTCGCGTCTGCCAGCTTTATCCTAATGCAATTCCCAGCATGCTTGTTTCCCGATTTTTTAGGGTTTATACAATGTGGCGTTGGCCTAACCCAGTTATGCTATGTGCAATTGAGGAGGCTGAACTTGGGTTTTCTGTTTGGGATCCTCGGAAAAATCCTCGTGATAAAACTCATCATATGCCAATTATCACACCTGCCTACCCGTGCATGAATTCTAGCTATAATGTGTCAACAAGCACCTTACGTGCTATGATGGACCAGTTTCAATATGGTAACAAGATTTGCGAGGTAAGAAAGTGGAGACCTATCTTTTCTATTCAATATAATGATCAATTACTGATTCTTTTGACTTTCTTTTTGCCTAAATTCAGGATGTGGAGCTGAATAAAGCTCAGTGGAGTTCTCTGTTTGAGCCATACTTATTTTTTGAAAGCTACAAGAACTATCTACAGGTTGACATAATTGCTGAAGATGCTGACGACTTGCGTGCTTGGAGAGGTTGGGTGGAATCCCGGTTAAGACAGCTGACTCTGATGGTAATACTTATCATCTCAGACCAATCGTGTGTTCAGATTTGGAGTTACCATAACATTTAACTGATGAGAAATAAACCCAGATTTTCTTTTTAAACTTAATCATCTTCTCTGTTGAATATGTGCAGATTGAGCGGGATACATTTGGGAAGTTGCAGTGCCATCCTTATCCTCAAGAATATGTAGATTCCTCTAAGCCATGTGCACATTGTGCATTTTTCATGGGTTTACAAAGGAAGCCAGGAGAGGTAGTTCAGGAAGGTCAACAGTTTGATATACGTGGGACGGTTGAAGAATTTAAGCATTCAATAAATATGTACATGTTTTGGAAGCCAGGGATGGAAATTTGTGTTTCTCATGTACGTAGAAAGCAGATTCCTTCTTATGTTTTTCCTGAAGGTTATAAACGATCCAGGCATCCAAGACTTACATCCCAGCAACAGTCTGACAAACAGTCATGTGAAGATGGTGATGCATGTCAGGCTGGGTCTGGTGAAAGATGCCTGAAGAGGAAAAAAGAGCCTGAGGCTGTGCAGCAAGATAGGCCAGAGAAACGGCAATCTATTTCTCCGGAGCATTCGGTACCTAGTAGCTTGAGTTCCAGAATTGGATCCAACATAGAACTGATTAACTCAGATAAAAAGGTACAGTATCAAGAGACTGAGGTTGGAGATGTCTCAAATGGCAGCGTTATCACATCCCTTGCAAGCGAGGTTGGTTCATGTGAGGATATTGGAAATGAGTCGGTAGCAGGTAGCTGCGAGGGAAATAATGGGAGTGTTGATGGGAGTGTTGAAGGGAGTAATAACCCAGGATCTTCTCAAAGTGATTCATGTGATGCAGAGTCCGAATCTCTTTTGGAGAATGGGCGTCTAAAGGGAAATGGAGTTTTTCAAAATGGAGTGCAGGAAGAGTTAGAGGTTTTGAATTTAAGTTCTTTGACTTTTTCAAGTTCAATTTAATGATTTTTTTATTTGGTATTCATTTCATTAGCTGTTGTTTCTCCTGACAACCTTTCTTTTAATCAAGTGCCAAGTTCTTATAATCTTAAGTCCCACATGTTGTGTATGATCAAAGGCAATGAAGTCATAAAGAAACGTTCGACTGGAAACTTAATATTTTCATTTTGGGTATTGCCGTATTGATTTATATTGTCACTGGATTGTTTTTATGATCTTACAAGTTGGATGGTTGAGCATTTGAAACCTAGTTGGGCAGTCGGAATACTTTTAGAACTGAAGTTTTTTGTTTTATAATGGTCATGATTCATTAATTACCACTGACCAATCTCTATGATTTTCTTTCTTTTTTGTTGTGAAGCCAAATGCTGGGGTTGGAAAGGCGCTAAATTTGGTGGGTGGAATTGACTCGGAAAGTGTGCAGAAACCGGTGATAAGGCATGCATTTTCTTTTTGTAATCTTAGTGAATTTTCATGTTTTTTGGTACAATCTCGTTCTTTATTCTGCTCCCTTTGGTGGCCTTTTTGGCTTTTTTGCAGGTTGAGTTTGACTTCAACAGCGTGAGAGATCTATTGAAAGCCATATATAGGCTCTGAGATAAAAGCCGAAAGCCAGCAGTTCGGGTAAGTGTTCTTTTAATTGCTGGCTTTCATTTCACAAGTTTTTTTCAGGCATGCTCGTCAGTATTATCTTCAAGAGTGGAAACCTATGGGCATGATCTGAAAAGAGTTATGGTGTGTAGCTTGGCTAAGTTCTCTGTACAGTTTTTTTTGTCTCCATTTAGTTATGCTGTTCTGCATAAGCAGTGAGCTTTTCCAATCTCCGAAAGTTTCTTCTGGAGTTTCATAATATCAGACATTTATAGCCTGATAGTTTTTTTTTTTTTTTTTTTTTTTTTTTTTTTTTTTTTTGGTGTTGTAACAATGTGTCCCTAGTGTCTTCATTTTATGAGGGATGGCTTTTCTGTGGCCAGTGTCTTGGTGTTCCTTTCGGGGTTTGGAATATTGTTTTTTCGACAATGAAATACTATGGTTTATGCCTTGTGGCATAAACCTAGTCTGGGATTCTACACACCTGTGTTATACTTTGTGATGTAATGTGTATATAGTTATATTAGACATCTCTCTCTCTCTCTCTCCTCTCTCTCTCTCTCTATTGCTTGCACTGTAACTTCTGTATTATGATTCTTATGTGGGTGGTAAAATGGGGATGACATTTGACCATTAGAGTACTCAATTAAGTTTTCTTCTTTTCAGTGAAGGCATGCATCCACTGGTCAACATTTGATCCCTACTTGAATTCAGATTGTCTAATGACCTTGACTTTTGACAAGCATCTAGTTTTTTTTCTTTCTAACTTTCAATGGAAACTTTGCTCAAGAGTACAAACCGAAAGCCAAATTCCTTGTTTTCGGCATAAAATATAAGCGGACTTGAAACAATAAAAAAACTCCAGACTTTTATAGTACGTATGTACAAACTTGTATATATTTTTCGTATGGTATGTTGTGAGTGGGAAGGATGGCGTTGGCCTCTCCCATTCAAGTTGTTCTACCAGTAGAGAGAATGTACATGGATTGCCTAATATGACAAGGTGAGCAAGCCCATAAATTAGGAGTAATGCAAGACGTCCTAATACTGTATTTTTTTCAAATTCTATCCCAAATGATATGATACGTAAGGTGTCAGCATCACATCAATTACCACATAATCTTATGATTTATAATATGCTGACAGTTCACGTGCTATATAATTTGGAAAAAAAATTAGGGATGTCTAGCATTACTCATAAATTAATGGTAAGTTGTTTTGTGTATAATTAATATATTCTTGGTAACAAAGTCATCAAATCTTCAATTACCATTTACAGTATCTTTCCACCGACACAATAGGATTCATTAAAAGCTGTTTGATTTAAGAAAAATTTTACCAAAAATTATATAAAGATTTGTTCAATTGTAAATCTAAATATAGATAAAAGTTTATTTATTTTTATTTTCAAAATCTATTTTTACATCTTGCACACTAAGTAGGCAAGTAAGATGTAAATATCTGTTTAGGTAAAAATATTGTGTGAAATTATAGTAATAAATTCATTAATATTTTCAAAATATTAGATATATTTATTTCATTGCCTCCAAAACAAGAAAATAAAGTAAAATGAGGTAAAATAATCTTGCAACTTTGCAAGTTTTGCTATAAAATGTTTAAAATGTGGATTTCCATTGGATATATTCGAAATCTTGATGTCTTGACAAGATAGAAATCTGGTTTTTTTCTCTAATCTTTGTTTGGATAAAAGGAATAAAAATAAAATTAAAACAATATAGATAAAATTATCCAAATCAATATTTTATTATCTAATATTAAAAAAAAAAAGGAAGTGTTTGTACACGTGTAACCGAAAGCAAGACAGTAGCGTCAAAAAGCTGAGTTGGGAACACCGGTACTTATAATGCAGAGAAATAATTCACCCACTTTCCAAGTTTCCCGAGAATTTCTTTCTTCAGCTAAATATTTTCCATATCTTTCGTCGATCTTGAATTGGTCTCTAGTCTCTCTCTCTCCCTCAATCAATTTACAATTTCCCTTGATTTCATATCGTTAAACAAAACCCATTTTTCTGTTCTGTAATTTTTTTTTTTTTCCTTTTTTCGTTTTTGGGTGTGAAAGTTTTTTTTTATTTTTTATTTACTTCAAATACCCTCACCCAGAAAAAAAAAAATCGAATCTTTGTTTGGTTTTTTGTCTTTTAATCGAGAATCAAGCATACCCTTTTGTTGTAACCAAGGAATAAAATATCGGTATCGTATCCATATCGAGTTTCTAAATTTATGGATATCGGGATATTATTGATATCGGTGGATATCCTGTAAAAAAAATAAAAAAAGGAAGGATATTTATATCGAAAGTTTATAATTTTTTTGTTTAGGACAAGCTTAAATAAATAATATATATCAAATGAATCATATTTCAATGATAAATTAGCATAGTTATGAGCAAGGAACTTAAAATCGATAGATATACCAAAATATCCACCAATATATTCGTATTTTGGAGGAACCGATATTGAAACAGGCAAATATCTAATATCCTACAGAATATCCGGTCGATTTCGAAATATCCGTAAAAATCTCCCAAAATTCCCGAAATATCCCGAAATTCCTGAAATTTCACAAATTTAACCCCGAAAGTCCATGGATATTTTGCATATTATTAAAATATTTTTTTTAATCCTAAACAATTAAATTATTGTTTAAATAATTTAGATTGAAAATTATTTTAGAAAAAGCATTAACAAATTTATAAAAAATTCCAACATAATAGTTAATAGTAAAATTATTAAGGACTTGAAGTGAAATTGGATAAAGAACCAAATAGTGGACGTGTAAAATATGTAAAATTTTGTGAAAGCAATCTGAAAAAAAATAAAAAATAAATAGTCCACATTTGCTTTAATCCACACACAAACAAAGGAACCGTCTTGCCTATTTTAAGCTTAAACAACTTGTTTATTGTTATTATAATATGAAGTTGAAACTTAGGGATATGACAGCTGAAAAAGATATAAGTAAATGAAACTGATTTTATGGATCTACTTCAAGTAGCTGTTAAAGCAGGAGACGATAATGAAAATCTTATTTTTAATTGGGTTAGACCTGTCTCCTTGGATGATGATGAGGGAAATCTTGATTCACATATTGCTTCTCATGCTCGAGATATGGGAATAAATGTTGAACAAGTAATTAGAGAAGAGTTGGTGTAGATCGTGGAGTTATTGTTACCAGCTCTTTCTATGACCAACATACCTCTGATGTAAATAGTGGAGGAAAAGATGATGGAGATGATGGGGATGGTGGGGATGAGGCAAGAGGTTGGGATTCTGGTGCAGGAGGTTAGAATGCTGGTGCAACAAGTTGGGATGTTCGTGCTGGAGGTTGGGATGCTGGTGCAACAGGTTGGAATGCTAGTGTGGCGGGTTAGGATGCTCATGCAGGTAATTTTGATCAAAATCGTGGTAGACAACATGGAGGAACAAGTCAAATTGATGAAGATTTTTTGAATATGATTCTCTCCCCAACGAGTATATAAATATAAAATAGTTTTTTTGGGTGATTCACAGACAATGCCAGGTTCTCATGTACCATATTATGGTAGTTATGGTGACTGCAATATATTTGATTATCCATCTCCACAAATGCCATATGCAATACCTATGCATGCAGATCAACAATATCCACCAAGTTATGTAAATCCAAACTACCCAATTCATGGATTAGTTGGAAGAGATTAAGTAACATACGTGTGACATATTAATAACTACATTGAAAACTATACAAGCACATTTTATTGGGAAAATTATTGTTCGAATCAAGATAGAAATGTATCTTATGAATTTGAACCAGCAAAGAATTCATTTTGGTTTTAAATTTCAGACACGCAATGTATTATTATGTATGAATTATGATTTATGATAGAATCTTGGAAGTGTGGAACTATATATATTAATGATAATTTTGTTTATTAAATATTTAATCTCTTTATATTGTATATAATATTGTAAAAGTGAAACAAAATATTATTCTATTAAATACTCAATTTTAAAATTTATATAGACTCTATCTATGTTATAATTTATAATAAACTCATATCTATGCTAATTTATCGTTAAAATATGATTCATTTGATGTATAATTACTTGTTTAAACTTGTCCTAAAATTTCACAAAAAAAATAATCTAAATTTAGATGTAAATATCCATCATTTTTTTAATTTTTGACAGAATATCCACCGATATCGATAATATCCCCGAAATATCTGTAAATTTAGAAGCCCGATATTGATACCAATAACGATATTAAGTTCCTTGGTTATGAGTTTATTATAAATTATAACATATATATAGTCTGTATATAATTTTTAAAATTGAGTATTTAATAGAATAGTATTTTGTTTCACTTTTACAATATTATACAATATAAAGAGATTAAATATTTAATAAGCAAAATTATCATTAAAATATATAGTTCCATACTTCCAAGATTCTATCATAAATCATAATTCATACATATTAATACATTGCATGTCTGAAATTTAAAACCAAAATGAATTCCTTGCTAGTTCAAATACATAAGATACATTTCTATTTTAATTCGAACAATAATTTTCCCAGGAAAATGTGCTAGCACAGTTATCAAGGTAGTTATTAATATGTCACACGTATGTTGCTTGATCTCTTCCAATTGATCCATGAATTGGGTAGTTTGGATTTACCCAACTTGGTGGATATTGTTGATTTGCATGCATATGTATTGCATATGACATTTGTGGAGAAGGATAATCAAATATACTGCAGCTACCATGACTACCATAATATGGTACATTAGAACTTGATCTTGTCTGCGAATCACTCAAAGAACTATTTTCTGTGCCCATACTCATTGAGGAGAGAGACATATTCAAAGAATCTTCATCCATTTGACTTGTTCCTCCATGTTGTCTACCACGATTTTGATCAAAGTTAGCATGAGCATTCCAATCTGTTGCACTAGCATTCCAACTTGTTGCATCAGCATCCCAACCTCCGGCACAAACATCCCAACTTGTTGCACCAACATCCCAACCTCTTGCACCAGAATCCCAACCTCCTCCATCATCTCCATCATCCCCATCATCTTTTCCTCCACTATTTCCATCAGAGGTATGTTGGTTATCGGAAGAGCTGCTAACAGTAACTCCACGATCTACACCAACTTCTTCTCTAATCACTTGTTCAACATTTATTCCCATGTCTCGAGCATGAGAAGCAATTTGTGGATCATGATTTCCCTCATCATCATCCAAATAGGCAGGTCTAACCCAGTCAAAAAAAGGATTCTCATTGCCGTCCCCTGCTTCAGCAGCTACTTGAAATAGATCCATAAAATCAGTTTCATCTACTTTATCTTTTTCAGCTGTCATATCCCTAATTTTCAACTTCATATTATAATAACAATAAACAAGTTGTTCAAGCTTAGAATAGGCAAAACGGTTTCTTTGTTTTGTGTGGATTAAAGTAAATGTAGACCAATTTCTTTCGCATGCAGAAGATGATGCTGTTTGTGACAATATGCGAACTGCTATTGCACGCAATGATAGAGCACAATCTCCATACATTACCCACCAATCAGCTACAATTAAAATTATTAAGTATTATAAGTATGAACACCATTTCAATGATATTATTATTTATTATTATTACATAGATTTTTGTAATAAAACTTATATACCTTGTTGCATTTTGCTTCTAGCTGCTATGGCTGCTCGTTCACTAAAACTTTTCTTTCCATCCTTAAAGTATATGAGCTACATTCATGACTCATAAGATCAGTATGTAAATAATATATATAAATATGAGTAAATGACACAATACTCTCATGCAAAGAAGTTATAATATTGGAATTATAAAATTGATTGTAAGTTGTAACTTTTTTACCTCATTTCCGAAATTAGCAATCCTTGTAGCTTCAAGGTCTAATTGCGAATAGACAATATGTACGGCTTTCAAAAGATCTAAATTATCCCCAATATTGTCTCTATATTGGTACTTTGGGTTCAAATAATAAGCTAGAAGAATAAAAAATATTAATTTTAGTATAAATAATTAAATACTATATTAAATATTAATTATGAATAATAAACAATCCGAAATAAAATTTACCTGCAGCATGTAGTGGGTGATTAAACATTTTATCCCACCGATTTTGTATAATGTTTAGAATCCATTTAGTATTCCCTCTTTTCTATTTTACTGCATCTTTCATCATACGCATTAACTCATATAAGATACCAATCTCAGAACGTGGTATAGTGGCTCATATATTTTAACTACAAAAGCCACATTATCCCAAAACTCTGAATCTAAAATAAGCCGTTCTATTCTTTTTCCATTTGCGGTTCGACTCAATCGATTTGTAGCCCATGCATCACTGGTAAATAAATGTTTCAAACTTGTCTTTTTAAAAAAAAGACTATCAAGGGCAATATGATTAGTCGCAAATCGAGTTGCACCAGGTCGCACTATCTCCCCTTTACAAACCTCCCTCATTTGCGATAGTAACCATCCATGATTATATATAAAGTTTGTCACAACCCTAGCATAATGAATGACATGTGCAACAATGTCCTTCTTTCCAATATCTTCAAAAATCAAATCTATACAATGTGCTGCACAAGGAGTCCAAAATAAATAATATTTTTTCATCAATTTTTTACCTACTTTCACAAATGCAGAGCCATTGTCGGTGACAATTTGCATGACGTTCTTCTCACTAACCTCTTTCACCACATATTTGAGCAATCCATAAATATACTAATGATCTTTAATTTTGTCGGATGAGTCAATAGATTTTAGGAAAATTGTGTGACCTTTACAATACACCATAAAATTAATTATCGACAATCTTATCGGTCCCGTCCACCCATCACACATTATGGTGCAACCATATTTCATTTTGTTTTGAAGCTATCAACATACTCTTTCATTTCCTTGTACTCGATGTCCAAGTACTTATGTCTAATTTCAAATGCTGATGGTGGTTGAACTCCAACACCTATATTCACATGCATGTTAAATTTAATTGTGAGATAAAAAATAAAACAAATAAAAAATTTCAAAAGCATTATTATTTTAAAAAAAAAACCTGATTCTTGAGCACCAATAATCATGTTCTTAAAATGATGAGAACCGGCTTTATATGGGGGCACATTATCATAAATAAAAAACTTCGATACAAGCCTCCCCAATTTTCTCTAATACTACCTCCCTTGAACATATCTTTAATATTCTTTTACTTTGCACCTGATGATTTGTACAATGAAGGTGCAACTGGAGGTTTATAATGCGGCTCTCATCCACTTTGAGTGCGACGTACTTGTTGTGGTGGTTGGCTACTACCACCGGCTCTTGAACTCTCTCCTCTCTTTGATCTCCCTCCAGAGATTCTTTCTACTTGTTCTCTTTGCCATTCAAATGCTTTGGATGCATCTATTGCAGAACGATAATCATCTCGCTCATCAGGATGCAAATCTTCAGGATAAAGATACATGTCATCTTCCTCTTATGTATCAGACAAATTTCCCTTTAATTCTTGTTGAATTTCCTCAATCTCATTTGTAGCTTTTTTTTTTTTTTTTTTTTTTTTTTTTTTTTGCAATTGAGATATTAGTTTTTTCACTTCTGGTGGCACATTTGGGCATACTTTTACATTTTTGTACACCTAATTACTGGATAAATGAAATTTAAACCGGGTAATTCCCCCACTTTGCATAGTGTGACCGCAAAACGTGCATATAGTGCCATTTTTATAATTCAGTATTGGTTGGCAATACTCCCATGCTGGATCATTTCTAGTACCAGACATCTTATGCAATGTAATTCCCTATCAAAACAAAATTAAATTTTGTACGGATCAAGTTATAAATATGAAATTCTAATGAGTTTTAGAAACAATACCACAAAACATCAAAGTGAACATTTACATACCTGCTTATTTGATGAAGATTTTAAAAGAAACTTGTGAATTGTGATGTAAAATTTGCTATGTGTAGTGTAGCCGTGTAGGATGAAAACTTGAAAGAGAAGAGTGAAGATGATATGAAGTGAAAATGATGAACAAATTTGTTCTTAATTCTAATAATTTATATTCATGTGAATAATTGATTCATTTTACTACTTTTCAAAGGTATGCATGTGAATAATTGATGTACTTTGATTCTTTGAATAATTGATGTACTTTTTGCTTTTTTGTTTTAATTTTTTAATAAAAATCATGGGTTTTGTGTTTTACACATTTTACACAAGCAAATTAGATTGCTTTCACAATCTTTGCCCAATTTTACTTCAGTAATTATACTATTGACTATTGTGTTTGAAAATTTTATAACTTTGTTAATACTTCTTCTAAATAATTTTCAATATAGATTATTTGAATAATAATTTAAGCGTTTAGGATTATTTTTTTTTTAAATAATTTGTAAAATATTCCTGGATTTCGAGATGAAATTCACAATATTTCGAAAATATCAGGAACTCTGCAAATAATACATCATGATGATTTTTTATTTCAAATGCATTGATTGCATTTCACTTTTTCAAATGCATTGATTGCATTTTACTACTTTTCAAACGTATGTATGTGAATAATTGATGTACTTTGATTCTTTGAATAATTAATGTACTTCTTTTTTTTTTTTTTTTTTTTTTTTTTTATATATAATAAAAATCATAGGTTTTAGTGTTTTACACGTTTTACACAAGCAAATCAGATTGCTTTCACAATCTTTGCCAAATTCTACTTCAATAATTATACTATTGACTATTGTGTATGAAAATTTTATAAATTTGTTAATGCTTCTTTTAAAATAATTTTCAATATCGATTATTTGAACAATAATTTAAGTGTTTAAGATTAATTAAAATTTTTTTTTTTTTTTGCAAAATATCCTTGGATTTCGGGATGAATTCACAATGTTTCGGGAATATTGGGATATTTCAGGAATATCGAGAGATTTTTATAGATATTTCGATATCAATCGGATATTTGCTAGACATTGGATATTACCCCTGTTTCGATATTGGTCCCTCCAAAATATGGATATATCGGTGGATATATTGGTGGATATGTCGATTTTACAAACCCTGGTTGTAACAATGTGTAGACTGATTTCTGCGATAGTAATCATCCATGATTATATATAAAGTTTGACACAGCCCTAGCATCATAAATAACACTTATAAGTATAACAATATATGTCCTTCTTTCTAATATCCTCAATATTTTTCAATCTAAATTATTTTAACAATAATTTAATTATTTAGGATTAAAAATGTTATTTAATAATATGCAAAATATCCATGGACTTTCGGGGTGAAATTCATAATATTTCAGAAATATCAAGATATTTTCATGGATGTTTCAAAATTGGCTGGATATTTTGTAAGATATTGGATATTTAACTGTTTCGATATCGGTCCCTCCAAAATACGGATATATTGGAGGATATTTCGGTATATCTTTCGATATTCAATTTCTGACTTGGACATGAGTACATGACAAAATCAAGCTGCGTATTTACCTATGACATGCTCATTATATTTATTATATGAACAAGATTGCTTGAGCGTGCAACTATGAAAAGTACTAGCATCTCATTACAAAAAGGAGTAAGGTAAGGACTAGAACATACGTCTTGCAGAGATCCATGAAATTCACAAACAACGTTTTCTTTGTCCCCTCACGAAGAACCTGTGAAAGTCTCATAACAGTTCTGCGCCCGTTTCTAGCTAGTTCATGGTTATTCTCTCTAAGAACGTTGAAAACCCTCCCAAGACATTAAATCAGACAACTTCATCATAAGCAGAAAAAAAAAAAAAAGTAATATAAGCATAAGCATCTTCATGGTGGCAGAAAGCAAGCAAAGAGATATTATGAAAGATCATGTTCCTTCACAAACTAGCCAATTAAAGTAACTCAATAATCATGATTCATAATATAAGTAATTAAGTAAAATATCAAGCTGAAGTTGAAAAATTACCACAGGACAATACAAAGGGCATTTTGTTTTCAAAAACAATCAAATACTGAGTACACAAAATAAAGTAGATAATTTACAGTATCAATACGTATCTCTGTATGATCGGAGTCCTCTAAAAATTCTTGTTCCATTACTTTGTTATATAATAATGAGAGATTTTGGCCCGTTGGTATTCTGTTTTTCTCGTTCTTAAAAAAAAAAAAAAAAAGTTGAATTAGGGTTTTTAAAATTTTTTTTTTAAAATTTTTTTTTAATAAAGTGATATAATTGAAGATATGAGTGTAATTAATGTGTGTATATAGTATTTTGTTTATTTTTAATTAAACTAATTTGTCCTTATTGGTAAATTCCTATTGGGATATTTTTTTAATTAAAATTTTTATTAAAATATGGAGAGCTTTTTTGACAATCCAATTTTTTTCTTTTCACACTTATTTTCTAATAACACTCCATTCTTAAAATTTAAAATTTAAAAAATTGTAAAGACATTTCATTTTGTTACAAAATTATCATTTTTTATCTTTTTTGAATTAAATTATTAAAAAAAGAAATTATCTCTCCTAAATTATTAGATTAATTATTACATATTAAATACTTCCTCCTAAATTTTTAATTACCATATTAAACTCTCTCTCCTCCAATACATATTTCTAATTTTCTATCTCCATTCTTTCTCAAGCAAGACTAACAATTAAGAAGAAAAAAAAACTTACTAATAAGCTTGATTTTTAGGAACCATATGTACTTAAAAAAAAAAATTAAAAAAAAAATTGAAATATGAAAATGCTTATTATTACTCTTGTAGATATGTGATTGCCTAGAGAACTTTAATTCTTTCATTTGTCTTATAAATTCTAAGTTTAATCGAATCTAGTTGAAACAATTCAAGCTTTCATGTATCTTTTTTTGTTTTTTTTTTGTTTTTAAATTGACTTTTTAATATATATATATATTACTGTTAGTAAAAACTAAAATATTCATAAGTTTTTTTTTTCTTTTAACATTAATCAAAGATTGATCGAGAAAGTATGGAATTATGATATTATTTTTTTTTTTGAAAAATGAGAGAGAGATAAATTATGAGAGAGTGTTTAATATAGTAATAACAGATTTATGAGAGAGAGAGTTTAATACATAATATTTAATCTAATGATTTAGGTAGAGAATATTTTTTTTAATAATTTAATTAGTTTGGATTATCTTTAAATTTTTTTTGTCTTGTTTAGTAATTTTAATTTAGGTTAAAACCGTCATTAATAAAAAAATTAAATTGGAGTGTGAATAGATAATTTGTGGATTGTAAGTAGAAACTCTCAAAATATGGATATACTTATCATTAGGGATGTCAATGGGGGCGGGTACGAGGTGGGGATACCATCCCCATTCCCCAAACCCAAATATAACTACGATTCCCGTCCCCGCCCCATTCCCTACTTGGGGCGGGGATGGAGAATCCACATTTGGGGACAGGGCTCCCGGTACCCGCCCCACCTTGCCCCCGTTTGATTAAGACAACATTAATAATTATACACCTTATATTGTAAATCACAATCACAAATGTCAGTCGGTCTACAAAAATATTAAATAATTGAAGAAAAAATTAGTTAAAAAGTAAATAAACTTTAATTCATAGTAAGTCCATCGCAAACTAAATTACAAAACATATGAATATTACACCGTTCTTTTTCAATAAAAATGAAATTGAAATACAAAATCGTCATAATTAAATATGCCAAAAGAAAATAAATATTGAATGTTTAACTCATGAATCATGATACTTGTCTAAAAACAAGTGCTAATGACAAAATGTGACCATGCATTTTCCATCTCCCTGTACACCTGTATCCAAAAAAAAAAATAAAAAAATAGTACATTTTATTTGTTTATAAGAAAAAGGTTTCTTACCAATTATATTTTGAAAGTAAATTGAAGAAAAAAATTTATAACATAATTGCGTTTCTTGTTTCTTGTTTCTTATTTCTTAATCATCCATGCAACATGTTAATTGGGGTATGGGACGGGGACGGGACGGGGACCAAAATACGTTTCCCTGCCCCAACATTAATTGGGTTTTAAAATCAAATCCCATCCCCACCCTATACCCTAGTTAACATGTACCAAACCCGCCCCAAACGTAGGGATGGCAAATTTACCCAGCCTTACCTGGGCCGGAAATCCCGGGTAAAACCCGAACATGCCTTACCCGGCACCGGTAAGGGTTGTCCGGGTACCCGGGCCGGTTGTGTTCCGGCCCGGGTCCGGGTATACCTGGATACCCGGTTTTGAACTTTTTTTAATTTTAATTTTTTTTTTTTTTAAACTAACAATTTAAAAAACTAACAATTTTGAACCCGGTGAGAGAGTAGGCAGGTTTTTTGCCTAAATAATTTAAAATTTATTAGCTAGGATAGGAGGACTGATATTTCAAAGCTAGTAGTTGTCAGTATTTAGTAGGATTATATTAAATATTCCAAACTCTTTAATGCCATAATTTACTACAAAGTCTACTTAATTTTTTTTTTCCACGTATCAGTGTATCACATATGACATATATTCAAGCTTTTATTTATATATATATATATATATATAAAATTAAAAAAAAAAATTAAAAAAAAAAAGGGGTAAAACCCGGGTAAAATCTAGGTAAAATCCGGGTATGAATACTCGGAAACCTGGCCGGGTATACCCAGCCTAAACCCGGGCTTTTGCCATCCCTACCCAAACGGGGTGGGTCCCCACGGGCCCGTACCCGCGGGGATTTTTGACATCTCTATTTAGCATAAACTTTATGAGTGTCAATAGGTCCTTAAATAAAAATATCCTTAAAAAAACCCAGACGTGTCCTCTCTCTCCTTCTCTCTCTAAATTTTGTTTTTTGTTTCAATTATTTGTTTTTTCTCAAAAATTTGTTGTTTTTCTTAACACATATTGTTGAATTAGATCTGCAATCGTTGAGACGGATGATCATCATTTGGGTTTTCAATTAGGTTTCCAATTTTGGGGTTTCAATTTTGAGTTCTGGTTGTTGAATTGTTCGATTCTTTGGGGGTTTCAATTTTAGTGTTTTTATTTTTTATTTTTTTATTTTTATAAAAAAGAAAAGGAAAAATTATTTGGGGGGTTTAACGGGGATGGTGAGTTCAGAGAGAACGAGCGTTTTGCTTTCGCTGTCGCCGCTGCCGACGACGCCGAAGCAGCAGGGAGTAACGAAGCCGATTTCGGTGGCGGGACCCACGGAGGTTGATTGGCAGAGAACCCGTGAATTAGAGAAGGTTTGTTTCTTTTATCAAGAATACGAGATTGGTTTCTTTTGTTTTTGTTTTTATGTCGTTTGGGTGAGAAAAATATAGATTTTTATTATATATATATATATTTTGTATTGAAGTTTTTGGTTGAAGCAGCTCTTTACGAGAGCGAAGAAGAGGCGGCAAAGAGAGAGGAGGTTTTGGGTCGACTTAGGCTGGTAATAATTTGCTTCGTTTTTTTTGTGGGTGTATTTAATTAAAAGTGAAAATTGAAATTTTGGAACTTGGATTGTTGTAATAAGTTAGCTATTTGAATGTTTTCATCTTGTTAATTTGGAAGTTGGAACTGAATTGTCATGTTTTTAACTACATTGGTAATTGTAGCGGTAGAGATTGCGTTTTGTTTGCAAATATTGTGATCAACTGAATTTTGTAGTAGATAAAGTTGATTGACATGTTGAGATTATATATGGGAATTGTGGCCTAGAGCCGAAAATTCATCCAAGTCTATGTGGTTTCAGATTTTTTGTAGGTATTTAGTACAACACTAATGCTAGACAACCCAACAAATTAGCCCCAAAACCAACCCAAATGATGTGGTAAATGGTTTTTTCATTAACCACATCATCCCATGATTTGTGTGGTAAGGACAACTCACTTGCATATCATTTGGGTTAATTATTTGGGTTGTATAGTATTACTCTTAATATAATCTAACTTTTATTAGTTTTATTAATTTTTACTAACTTTGGTTACTTCGCTGTTGACATTCTTTTTATTTTATTTTTCTTTGTGAGAGGATCCTTCATTTATTTTTTGTTCACTATTTTGAACTATGAAATGCTAATTAAAGAAACATGTATGTTATTGTGCGGACCATGGACGGTTTAGTTGGAGTGCAGTGGATATTTTAGACTGAGGCATAGTATGAGAGACTTTGGAATTATCAAGTTTCATTTAAAGTGGTACGAGTTGAGTTATAATCATAGTTTTTAAAAGCACTATCAAGTTTAATTGAAAGTGGTACGAGTTGAGTTATAATCATAGTTTTTAAAAGCACATGGTTCACCGAGGCCCTAAGGTCTTTTTGGAACCCACATGGTTCACTGAGGCCCTAAGGTCTTTTTGGAACCTAGGCGCAAGGCGAGGTGCACTTTAGACTATTAAAGGAAGAAGTAGTGCACCTTAGACTCTTAAAGGAAGAAGTAGTGTACTTTAGACTCTTAATGGATGAAGTATCACCAAAGCAGAAAAACCTGGAAAAAAAAGGTTTTTTACTTTTTTTTTTTTAAACATAACCACAATTAATAAACCACATTTCCGTATGAGGTGTCATTGTCAATGGATTTACTATCTCTCCTTATGACATTATATAAAGTCAAACATAATCATTGTTTCAAAACTTAGCCGAGGCGTCTTCCTTGAGGCGCACTTCACGCCTCCTTGCCTCCTTGGCCCTCCACCGCCTTGAGGTGACAACCTCAAGGCTTTCTTAACCTTAATATTGCCTTGGGATGATGAGGTGGCCGCCTCATGGCCAATTCGCCTTGAGGCGGTGGCATAAGTTCTGGGCTGTGTTTTCCTCAAACGGTGCATTTTGGGCAGTGGCAGCAAGATTCATTTGACTCAAAACGGTGATTTTTGGGCTGTGACATTAAGGGCATTTTTGTCCAAATCAAAATTAGTTTAAGTAAACCCTAACAACTGCCCCTCAAGCCCTCAAGCTTGACAAAGGCAAAACCATTATTGTTTGAACATCATTTTTTATTTTTTTATGATTCACTTTCCATTTTTATGTTATTAATGTTGATGGTGGACCTTTTATTTAATGTTATGGATGATACACTATTTTAGTATCGTTTTTTTTATTTTTATTTTTTGCATTATTTAACATTTCTAAATTGAGGTGTTTGACTGATTAAACACCAACATAAATGAAGGCAACAGCTTTCCCTTTCTTAAATTTCTTGTTCTACTTCGTCAAATTTCACTGTTCTTTATATTTTACAGAATTAAAATGTCACAACTATTACGATTGTCCCTAAAAGATTGAAGCACAACCAATTTATTTAATTAGATCATAGAACTGGAGAACTTCACCACCAAATGATTTGAGTGTCATTTCATCTGATCTGTACTCTAGTTGTATATAGGTATATAACATTTTGATTAAATTCAAGTGAATTATTGGTTCTTATCACTATAATGTTTTTTTTAATAAATTAAAAATTAGGTGGAAAGCAGTAGGTTTTGGGAGTTCTGAATGTTTAAGTTGATAGGTTATGATATCCTGTATATTGGTATATACTGTTTTGTTTAAATATAAGTGAATTGTTGGTTTCTTATCACTATGCTCTAGTGCAAGTCCGTTTGTTTTATATATCTTCATTAAATGGAAAGCAGTAGGTTTTGGGAATTTTAAATGTTTGAGCTCAATAATATTATGGATGTAGATTAAAATAATGTTTTAAAAAGCGGCCGAGGCAGCTGCCTTGAGCCGTGCCTCACGATGCCTTGGCCCTCTACCGCCTTGAGGCTGGCACCTCAAGCTGTTTTTAAATGATCATGCCTTGAGGTGATGATGCGACCGCCTCAATGTCGAACCGACTTGAGGCAGCGAGGCGGTGCCATGTTAATTTGGTTTGGGTGGTGAAACAGTGGGTTTTGGGTGGTGAAACGGTGAGTTTTGAATCAAGGCTTTTATGTTTTATCAAAACTCACCGTTTTGAGCTTGTTTAAGTTAGAATTATTATTTTAAAACCCTAACAGCCTACTCATACTCGTCAAACACCCCCACTCACACTCATCAAAAGACAACACCTTTGCTTCCAAAAAAATAGAACAACAGCTCTGCTAAAAAAACTGAACAACACCCCACTTAAATCTCACACATTCAGCCCCACTCGATCAAATTTAATATTTCTAAATTGAGGTGACCGCCTCACCTCACTAGTACAAAATGCCTCGAACCGCCTCATGCTTTTTAAACACAGTGGATTATATGTGGTATGGAGAAGTGTGTAACTTGTTTTGTATATTAAATTCATTTAGGAAGAAAATGAAATTGTATGCTCTTTAGGGCTTGAGAGATACTGTCGGAGACTTGGAGTGAATAAATAGAATTTTGGGGAAATTGATTTTGGCAGTTAAATTTAATAAATATTTATTGATTTATTCAAAGTGAGGTGACACTTATCATTTGGTGGTTAAGTTCCTTGGTTCCATTTTCCGATTATTTGAATTACCAAAGTTCTAGAAGTTGTAGGATGAGGTGATTTCTTCATGCTAGGAATTTTGTTTAAATTATTCATTAGAATGTGGCCTTCCTGTTATCCTCTTTTTGATCTGCCAAAAATATTTTTTAGTACATCCAAGTTCTAAAATATTTGTGCTATCAATCCTTCTTGATATATTAATACTGGCCTGATACCAGGTTTGTTATATTTATTTATGTGGCTTGCCAAGTTCTGATAACATCTTTTTCTTCTCAGATCGTTAAAGATTGGGTAAAGGATCTTACTCGCTTAAGGGGATACTCTGACCAAATGGTGGAGGATGCTAATGCTTCGATCTTTACTTTTGGTTCTTACCGGCTTGGGGTATGTTTCTGTGACTTTCTCAGTAGCATCTCTCTCTCTCTCTTTCTTTGCTTCTGTTCTTACCGGCTTGTGATAGGTTGACATTTTTTTGTCTTCATCATCATCTTTATTTTGTCCTGTTGCTAAAGATTTTACTCTATAACTTTGCTTGTTACCACTATCGTTTTTAATATGTTAACCATTTGATTATTAATTATTATGTTAATCAATTTTGTTTTTTTATTTGGAGATATAGCCTAAGCTTATTATTTTGGTAGGTACATGGTCCTGGTGCAGATACAGACACATTATGTGTTGGGCCATCTTATGTTAACCGAGAGGTAAATACTGAATTTAGAATTTCTTAGTTAACCAGAATCCAAAAATCTGTTCAATTTTGGTATCTAACCCTTGGATTTTGTCCTCCAGGAAGACTTCTTCTTTATATTGCATAACATTCTGGCAGAGATGGAAGAAGTTACAGAACTACAACCTGTTCCAGATGCTCATGTTCCTGTGATGAAGTTTAAGTTTGATGGAATATCAATTGACCTTCTCTATGCTAGTATCTGTCTCTTGGTTGTTCCAGAAGTAAGTGTAAATTATTTACTGTTTGCACTTATGACAAAATTTCGTGAATTTTATAAGTTTACGTTGGACTGTTTTGATCTATTTCTTTCTCCGGGTCTCTCTATCTCCGACTAACTCTCTCTCTCTCTCTCTCTCTCTCTCTCTCACCTTGTGTACCTGTGTAGTTCATGCAAGTTGACATGCTTGTATATGTTGGCCGTTCCAATTTGGCTATTTTTAGTGAACGATACGTGGTTATAATGCTTTGTCCTCCTCCCTTAATCCAGGAGTGTCTTTAAGGGGACTGATATATGTATTATGAGATATGATTCTGGGGGTAGCTTAATTTCCAATAGTTTATTTAGAAGTTCCTATGCTGGAAAAGTTATTTTTGGCTTCTGGTGCAACAGGATTTGGACATCTCTGATGTGTCTGTGCTGTATGATGTTGATGAACCCACTGTTAGGAGTCTTAATGGCTGCCGGGTTGCAGATCAAATACTTAAGCTTGTTCCAAATGTTGAGGTGAAATGCTTTGTATTGGATAACTTGTATTGGTTTACTTGCACCATTTTAACTTATCTTTAAAAGGTTGCTTCATTATCTATATTTTATGCTCTTCCTAAGTCTAAAGTTTTTGTGCAACATAGCACTTTTGCACAGTGCTCAGATGCTTAAAGTTTTGGGCTAAACGGCGTGGTGTTTACTCAGATGTGAGTGAAATTTTCTTTTATTGTTATTTCATGTAACATTTGGCACTCCAGATTCATTATATAATTCACCATGTTCAGGTGATTGGATTTCTTGGTGGTGTGAACTGGGGGCTTCTCGTAGCTCGCGTCTGCCAGCTTTATCCTAATGCAATTCCCAGCATGCTTGTTTCCCGATTTTTTAGGGTTTATACAACGTGGCGTTGGCCTAACCCAGTTATGCTATGTGCAATTGAGGAGGCTGAACTTGGGTTTTCTGTTTGGGATCCTCGGAAAAATCCTCGTGATAGAACTCATCATATGCCATTATCACACCTGCCTACCCGTGCATGAATTCAAGCTATAATGTGTCAACAAGCACCTTACGTGTTATGATGGACCAGTTTCAATATGGTAACAAGATTTGCGAGGTAAGAAAGTGGAGACTTATCTTTTCTTTTCAATATAATGATCAATTACTGATTCTTTTGACTTTCTTTTTGCCAAATTCAGGATGTGGAGCTGAATAAAGCTCAGTGGAGTTCTCTGTTTGAGCCATACTTATTTTTTGAAAGCTACAAGAACTATCTACAGGTTGACATAATTGCTGAAGATGCTGACGACTTGCGTGCTTGGAGAGGTTGGGTGGAATCCCGGTTAAGACAGCTGACTCTGATGGTAATACTTATCTTCTCAGACCGATCGTGTGTTAAGATTTGAAGTTACCATAACATTTAACTGATGAGAAATAAACCCAGATTTTCCTTTTAAACTTAATCATCTTCTCTATTGAATATGTGCAGATTGAGCGGGATACATTTGGGAAGTTGCAGTGCCATCCTTATCCTCAAGAATATGTAGATTCCTCCCAGCCACGTGCACATTGTGCATTTTTCATGGGTTTACAAAGGAAGCCAGGAGAGGTAGTTCAGGAAGGTCAACAGTTTGATATACGTGGACGGTTGATGAATTTAAGCATTCGACAAATATGTACATGTTTTGGAAGCCAGGGATGGAAATCTTTGTTTCTCATGTACGTAGAAAGCATATTCCTTCTTATGTTTTTCCTGAAGGTTATAAACGATCCAGGCATCCAAGACTTACATCCCAGCAACAGTCTGACAAGCAGTCATGTGAAGATGGTGATGCATGTCAGGCTCTGAGATAAAAGCCGAAAGCCAGCAGTTCGGGTAAGTGTTCTTTTAATTGCTGGCTTTCATTTCACAAGTTTTTTTCAGGCATGCTCGTCAGTATTATCTTCAAGAGTGGAAACCTATGGGCATGATCTGAAAAGAGTTATGGTGTGTAGCTTGGCTAAGTTCTCTGTACAGTTTTTTTTGTCTCCATTTAGTTATGCTGTTCTGCATAAGCAGTGAGCTTTTCCAATCTCCGAAAGTTTCTTCTGGAGTTTCATAATATCAGACATTTATAGCCTGATAGTTTTTTTTTTTTTTTTTTGGTGGTTGTAACAATGTGTCCCTAGTGTCTTCATTTTATGGAGGGGATGGCTTTTCTGTGGCCAAGTGTCTTGGTGTTCCTTTCGGGGTTTGGAATATTGTTTTTTCGACAATGAAATACTATGGTTTATGGCCTTGTGGCATAAACCTAGTCTGGGATTCTACACACCTGTGTATACTTTGTGATGTAATGTGTTATATAGTTATATTAGACATCTCTCTCTCTCTCTCTCTCTCTCTCTCTCTCCATTCGTCTATTGCTTTCACTCTATCTTCTGTATTTTGATTCTTATGTGGGTGGTCAAATGGGGATGACATTTGACCATTAGATTACTCAATTAAGTTTTCTTCTTTTCAGTGAAGGCATGCATCCACTGGTCAACATTTGATCTCTACTTGAATTCAGATTGTCTAATGGTCTTGACCTTCTGACAACCATCTAGTTTTTTTCTTTCTAACTTTCAATGGAAGCTTAGCTCAAGAGTACAAACTGAAAGCCAAATTCCCATTTGTTTCTGCGTAAAATATAAGCGGAATTGAAACCAATAAAAAACTCCAGACTTTTAAGTACGTATGTCCAAACTTGGCATATCATTTTCGTATGGTATGTTGTAAGTGGGAAGGATGGAGTTGGCCTCTCCCATTCAAGTTGTTCTACCAATAGAGAGAATGTACATGGATTGCCTAATATGACAAGGTGAGCAAGCCTATAAATTAAAAAGCAATATTTGTTCATGCTATGTTTGTCATATCATATTATATATAGAGTTCCATCAAAATCAAACGGCTGGCATCAATTGTTTTTTATCAAATTGATCAGTTACCATTCACTAGGTCAAGGTTTGTATAATGGTAAGACTACGTTTGGAAGAGCTTCTTAAATAGATTTTTTTGCGGTAGATCATTTAGAGGTAAAACTTTTAAATGAAAGTCGCTGGTGGTTTGGTTGTCAATTAAAAAAAAGTTTTTTTAATGATAGAATTACTAAAATACTCTAACAAATATTAAATTATAGGGTTATATTAGAGATTTCAATGTTATTAAACAAACTCCAAAAGATCTACTTGGAAAGCTTTAAATTTGGGCTTCTCCAAGTAGACGTAAAATAACTTTTTTAATCATTCAAAAGCTCTACTGACTGACAACTATACTATAAAAAATAAATTGAAAAGAGCTCTTCTAAACAGGCACTAAGGGGTCGTTTGTTTTTTTTGTCTGAAGACTGAATAGTCCTGATTTTTTTTGAAAACTGAATAGGGATTGAAATCTGAACTTGAATGACATGTTTTTTTTTTTCTCTCACATCTGAATATACTATCAACATATTTGTTTTTAAAAATAAAATTGTCTGAAAATAAGTAATTTTACATTTATACCCATACTAATTAAAAAAATGTAATTTAACATGCATCATTCTTTATAAAATTTGGTATGTTCTCCTGCAAACAAAGTTCAATTTAACAAAACAAAAAATTTATCAAAGAATATTATTTTGCATGTTATGCAAATAAAGTTAAAGTTCTATTTATTGTTAAAAAAAAGTTCAAGTTCAATATGCACCAGAAGCCAAATAAATTTTTTTTTTTTTTTTTTTTGAAATAGGTTCTTGAATTATATTGCATATATATATATATATAATTATTCTATAACATCTTCAAGCCACGGAATCTACTTAGTACAGTAGACAAATTTATTGAGCACTAGATGAACAGTTAGATAAAAAAAATATAGAGTTCTTACTGGGGTTTGGTAAGAGATAGAGAAATTCAATTGTTAAATCCCATGAAAATTTCAGTATGAAGAAGTAATTAGGTTTTTTTATTTTATTATTTTTTTAATTTTTTATTTTTAATACCTAAAACCCGTTTAAAATAAGAAATATGTTAAAAGAAAGAATTCTACACCATATCAAATTAGAATAAATTTGGAAATATATCTTCTTTGGGAGGATAGACTTGGAAGTTAATATTTTAATTGTAATTCAGTGATTTGGAATTAAGTTAAAAGTCAGGATTTCTTACTTTTTATTTTAAGTTGTTTTTTGATGTTTTTAAGTTATTTGACCACTTAAAAAAACAAACAAAATAACTTAATGAGTTCAATTCAGACCTATTAAATTTTAAGTGAAAAAAAAACAAACGACCCCTAAGTTATTGTGTATAATTAATTATATTTTTGGTAACAAAGTCGTCAAATCTTCATTTACCATTTATTGCATCATTCCACCGACACAAAAGGATTCATTAAAAAGTTGTTTGATTTAAGAATAATTTTTACCAAAAAATATAAAATAAAAAGATATGTTCAATTGTAAAATCTAAATATAGATAAAAGTTTATTTATTTTTTATTTTTCAAAATCTATTTTTGGATCTTGCACACCAAGTAGGCAAGTAAGATGTAAAAATATCTGTTTAGGTAAAAATATTGGGTGAAATTATAGTAAATTCATTAATATTTTCAAAATCATTAATATTATAGTGGATTTCCATTGGATATATTCGAAATCTTGATGTCCTGACTAGATAGAAATCTGGTTTTATTATCTAATCTTTGTTTAGATAAAAGAAAAAAAAAAAAAAATCAAACTAAAACAATGTAGATAAAATTATCCAAATCAATATTTTATTATCTAATAAAAAAAAAAAAAAAAAACGAAAACAGGAAGTGTTTGGACACGTGTGACAGAAAGCAAGACAGTAGCGTGAAAAAGCTGAGTCGTGAACACCGGTTCGGCGGTTCTTGTAATACAGAGAAAGTATATATAGCTTTTAATTCACTCACTTTCCAAGTTTCCCGAGAATTTCTTTCTTCAGCTAAATATTTTCCATATCTTTCGTCGATCTTGAATTGGTCTCTAGGCTCCCTCCCTCCCTCCCTCAATCAATTTACAATTTCCCTTGATTTCATATCATTAAACAAAATCCCATTTTTTCTGTTTTGTAAAAAAAAATTCCTTTTTTCGTTTTTGGGTGTGAAAGTTTTGTTTTTTTTAACTTCAAATACCCTCATCCAGATCAAAAAAATCGAATCTTTGTTTGGTTTTTTGTCTTTTAATCGAGAATCAAGCATACCCTTTTGTTGTAACAATGTGTAGACAGTGATTTCTGAGGAAGCCGGGTTGTTTTGTGGTGGCGTTTGCTTTTTTGTTTTGTTGGGGGATTGTAGGATTTGTTTTTGTTGTTGAGAATAATGGGAAAGGTGGCAGTGGTGGTGGTGTGCGCGGCGGCGGTGGCTGCAGGGGTGGCGGGGGCGGTTGTGGTGCGGAGGAGGATGAAGAGAGAAGGGAAGTGGGGGAAGGCGGTAGGGATAGTGAAGGAATTTGAGGAGAAGTGTGGGACCCCGGCCGCGAAATTGAAGCTGGTGGCTGATGCCATGACTGTGGAGATGCATGCTGGACTTGCCTCTGAAGGTGGCAGCAAACTCAAGATGATCATCAGCTATGTTGACAATCTCCCAACTGGGTATATATTTACTTCATTCTTTTACATGTGTGTGTGTATAAATGTGATAGTGATATGTTATCTAGATTTATGTATTGTGTGTGTCAGTGTGTGTATGTGCAATGATATGTTATTTGATGATTGATTTTGATGTGATCAAGTGAAACGATCTAATGTGACTTTTTGTAAGCAAATGAGGACCTGATGGATGTTTGTTGTTGTGTGTGTTTGTATTTTGATTTGGTGGTTGTTACCTCTGTGAATCAAGGTTACGTGTGGCTTTGTTTTTTGTTGTTGTTACAATCTCTTTTCCTTTGCTGCATACTTTTGAAGATCTAATGTTTCTTGATAATTGTAAGTGATTTTACAACATCATGAAACTTTTGTTGAAAGGGTGTTGAAAGGGTGATAGGTTTCGTTTTCGTGAATCTGTTAAGAAGCATTTGTCCTTCTGTTTAAAGTTTGAATGGGTCTGAATTTGAAATGTGCAAAGTGGAGCTGGAATTTTGGAAATTTAAAACCATAATTAATAGTCTTACATCATGACTCATGGCGTTTTCTTATATTTTGACCAACTTTATGTCCCATTTAAACTGAATTTTCTATGAATGAATGGGCTAGTAACTAGTTAGATTATTTTTCTTGAACAAACATTTATTGTGCTCCTCTGCATATGTTTATCAGTGTTAAAAATAATTGATATTCAAACTCAACAAGTTCGGCAATGTATGGCAATAGATCTTTCTGTTCACTGCTTAAAGTTGCAAATTCTTTAACCAATTAGTGTTCGTTACCAGCAATTTGCAATATCCCTTTGTCAAAGGCTTATATAAACAGGGGAAGCAAGATATTTGGATTTTGAGGGGAAAAATATGAAATATTGTATTCGAAGAGCTAAAATATAAGTATGAATGTCCTTTATTGAAGAAATTTTTGCAGGGCATGTCTTCCTTCGCCATCATGTAGTTCACTCCTATATATGAATAACAATCATCATAAATGTGAATAAAAATTTCACCTACTTGTTGTCTTTTTATAATTTATAATTTACATACTAATAATGCAATAAAGCTTTTAGTTGGGGTAAGTCTTCATTTTTGTTCATCTTGTTTCAGTGATGAAAAGGGAATCTTTTATGCATTGGACCTTGGTGGTACCAATTTCCGTGTGTTGAGGGTGCAACTGGGAGGCAAGGATGCTGGCATTGTTAAACAAGAATTCGAAGAGGTGTCAATTCCTCCCAATTTGATGACGGGAACTTCAGATGTAAGTGTTCTGTTATCCACCCAATTTCCAGTCTAATGCAAGCTGCTTTACTAATAACATCTCTCACCACTAAAAAAATGAACATGTTTTCAGGGTCTTTTTGACTATATTGCGGCAGAACTTTCAAAATATGTTTCACAAGAAGGTCAAGAATTCCAACTTCCTCCTGGTACGCAGAGGGAGCTCGGTTTTACCTTCTCTTTCCCTGTGATGCAAACATCCATCAATTCTGGAAACCTAGTTAGGTGGACAAAAGGATTCGACATAGATGATGCGGTAGGTCCTAATTCACTGGGATTCTTTGTTGATTATTGTCGTGATTTTGGTTTAAGTTTAGATAGTAAATACAATGGAACATAGGACACTTGTGTTCAATTTATGCTCATACTGGTAAGCAACCTGTAAAGCCCATGTATTTGAATGACAGCCTATCTCTATTTTTCCATGCCTTCGTTGTCAGTCCTTGGTTAAATTGATTACCCATTCTTCTCAAAAGTGGTATTACAGAATTATCTTTTTCTATACCACTTTATACATTTCTATGAGATAATAAAATTAGTTGCTTTCTCTAAAACTGATGCTGACGAATCTGCATATAATATTGTTTATAAATCATCATCAAGCAATTCTAATTCTAAAGAATGTCTTAGCATGAGCAAGGTTTTCCCTATGTCCGGAATCAGAAAATAAAATAGCTACATGATATAGCACTCTAGGAAACATAAACGTTTTTCACTAAATGGTTCATTTTCACTAACGCATTTCTTTCATTATCTGAACTTTTCTTTCCTTATTCCTCTCTATTGTTGGGTAACAGGTTGGCCGAGATGTGGTGACGGAATTGACAAAAGCTATGAAAAGACAAGGCCTCGACATGAATGTGTCAGCTCTTGTAAGTTAAAAATTGTAATTTTCCTTCAAAAACTTCTTGCTAATTCATTAGTACTTCAGAGATGTTCAGATTCCAACCTGGTATGCAGTTGTTCAGTTTATTATATATATATATATTCAATTTAGTCTAATGTGAAGTGTTGATAATAGGTCAATGATACGGTCGGAACATTAGCTGGAGGTAGATACTCCAATAAGGATGTTATTGCTTCTGTCATCTTAGGCACTGGTACGAATGCAGCATATGTGGAGCGTGCTCAAGCAATACCAAAATGGCATGGTGTACCATCCAAGTCTGGAGAGATGGTTAGCATTTTTATACTAATTATTTAATTTACAAAAACTGTAGTAAAATTCTCTCTCTTCTTCTATAACAAGCATTACATCAACAAAAATGTCTATAGGGTCTGAATCCTCATAAATGTATTGCTTGTGAAGTATGTGTTCATGTGTGTCCTATAGATCTGCCTGTTGTTGATTGGAAATTGGAAATTGGTATTCAAAAGAAACGATAGCTATTGATTTCGGAATTTGTATTTTTTGTGGTAGCTGCGTTGAGTATTGTCCAACAAATTGTTTTTCAATGACCGCAGAATATGGACTTGCTACTTACGACCGTCATGAGTTGAATTACAATCAAATTGCTTTAGGTTGTTTACCAATGCCAGTATTTTTTTTTTTTTATTGGAAAGAAAAATTAACCAATGTCAATAATTGAAAGCCTTTCATTCTTGATTCTAATTTTTGGCCTAATTCTTCTTCGGATGATTGAATGTATTCTAATTTTTGGCCTAATTCTTCTTCGGATGATTGATTCAACCTCTAATCAAAAAGATATACCTTGGTTATATTTCATCTCTTCAAGAAGTTTAGTAATGAGCATAACGGCCTTATTGTTCCATAAAGTGCAAATATAAAATGTGAAAAGAATATTGATTGAGGGTGCTATCAATCTCTGATTGCAGGTTATCAACATGGAGTGGGGTAACTTCAGATCATCACATCTTCCACTTACAGAGTATGATCATGCATTGGATGCTGATAGTTTGAACCCTGGTGAACAGGTAACTGTAAATGTTTGTACTTCTTCAATTCCACTATTCTTTGCTTTGCTTCTCTAGCAAACATAATATATATCTTATATTTATCCATTTTTTTGACAGATTTTTGAGAAAATGATTTCTGGTATGTATTTGGGGGAGATTATACGAAGAGTTTTATGTAGGATGGCTGAAGAAGCTGCTTTTTTTGGTGATACTGTTCCGCCAAAACTTAAAGTTCCTTTTGTATTGAGGTAATCCTCACATTCTATAACGTGGCCATTGTGTCTTTTTGACGAATTCTTTTTGGCGATAACTGCATTTTCTCTTTTTTTTTCTTTCCCGTGTTTGAGTAGAGAGAGAAATCTGGATGATGAATGAAGATAGAAAAAATAGTTTTGCATTTTTAATAAGTTGATTATCTTTTGGGTCGGAACTAGACTGGTGACTGTTTAACCACAGGGGCTAGAAGTGGGTGGGAGAGTTGCTGGTTGATTGTAGAGCCATATGAATCTTGGATGGATAAGTGTATGGTGTATGGTACAAGGTCAAAGGGTAAAGTCAACGTAACTTTGGGAAGGTATTCGTATTTCTACTAGAGAAATTGATTAGTTGAACTAAATTAGTCCAGTGATAGGCTATGAGATTAATATTCAAGGATAGTTGATCGTTGCAGGGATTGATATCAGAATCGTTTATTAGAGATGCTTGCTAATTCTGTATTTAAGTCTTTTTTTTCCTTCCAATTTTACTCTCATCTTTATTTTTTCGTTTTGTATTTAACTACCAAAATGTCAGATTAAAGGTAGGTTTTAGTTTTTTTTGAGGTGGGAAAAATATCTTTCGACTTAAGAAAGGAAACTTAGGAGTTGTGAAAGATGTAGAAACCTGCCATCTGAGACCGCATCTTGACACAAGATTAATCCTTGATTTATGGTGTTGTTACCTATGAATATGACTGTACGTTCATCAGAATGAGTCCCTATATGGTATCTAATCCATCCTGGTGGCTCAAATGTCCACACAAATTTCTTTTGGGTGTATTTAAGTGGCTCTGTGAAGGATCAATGGGAATTGTAATGGACTATTTTAATAGCCAAACCTTAGATATTACTAGATACCATGTTATATAAGCGGACTTGAGTGGTTGGTTGTCAATAAACCTATTAAATTTAGCCTCAAGGTGATTTCTTTTTTCGAAGCCTTGGCGTGAGATATAATCTCAAGCTCAATTGTTATTGCTGATATGACACATCTGAATAGATATCGAATAATCCCTGAGATATTTGTTAGTTGTCAACACGCCAAGGTTTTCATAAACGGTGGCCTTTGTTTGTTTGGTGCAAGTCTGGGCACCTGGACCAGTGTAATAATATAAATCATGTGGCATTTTTGTTTTGTTATTTGGCATCATTGGACCTATGTCTTACCTGGTATCCATTTTATACATTGGACAAAAACACATTTTGGTGATGAAGAAATAGAGAAATGTTAACTTGTGTGAACTTTTTCCGAGTTCATACTCTTCACATTATCTTTCCCCAACACAAGTTTATCATTAGTTGTGACATGTGCCCCTCAATGGCCACTCATGATATGATTGATCTTTGTCCTTAGATTTTCGTTACTGTCATCTTGTTTTCTTCAGTTTTCTACAATCTTATTACTGAACATGCATTTATATAACTATAAAAAAATAGGATTTGTAGAATGGTTACATTGTTATTGAATTTGCAGGACACCCGAAATGTCAGCTATGCATCATGACCAGTCCTCTGATCTCAAAGTGGTAGAGAACAAATTAAAGGATATTTTAGAGGTATTTTCTAATCTTGAACCTTTTTCAAGATGTTTTACCATCAAATACTGTCATTTGCTTTCGTCATTTCTTCACCCCTAGCACCCCATTTGCGTGGCATTGTTCTTGACAGTATCTTTAGTTTTCTTCTTCGATTTTATTATTGTCTTGGATCATGATATATGAGGGTGCAATCCGAAAGCTTCCATTTCAATTGTCTCGATTTAGAGATGGGGTGCATTGACTATGAGAGAGTATTTACTGATTTTTGGCTTTTAGTTTTGTCATGATATTGAGAAATATAATCCGACAGGTGCATTGGCTATTTCATATTTTTTGTTAAAATTTGCATGGCATCTAAAGATTAAACAACCAAAACTTCCTCTTCGATATTTCTTGAATAAAGCATATGCTGATGACGAAGTTTGTGATTATAATCCAGTTAACTAATATATCATGCTTATGTGTACTTAAATATTTATGTGCTTGGTTTTCTTTTCTATCCTAGATTTCTAATACCTCCCTGAGAATGAGAAGAACTATTGTCGAGCTTTGCAACATTGTTGCCACACGTGGGGCCCGTCTTGCAGCTGCTGGGATCTTGGGTATCCTTAAGAAAATGGGAAGAGACATTGCAAGGGATGGGGAGAAACAGAAGACGGTGGTAGCCTTGGACGGTGGATTGTATGAGCACTATGCTGAATACAGCAAATGCCTGGCGAATACCCTTGAGGAGTTACTCGGAGAGGAAGTATACAAATCCATTTTCCTTGAGCACGCCAATGATGGCTCAGGCATTGGGGCTGCTCTTCTTGCTGCCTCGCACTCCCTGTATCGTCCAGCTGATTCATCTTGAAAATGGCTCAATTTTCAGCCATTTTTATCATATATTTTTTTTTAAATTTCATGTTTGTGTTTCCAAATTTTATAGTTTAGGAGGTTGCTGGTATGAATTATTAAAATTATTGCATGCAAAATATTATGTTATAGAGGTGGATTGAATGTTCAAAAAGAGGATCTGAAAGCGGCCATAGTTTCTTTTACGCTTCGGTCTGCCATTCTTTCATGCTGTGGTATTTGACTCTTCTTATGTTGAAAACAATAAAATGGAAATGTTTTGATTTCTTTTCTACATGCTGTTTACAGGTGTTCTCCGTATATTTCCAATCCTTTTAAATTTCTGCTTGTCTATGCAAATTTCTTTGGCATTGTTACTCATATAACAGCTTGCCACAATTTTCCCATTTGTGAATTTTCACTGTTTTTATTGTTGATTCTCAGTGTATGTGTATTACTGCCATGAGTGAAAATGTGAAATTAATTAAAGAGCCAAATGCTCTCATCTGATCAGGCTGTCCAATATATTTTGCATTGGAATTCAAATAATAAGAAAATGATCGATCAACATAATAAATAGTACATGGTCATATAGTCGTAGGGTATCACCTCCCTCCAAGCCCAACAGGCCCAAAGTGTCCCTTGTGGTTTGTGGTTGTTTGTAACGTGTATGACTTTCATTGGTTTTTATTTTCCCTTCCAAAGGGTTGCCCACACTGGAACATTAATATTAAAGCTACACCGACCTAGTCTGTTCTCACATTTCACTGTTACAAGTTGACAGAGCTCAAGAGTTTCTCACTCCAAGACACAGACTTTCTCGGTGATTCTCATTCACTTTCTCGTTTCTCGGTAAGATTCATCTTCTACTTCTACCACTTTTTTTCTTTTGATGTAAATGAGGGGTCTTGCAATGTTTTAGTGTACATTTTTGCTTTGGATTTTAAGTTGTTTGAACTCTAATTACATGTGTCCACAGTATAGTTCGATATCGTACAAAGATGGAAGCTTGAAATGGGTTTCTATTTGTTTTATGAAAAAATTTTCAAAAAAAAAAAAAAAAAAAAAAAAAGTGGGGTCTTGCTTGGTTTGTACTCAGTCGCTTTGTATCCAAGTTTAAGTTGACTCAACCGTCAATATTTGTATGCACACTTGTTGATATCATGAAAAGATTGAAACTTGGAATGAGTTTCTATTTGTTTCATTCTCAGTACTCATACAGCATAAAGAAGCTCCCAAGACGAAAATTTTGAAGCTCAAAACCTACCTTCTCACATTACATTGATAGTTGCAGATTTGTAATAGTGATCTTGTTTCTCATATTGTGTCTCTGTCTTGTTCTGTTTGGAGTTTCTATAGTGATCTTGTTTTCAGGGTTCTTTCTCCAAGTACAGCAAAAATGGTTAGTCTTTGTCCACTTGTGTCTCGCTTGTCCCTTGCCACTAGGACCGGTGCAACTGCAGCAAGAATTTTGAAAGGAAAAACAGTACCTGCATTGCTAAACAGAGGAGTTGAAGCTAATCGGGTTATTGAAACCCACTCATTTTCAGTCAAATCTTACTTTGATGGTGATGATTGTAGTGGTGGTGCTGCTGGAAAGAAGTAGAATAATGCTTCTTTCCATCCGAGTTTAAATCGTGTTTCTTTATGGTGTTCTTCTGATTTCAAGCTTTCGAGGGTAGATTTTGATGTCATACTTGATTGGTCCTATACTTACAAAGACAGCAATACGTTTCTCGGTGGACGTCATGGCAAAATGATCAAGGTAGAGGTTGACTCCAAAATACTGGAGGTTCCAAGCGGTATATTACCATCTTCTATCAAGGAGTCGGATAAGGAAGCCATATACAGATTGCACATGGAAGATCAAGAGGTATATACCCCGGGAAGGCTTGCCAAGGATTATAATACTGCGGCGGAGACGGTGGATGAAATTTTGTTTTTGAGAGATATGTTGACGAATAGAGAGCCTGAACCAGAAGAGGGAGCAGAGATGTACCGCATGTACAAGGAAAATCCAGAGATTAATACTATTGAGAGGCTTGCTAAGGATTTCAAGTTTGCAAGAAAAACGGCCCATATAGTTCTGTTTTGTCTACATGCTGGAGAGAATATATTGGAGCCCAAGTGAGATTTCTTATCTTTTAATTTACTTAGAATATCATACGATTCTAGTTAATAATTTATGTGGTTTGTTTTATATTTTATTTACACGTTTGCATAAAGTGTATGAAGATGTGCGTTTCTTGTCTTGTCGTTTTTTTTTTTGAAAGATTCTTGTTTTGTAGTATTGTGTTATATGTTGATGATTTTTCCCAATGGTATTCGGTTTTGATGTTTGATAACTGAACATGGTATGTTAAAACCTACCCTAACCAAACAGGGTTTGGGGTTTTTTGTGAAAAGGGGTAAAAAAGCATTTACATACCCCAGGTTTCGGTTCGTGTCAAGTCCAGTTATTATGCGTACCCATAGTTTTAGAGTTTAAAAGAGAGTAGAGAATCATGAAGAAAGATGTAAAGAGATGTGAAAGAGGCAAGAGAGTTGTCTTCTCTTATGAAAGAAGGGTTTTTTTTGTCCAAAAAAAAAGTTAGCTACCTATACAACTGGGTCATATTTAGAATTTTGGTCAAAAACAAATTAAACATTGCTTGACAAACTGGGCATCATCTAGAAATAGGACATAATATTAATATGGAAGGGCATTTGACGTTTTTCTCCTTGCAGCTCTTCTCCTTCTGATGGCCAGGAAATTCCTAGTCTACCCTTTGATCGTTGGATGAAGGATACTTGGGCCAAATGGAGTGCTAATAGCAATGCTTTCGACGAGGATAGTAAAGTTACTAATGAATTAATGAAGAAATATAAGAAGCAGTTTCCTCGAGAATCATCGGATGACAAAGTTCATAAATTATTTTATTCTCAAGTAGTATCTGATTCCGAAGAAGAATGAGTGTCACTTTGATAGGACTTTGTTACTTTTATTTATGTTAATTTGGTGCTCTTTTTGCTTCTCTTTCTTGTTCGTGCACATTTACATACAATGAAGATTACTAACGAATAGGAATTCAGATTTTCAGATTTTATTCTACCCATTAAACTTGTTCACATTTCAGAGCTGCAATATTTCATTATTTCCCAAATTTGTGTATTCTTCTAGTATTATGAATGGTCTATATGAATGTCTGAGAAAGAATTAACTCATTGAACTTTGATGCTTAGACAAGTAAATTTTTACCCAAAACAAAGATTTTCATATAAAATGATGATGGTTTTTGGTACACTATTAGCTAAAGTAACAAAACTGTCTTGAGATCCTGTAAAATCAACATCTTCATGTTTGAAATAGTATCCGGTGTTGATAAATGTCCATTGACTTGAAGACCTCTCGATGAATTACTTCCGGTGCAATCGATACATGCATGAGTGAAGATTTTAGACAACTGAATCGCTAAGAAGGGATCTTGATTCCCATTTTCAATTGAACCCATACAAGTTTTCAAAATGGATAGTTACTTGGTTGCAGCTTCAAGCATCCTCCCAGGTTCTTGCAAAGACTCTGTTGGTTTGTAAAATGCAGAGAAACAATTAGCATCAAAGATCAAAAGCATTTTCCATAGACTAAATTACTAAAATTAACAATTATATTAACATGATTTAAACTTTAAGTTTTAAATGGCAGTCCAAGCATTTGTAACATGATTTAAATACGATTACCGATGCTTGTTTAGTTAAAGACTTTCTGTCTGAGTTGATTGTCAAACAAAGGCAGTTCAGAAAATTTCCAAATATCAAGATAACAGTAAAAAAAAAAAAAAAAAAAGCTATTACTGTAATTCTTGATTGTTTAGAGGCTCGGTGGTAAATTTCAAATCATATATACATATATATATAACCTATTCTTTGAGTAAATGCTTTTCTCCCACCAAATCTTTGCCTTTCAATTTTGCTTTGAGAATCATCTGCCTTACTTGCAAGTTGCAACACTTTAATTTAGAAAAGACTCTGGGAATAGCATTATACTTGAACCAGCATCCAAGCAAGTTTTTTCACTTTGCCCATTTAGATGAAATATCTATATTCCTTTGGTAATATAAAAGCTTTAAGGACAATGCAAGATTATCACAACAAGTCAACAAGCACATTCAAACACTCAAATTTCTTCTACAATTGTAATTGCCATTCATCAAATATCATCTCTGATCATATCATGGCCGAAGCAATTGTTTCTGTTGTATTGGAGCAATTGGTTGCAGTCACTGGTCGACAGATACAACAAGAGGTGAAGCTGGTTGCGGGTGTGGACGATGAAGTCAAGAAGCTCACTTCCAACTTCCAAATCATTCAAGCTGTGCTCGTTGATGCAGAGCAAAGACAAGTCACGGAGACAGCTGTGAGAGTTTGGTTGGAGAAGTTGAAAGATGTTTCCTACGACATGGATGACGTGTTGGACGAGTGGAACACTGCAATCCTGCGAAGGTTGCAAATTGAGGGAGCTGAAAATGCTCGTACTCCTAAGAGGAAGGTATGTTCATGCTTTCTCTTTCCTTATTCTGGTTTAAGACAAGTCGTTTTACACCATGACATTGGTTTCAAGATAAAAGCAATAAATGAGAGTCTAGATGCTATTGCAATACAGAAAGATATGTATAATTTTAAAATAACTACGAGCATCGAACAACCTCGACGAGTAGAAAGCACATCCTTTATTGATGTGTCCGAGATATTTGGTCAAGATGAAGAAAAGAATACTTTAATAAGAAAATTGTTGCATGAGAGTTGCGAAGAGTGAAACGGCCTCCATATCATCTCAATTGTAGGGATGGGAGGAATAGGGAAAACAACTCTTGCTCAACTCGCCTACAACAATGTTGAGGTGATACATTTTTTTGAAAAAAGAATATGGGTATGCGTATCAGACCCATTTGATATGTCGAGGATTGCCAAAGCGATCCTCGAAACTCTAGAAGGTCATGCCTCTAATTTATCTACGTTGCAATCTGTCCTAGAAAAATTAGTGAATCCCTTAGGACAAAAAAAATTCTAATTGTCTTTGATGATGTGTGGACAGACGATTATAGGGATTGGGAACCATTCCATCATTGTCTAAAAAATTGTCTTTTTGGAAGTAAAATCATGGTTACCACACGTAAGCAAACAACTGCTTTAATGATGGAATCAATTGATATCATTTCAATTGAGGAACTGTCTGGAGAGCAATGTTGGTCATTGTTTAGGAGGTTAGCATTTTTCGGTAGGTCTCTTGAAGAGTGTGAAAAACTAGAAGAAATTGGTAGGAAAATTGTAAGCAAGTGCAAGGGCTTGCCTCTTGCCACAAAGACCATGGGGAGTCTCTTGCGTTTTAAAAGAACTAGAAAAGAATGGGAAAACATCTTATATAATGAGACGTGGAAACTTAAAGAGTTTGAGAAGGGTGTTTTCCCCCCTTTATTATTAAGTTATTATGATTTGCCTTCTATGGTGAAACGGTGTTTTACATATTGTGCCATATTTCCAAAAGACTTCATTTTTGAAAAAGATGGATTGATTAAATTATGGATGGCTCAAGATTATCTTGGATTAGATCAAAATGAAGAGATTGAGATAATTGGTGAAGAATGCTTTAATAGCTTAGCAATGCGTTCCTTCTTTCAAGAGTTTGAAAAAGATGATGATGATGGTAGCATTCTAAGGTGTAAGATGCATGATATAGTACATGATGTTGCTCAATATCTTAGTAAGAATGAATGTTACATGATTGAAGTCAAAGATGTTAGAAAAGGGAAGATAAATGCTTTATATGAGAATGCTCGTCAATTAAGGTTCATGTCTCTAGGAGGAGGAGATACTCTTCCCATCTCTATTTGCAATTTCAAAAAGTTGCGAATCCTCTTAACGGATGGTAATCTATATGCAAGCAACAAAGTCCTACAGAAGATATTTGATGAGTTGACATGCTTAAAGGCCTTAGGAATCAGTGGTAGAGGGTTTAAGCATATTCCAAGAGAGATAGGAAAACTCATACATTTGAGGTATCTTGACTTGAGTAGCAATTGGAAGTTAAGAAAGTTGCCTGAGACATTGTGTGAGTTGTATAATTTACAAACACTAAAGCTTGATGGGTGTTTGAAACTCAAAGAACTGCCTCAAGGGATAGGAAAGTTAATCAACTTGCGCCATTTAATGAATAGGGACACTAATTCTCTAAGGTACATGCCAAAAGGAATGGAAAGATTAATCCATCTTCGGACATTAAATGAATTCCATTTGAACGGTGGTGATTATGGTGGCAAAGCATGCTCACTTGCATATTTTTTGAATAACTTTGGGCACATTGAATCTTTATGGATAAAAGGTTTGGCAAAAGGGATTGAAGAGAATATTGCTCAACTAAAAAATAACAAAAACATCCGTGATTTGGGATTAGCCTTCCGTGGGTCAGATTCGATGAACAATGATGATGAAGCAATTCTTGAAGCTTTCCAACCACCTCCAAATTTGCAAGAGTTAACAATTACAGATTACAGAGGTCCCACAATGTCCACTCTTAGGAGGATGACGTCATTAGCCAATTTGAGGTCGATAAAGCTGTTTCATTGCATCAATTGTAAGCATATGCCTCCATTGGGAAAACTGCCATCCCTTGAAACACTTGTTCTATCGGAGATGTACAGTGTAAGAGAAGTGGGTAATGAATTTCTAGGAGTAGAAAGTGGTGAGGCTTCATCATCTTCATCATCAATTATTTACTTCCCCATTTTGAAAACTCTCCGGTTTCAGAGTATGTGGTTTTGGGAAGTGTGGGATTTTGGGAATGAAGATGACAATTGTACAATCATGCCATCCCTTCGTTCTTTGAAGATCCAATTTTGCTCCAAATTAAAGGGATTGCCAAAGCAGCTTCTTCATCAGATGGCACCACTGCAACATTTGGAAATAGAATACTGCCATAGTTTAGAAGAAGTTTATGAGAAAGGGAAAGGAGACAAGTGGCAAGACATCTCTCACATCCCTAATATCCAAATTACTGGAAGATACACTAGGATGCATGCAAAGTAGTAACGGGGCATTGCAAGAAGTAGAAGCATCCAAGTCCAGGTAATTACTTTTAAGTTAACAATTTATTATATACGGTTACATACTTATAACATGTTTGGAACAAATTGTATCAATTCATTTATACCAATTTTTGTTTGAAGATGGATAAAGTAAAGGCCCGTTGCTGGAAGCATCGAAATGCAGGTATTATCTTCTCCTCCTTTTACAATTACAATATGTATCAATTTTGTTTGTAAATATATCAATTGGATTGGGATACGCCCGTTACAATTCATTTGGATGCACCTCTCCTTCTGATTTCTTAAGCTTTTCTATATACTCAAAATAGAATATTATTTCAAAATCAGCCATAACATCGTCTCCATACAATGATCTTTTGTCATGATTTTCATATTATTTTTGTGGGTCTTACATTATATAATTTCTCTTAAACATTCATTTATACAATTTTTGTTTTAACTCAATTCATTTGGATGCACCTCTCCTTCTGATTTCTGAAGTTTTTCTATATACTCGAAATAGAATATTATTTCAAAATCAGCCATAACATCCGTCTTCTTACAATTATCTTTTGGGCCAAAACAAATTTGTTTCAATTCATGATTTTCATTTAATTTCTTATTTTTGTGGGTCTTACATTATATAATTTGTCATTTCATATAATTTTCTTTTAACTTTCAATCTTTGTGAAATGTTAAATTTACTCTCCTTTTTATCCAATTGTTCCTTCACTTTTGCAGGATCCAACAGAAACTTGGTGTCAAATTGTTCGAATTCTGATCTTCACACTCCAAGAGATCGAGACAAGTAGGAGAAGAAACAGAGATACAGAGATGATGGAAGATTTCAGCTGTAATCATAATGTTTTTGGTTGAATGCAATTCTTGATCTTCAAAGGGCAGAGCAGACATTCATTGCAACTATTGAAATATATAGATAAAGATGTGCAAATTTATTCTCTGGAAACTGTACAAGAGAAAATCTTAGATGAAGGTGATTTCATTTCCTCTCTAAATTTCTCCTTTTCAGTTTGTTGTTATTTGTAATCAAAGCAGGACAGAAAATCTTGGATGCTATTCAGCATTGTCTTTATTTTTGTTCATCTTGTTTCAGTGATGAGAAGGGAATATTTTACGCATTGGACCTTGGTGGTACCAATCTACGTGTTTTGAGGGTGCAACTGGGAGGCAAGGATGCTGGCATTGTTAAGCAAGAATTCGAAGAGGTGTCAATTCCTCCCAATCGATGACGGGAACTTCAGATGTAAGTGTTCTATTATCCACCCAATTTCCAGTCCGATGCAAGCTGCTTTACTGATAACATCTCTCACCACTAAAAAATGAACACGTTTTCAGGGTCTTTCTGACTATATTGCTGCAGAACTTGCAAAATATGTTTCACAAGAAAGTCAAGAATTCCAACTTCCTCCTGGTACGCAGAGGAAGCTCGGTTTTACCTTCTCTTTCCCTGTGATGCAAACATCCATCAATTCTGGAAACCTAGTAAGTGGACAAAAGGATTTGACATAAATGATGCGGTAGGTCCTAATTTCCTGGGATTCTTTGTTGATTTTTGTCTTGATTTTGGTTTAAGTTTAGATAGTATTATATTTTCAAATACAATGGAACATAGTTACATAGCACACGTTCAATTTGTGCTCATACCGGTAAGCAACATGTAAATCCCATGTATTTGAATGACAGCCTATCACTATTTATCCATGTCTTCGTTGTCATGCTTCTAAAAGCCTGTCTCATATCTTCATCCTTTTGTTGATGAAACACATCCCTAATCCCCCTTATTTGTTTCCAAATTTTGACATTGATCAGTTGTTTTGTGGTATTTTAAGTGCTTTTTATCCAATAGTAGTTAAAACTGCAATGTCTTCCCCTATGTCCTTCTAGAAGCTGCTTGCTGTCTGTACTGCATTACTGGCTGTGCAACTATATTATCTATGAATCATCTGCCTTGAGGCTACCTTGGTAGACAAGGCCGTCTCCAAACATTTTGGGGCCCGAGCGATTTTATGACATTAACAAGATTCGGGGCCCTATATAAAATTATTATCATTAACAAAATTTAATATTAATAATAATTCGAGTCAAAATTAACATGTAGAAATTAATTGAAAACAAAAACCATACCTTCGATAAGTTCGATTCTTCAAACGGTAACAACTTCAAGAAGAAAACAGAGAGGCAGAGAGAAGAAAAGAGCAAAGTGAAGGTTTTGAATTTTGATTCGTAATTCGTCTAGCAGGTGTTATATATATATATATATATTTAATAGTGCAGTGATGTCATGGTCTCAGAATTATATTAGGCCTTTAAAGTTTTTTTTATTAATTGAGGCCCCAAAGATCATTAACAAATATTGGGCCACAATGATGTCATGGTCTCATAATCATATTGGGTCTTTAAAGTTTTATTATTATTATTAATTGAGACCCCAAAGATCATTAACAAATATTGGATCATAAGGCCCCAAAGAAGAAGAAGAAAATTGCATCAGTTGGGGGCCCTAGCATTTTGCTGGGTTGGCTGCCCTTATGGGCCGGCCCTGTTGGTAGACCTTTTAGGTATATTGCTCACTCAACCGTCTTTGAAGACAATGTATAATATGAGGATGGTTACTCTCTTGTTTTGATGCTGATGAGTCTGCATATAATTTTGTCTGGAATCAGAAAATAAAATAGCTACATGATATAATGCTCTTGGAAACATAAGCGTTTTTCAATATGTGGTTCATTTACATTATATCTGGAAATCTTTTATAAAAGTTTTTCACCAAGTGGTTCATTTACATTATATCTGGAATATTTTATAATGGCATTTCTTTTGTTACTTGAACTTTTCGTTCCTTATTCCTATCTATTGTTGGGTAACAGGTTGGCCGAGATGTGGTGGTGGAATTGACAAAAGCTATGAAAAGACAAGGCCTCGACATGAATGTGTCAGCTCTTGTAAGTTCAAAGTTGTAATTTTCCTCTTAAAAAACTTCTTGCTAATTCTTTAGTACTACAGGGATGTTCAGATTCCAACCTGGTGTGCAGTTGTTAATTTTAAATATACTCTCTTAATTTTTCCAATTGTTCCATCACTTTTGCAGGATCCAACAGAAACTTAGTGTCAAATTGTTAGAATTCTGGTCTTCACAGTCCGTTTAAAGCAGAAACTTGGCAAACCATGGTTTTCGTCTTTTCGATCTTCAAGATTTTATGATTGATGTCACATCATGTAATTGGCTCTGTAGAAATCTTATCCAATTTTCTATTTACATTTTTGTATCATTCCAAATGTGCTTCCTAATTATCATGATTTAATGAGAAGCAAAGTTGTTTCTTGTCAAAGTAGTTTAGGTGGTTTGTGGAATACAAGAGATCGAGACAAGTAGGAGAAGAAGCAGAGATGCTGGAAGATTTGTGTAATCAGAATGTTTTTGGTTGAATGCAATTCTGGATCTTCAAAGGGCAGAGCAGGCTAGATGAAGGAGAGAAATCTGGGATGCTATTTCAGCAGTGTGTACTGTTGGACTAAGCAGGTATGAATATGTCATCACGTCAATATTATTTTGCTACTAAAACATTCTTAAATACTCTGCACTCACATATGTAGAATCTTTAATGGCTGGAACATTACCTTAGTTGATGAACTCAGTTCAGTCATATATGACTATTTTGTGAGAGACAGTTAAAAGATGCAAGTGAATTGATTATCTTTTTGAAGTTCTTTAAAGTTTATTTTGAACATCTATCCAACTAATATGTCCATTATTGTGTGTAATTCCATATGTGTTAATATCTTCGATTTAATGTATAAGGGTAGTATTGATTTTGGAAGATACAAATAAATTTTCTTGTCAAACCAGCTTTCGTGGTATTGGACTTGCAAGAGAAAGAAGAATGTGATGTCGAATCGTGAACGGCCAGGAGGAGAACTTTGTAGACATCTTTTTGGTAGGATGCAAGTCTAGAGATCTTTCAAAGGCCGGGCGCAGGCATTGATTATAAAACCGTTGAAGTAGATAAGTCGAATGATAAAGTAAGTTATGCAAATATGATGATCTTATTGCTTTATTGCTTCAAATCCTCCTGGAAGAATAACATGGCATTAGATTTTATCGGCGCAGATATTAGCCTCTATTGCAAAGCTTTTGAGAACAATACTCAGTGGACCAAAATATCTGGTATTACCCTAAAGAATCCATATTCAGTGACAATATGTGACATTATATGAGGTAAGAGGCATCCCTTGATTATGTATATTTGACACTCTTTGTTCCTTTTTTTTTTCTGTACAAAGGTTATGTTTTCTTCGTCATTGGACATAAAATTGCATCGAAGAACCACATTCAAGGGAAACGAATTTCCTTGGCTGGATGCCATTGTGAAGAAAGGTTAAGAACCAAAGCTTATATTTTATTTGGGAATTTTGAAGAAGAAAAGAAGAGAAGGAACAGGATATGTCAAGACGAAGGATGGAAGAAGAAGATAGTATGCACAATCATAATTTCACCATGATATGTCCAGAAGACTCAGAGTTTCAATAGGTACACTGATAAATTCATACCTGAGATACCATTTTATCGAGTTTGCAAAAATGAAATAGTAGATAATCTAATGTCACTTGCAAAAATGATAGCCATACTTTGTCGTCCTTGCTGTCCTGTGATTTCTCTGTGATGCCAAGGAAGATGCTCTTCCTGATTGAGGATTTTTCGTGCTCACTTCTAGTGCTCCCAGTCTACTCCCTCAGTAGTCAGTAGGCACTGGCTTGGCATGATCCATCCTAATTAGGTTTGGTTTGAAATGACATGGGCATTATTTCCTCATGGCACTGACATGGACTTCCCTCTTGTTAAAGTAGAGTAGTGTTCAAATATCTTTAGTTTTAATGCATGGTAGATATGGCAGGTGATGATTTTATTACTTTCTTTACTTTCAGATCTTCATGTAAGAGTATTTCATAGTTTGTTTACTGGTTTTGTCATTGAAGATTAATGCACTTCATATAATCAAGGTCAAGCGATGCGTGGTGTATGACATTAAGCGATGATTTATAGTTTCTTTACTTTTAGTTCTTTATAAGGTTTATCTTGACATCTTATCAAACTATTGTCCAATTATATATCATTTCAATTGTGTTAAGTATCACAATTTAATGCTACAGGGACAGTTGTTTATTTGAAAGAAACTAGCAAATGAATTCTTTTCAAACTGGCTTTCGTGGTTTGTGGATGCAAGAGAAAGAAGAATGTGATGTGGATGGTGAATTGGAACATCTTTTTGTAGGATGCTAGTTTTAGATCTTTAAAGGGGCAGGGCAAGCATTGATTATAACAGTTTGAAGTAGATAAGTAGGTAAGTTATTCAGTTATGATAATCTTATTACTTTAATTTTCTTCTAGACTCTCCCCTAAGAATACCTAGGCATTAGATGTTAGTCTGCAGATATTAGCTAATTGCAAAGCTTTGAGAATTTCATTGGTGGCCAAAATGTTTGTTATTACCTTGAGAATCAATATTCAATGAGAATATGTGTGTTATATGGGGTAAGGACCGTAAATTTCACTATTTATTTGATTTTCTGTCACAAGGTATTCCTTGTTTATGTATATTGACAATCTATCTTTCCAAAAAAAAAAAAAAATAGTTTAATTTTCTGTACAAAGCTTCCGTTTTGTCCATCATGGAATAAAATTGCATCGAAGTAACACATTTCAAATTTGTGTTCGTCTTCGTCATTGCAAAATCAAAAAATGGAGGCTCTGCTGTGCAGAAAAAACAGGATCCATGGTTCACGATCAAAACTCACTCACCGATTGTGGTGAGCAAAGCTGTGCCTATAAAAAATCGGGGATGTTTAAAATAGTACATGTTAGGGTGTAAATATTACAAGGGATTAGTATATTTTGGGAGGCATGTAATTTCTAGTCTTCGTGATTTGTGTTTCACTGAATAAAAAAGAGGGAAGAAAAAGATGATCATTATTAATAAGTATTTGTCTTAACTTTTAGGTACAGGAAATGACAAAGCATTTGCATTCCTCAAGAGAATTCATTTCGTAGCATGATAGAGAAAGCAGAACAGGAGGAGGTCCAAAACAAGGATAGGGATGGAAGAAGAATCACTACAATGACAGGGCTCATGATTTCGCCATACTTTGGTTGTCCTAGCTGTCTCATGATTTCCTCTCTGCTGTCAATGAAGAGGCTCTTCTGATCCGAGGTTTTCGTACTCACTTGTAGACTTGTAGTGCTCTCATGCCACTTCCTCAGTAGATGTTGGCTTGGCACCAATTGATCCTAATTAGGTGTGTTTAAATTTGTCATGTGGCCTTATGTCCTCACATAGCACTGATGTGGACTTCCCTCAGGTTCTGGACCTATGGTATAATAGAGTTGGAGTAGGAAAATTCCCTCAGGTTAGGAATGTTGATATCATGTTCATTGCTAGTGTAATATAATCCATCTAATTGTGAACCACCTTTGCCTAAGGTTTTCACTGTTACTGATGTTGATCAGAATGTTTGACCTCATTAAGTTATGGATGGACTTTGCTTTAACTCTCAATTTTGGAGTTAATATATATCATTACTTCAGTTTTTTCTTTATTACTGCAGGGTAGCAATTCTGGATCTTTCATCAGCAGGCGGAATCTGACCTGATGTATGTTCCCATGTCCGGGACTGCTAACTGATTTTGTCATTGAAGGATGTACCATCAAGCAAAACATGTCTGTCAATCATATTCACAACATTTTTTTCTTTTATTAATAAATCTCTGCCAAGTGAATGTATGAAATTATAAACCAGGAAATGAATGTGATTATGAATATCTTAATTACTTGATTTCTGTCATAGGGTGTATTTTAATTATGCAATCTTTGATCGACAATATATGTTTTCTTTTCTCTGTTATTCTTTTTTTAATCTTCTTAATTTTTCTATACAAAAGTAAGTTTTCACCTCACGATCATAGACAGACATCAAGTTCCACTGGAGAACTGCATTTCAGGAGGAAGCGAACTGTCATGCCTAGATGCATTGCGAAGAAAAGTTAGGCACAAAATAATGTTGCACGTGTCTCATTGTATGTGCATATATCCAGCTATAATGTGATTAACATAGGGGTGTTGTTTATGTACTTCTGAATATATAATATCATTGTCGGTAATTGTTAGGTTAAATATCATCTGGAGAGGTATCTGATCATGAGGCACGTTATATGCTGTCTATATGCTTGCTTCTTCATTGCATACAAGGCAAAAAAGTGGGGACATGTGACTGTCAGGAGAAGGTCAGATGATGATTTATTGCTACTTCAAAATCTCCAACAGACCCAAGTGAAAGCATCACCAGCTCATCTTTGGAATCAGCACCAGATCTCTTGATATGGTATCTTATTCGTCAAATTTGTTCCCCTACATCTTATATGATTTTGCATGGTTATCTTATTCTTTGTTTCTGAAAATTTTGATCATTTTTCAACATAGGGGTTAAAAGAATGATTTGATTAGTAACATCAAACTCACCATATTGCCAAATCAAAGAGACCCAGTAGAAGCTGTACGTATCACTTTCAATGATCAGAGTCAACTTGTTCAAGTACTTGTCTTGACTCAGCTACTGACTCACTTGTAAATGCCCATCAAGATGTGTGGAAGCAATATCAAGACCCCACCTAATCTGAGTGATTATTTTTCTGGTCTTTGTGCTTGGTGTTTCACTGCATAAAAGAGGCAAGAACAATATGATCATTATTAACAAGTATTGGTCTTAAACTTTTGGGTACAGGAAATTACAAAAGCATTTGCATTCCTCAACAGAATTCATTTTCATAGCAATGTAGATGGGTGGTACAAACATTTACAGTTACCTATTACTGTTCCGAGGTTTTTTGTGCTCACTTGTAGTGCTCTCATTCCACTTCCTTATTATTTTAAGGAATCAAAGTGAAGTGATGTGGTGGTGCAAGATATTAAGCTAGCTAGGCAAGTGGCTTTTACTATCTTATTAAACTTTTTTACCAAAAGGTATGCTTTGATTACTAAATCTTTTCCATTTTCTTTTAGACATAAAATTCCACGGGGGAGTTGCAATAGTTCCAAGGAAGCAAAGTGCAATGTCTGGATGCATTGAGAAGAAAGGTTAGGACAATGCTGAAATTTTGTGTCTGGATCCATCTAATTGTGGACCAAATTGTTCTATGCATATACTATTACATTCAATTACTCTTTAGTGCTTAATCAACCAATAAATTCCTTGTCACAGTGGATTTAGTAGTTTTAGCCTTACAAGAGAGGGCAGAACTCAGATGTGATCAACTGGAGAAGACAGGACAGGACTAACATTTCTTCCTTTTTTACCTGTCCGAGTATGGTTATACAGGTAATGGCACTGCATGCATATGCTCTTTTGTTGTTTTTACTGATGTGGATCAGAATGTTTGACCTCATTAAATTATGTGATTGACTTTGCTTTACCTCTCAATTTTTGAGTTAATATATATCATTACTTCGTTCTTTTTCTTAATATTACTGCAGGGTAGGTGGGTGAAATCCTTTGGTTGGAATGCAATTCTTGATCTTTCATCAGGCAGGCAGAATTTCACCTGAGATCGAGACAAGTAGGAGAAGAAGCAGAGATGCTGGAAGATTTGTGTAATCAGAATGTTTTTGGTTGAATGCAATTCTGGATCTTCAAAGGGCAGAGCAGGCTTTCATTACAACTGTTGAAATAGGAAAAGATGTGAAAATTGATTATCTAGAAACTGCACGAGACAAAATCTTAGATGAAGGTGATTTAATTTCTTCTCTAAATTTTCCTTTTCACTATGTTCTTATTTGTAATTGAAGCAGGGGAGAAAATCTGGATGGTATTTAGCATTGTGTTATTGTTTGGACTAAATATCTGTTTTGGTACAAAACATTACTTAAATCTGTTCTATGTCTAGTATGGTGCGAGAGACAGTAAACTATGCAAGTGGATATGATTATCTTTTTGAATTTCTTTAACATTGATTTTGACATCTTATCCATGGGTGGTTCTATTATGTTGGATTCTCATTTCCAGGATGGGAGCCATACTTTGTCAAACATTATCATACATATGAAGTAATGAATACAGTTTTGACCAATCACAGTGTTTCCGATTTCTATTTCTGTTACTTTGTGTAGATTCTTGTTGAAAACAAGAGTCCAGGAGGGACACATTTTAGACTTGCTGGACCTCATTAGAGGGTTTGTACTTCATTTCCCTTTAGATATTTTAATTTTATTGTTACGGTTATTTATCTTAATATTATAATGTTTTATTCTATGCTTTTCATATCTATTCTGAATTAGGGAAATATTTTCTGGCTTACTTTACATGTCTCTTGGAATAGAAGTAATCACATGCATATTTTATGTATGTCCAAACATGCCTAATGATGGTATGTGTCAATATGGAGCATAGATATAGAGGCTGTTCTGTGCTTTAAGGGAGGATATAGAGGCTTTTATGCTCAGCATACACTTCCTTTGACACCAAAGGTTTGAATGACATCCATAAGCATGGTGGGCACCATCTCAGTGAAATTACGTGGAAGTCGCTGTATACATCAAAGATTGTCAGTTCATTCAGGATCGGAGAATTAATCGGTTATATTAATTCTATCATTTGTATTTAGCTTGTACAACATTTGAAGAAACCAACTCAATGTATCAATTTTAAGAGTTCTAACACGATATGTTTATCAGGTTTACATTTGGAGGAGATGGAACTCTAGCGTCAAAGATTTCGAGGTAATAAGTGTAACTTGATAGTACATCGCTTCAGTGATTTTTGAGGAAATCTATGTAATTTGATAATCCACTTTGGAATGCTGACCGTATGATTGGGCTATAATCTTCGTCTTTTATAGAATGGCTATTCTATGGAGTTGTTTATTCCAGAAGTTATCATGACCGTCTGTAATGGCTCTGTTTTATGCAGGAAACTACAAGGCGTGACCTCAAAGTTGCAATGGCTGGAATTCCTAAGATCATTGATAATGCATTTCGGTATTTCTCATGTCATGTTTAACTTCTGTTCAGTTATTGCAACACGTACACCATCTTTGGGTGCAAAACTATAAAGTTAATCTTATAAATGTCTCATAGTCCAATATTTTGCTTCCTGTCAGGTTATAGACAAGTCGTTTGGTTTTGAAACTGCTGTTTATGAGTAGGCTCAACGAGCTATTAATGCAGAACATGTTGTAGCAGAAAGCATTGTGAATGGTATTGGTGTTGTCAAGTTAATGGGATGGTATGGTGGCAAGTTTCATGCCTTTTCCATTGGCATTTCAGTAGAAGTCCATTTCTTTTTTCTGTTTCCGTTTAGTTTGTTCCATATAATTCATTGTGGTTTCTAACACATATATTTAAACAGGATTCATTGCAATGTATGCTACTCTTACCAGCCGCAATGTGGACTATTGCTTAATTCCAGAATCACCGTTTTATCTCAAAGGTCTTGGTGTACACATGATCATTGTAATAGCAGAAGGTGCAACTGTGCAAGACAAGACCTGGTTACTGAATGCATGCCTACCATGGACCAGCAAGATGCTTGGGGAAACATTTTTAATCTTTGATTTTGCAGGAACACTTAGCAAAAAGGTAAAAGATGGCTATAAATCTGAAATATATAGGTGAATTCCCTAATGTCTCGCTTTTATATTTTGTCATTAACTTTGTTGAGCCATTTGAAAAAGATGAAATAACCAATTAATAGTGTTTTATTCGCCTGGCAGATCCGACATACATGATCCATGCTATTCCAAGCAATGCATCTGATAATGTGTACCGGCACTCTCCTGGTTCACAGTGCCATTCATGGTAATATGGCTGGGTACACAGGCTTCACAGTCGGCCTTGTTAATGGGAGACATGACTACATACCCACCAATTCATGTGGTGTTCATTCTCACTGTCTCGGAGCATAGCAGACTTATAACTTAGAGTTGAATATTTCATGCAGCGGGTAAACGAAAGCAGAACAAGGTGGTGATAACCGACAGAATGTGGGCGAGGCTTCTGTCATCAATGAATCAGCCAAGCTTCTTGGATCCCAAAGATATCAGCAGAAGCAAAACAGAGGAAGTATCAGAGACCAAACTAAGCAGGCACTAAATTTTGAGAATTTTTCATTTTGGCTGGGATTTTCCTTCTCTTTTCTATTGTGAATTAATCTGATATTAGTTTTCTTCTTCTTTTGGAGCCTTTGTAAATTAAGGTTTGAGGGGCACAAGAGTTTTCTTATGTAATTAAAAGAGTTTTTCACATTTATTATTATCAGTTTATGGTAACAATAACTTTCTTTTCAGACCAATAAAAATGTGATCTTTCTTTCTATATATTGGATTCTAAACCAGAGATTATTGCCAAAACCATGATGAATAATACTGAGGTTGGTTTATAGTTTAGAAGGTAAAACTAAGGTCTATTTTGCTTTTATAAACTAGTATGAGATTTTTCGGACCATTATCTTATAATATTTTGAAATTCGAATCTGTTTTGAGACACAAAGACTAAGATGAATGAAAGTCTTTACATGTTTAAGTATCTCTAATTTTGATGTGCAAAGTTCAAGAATTTGAGGAAAAGTTTGTGAATAATTGTCCGTTTGAAAGAGTTTCTTTATCGTTTAACAGAGTGTTTTTTTTTTAAAAAAAGTTCTTTTTCAAAAAAATTTGTATCGTTTGGTTGTCACTCAGTTATGTAATTGTTATTTTGTTTAAATGTACCATCTTGTTAAAATTTTTAGATCCACCACTATAAAAAAATAGGTTCGAAATCTATTCTGAAAGAGTGTCATATCAAAGTTAAAAGAGCTCAAGTTTTTATACTTTTCTTCTTCCACCGTTAAAAGCTAAAAGTTAAAACTCAAAGTCATTTTCTGCTTTTAATGGTCAAAAAAGAAGTAAGGCCCATTTTGATAAGACTAATGAGCCCATCAATAATGTCTAATATGCATTAGATTACAATGAATTCAATGTATCATGATCAGCGATGAGTGATAGTGACAATTCATCAATAAGTTTAATTTATTTAACTTATCTTATTGAAAAATCATTATTATCTATTTTTACTTTCAAGTCATCCACAATACTAGTGTGGCATGAATAAGATTTTACTTTGACTATTGAAATCAAACACTGTTAGAAAGTCTATATACAAAATGAGATTTGAATCTTTTCATACATAGGAAGATGAGGTATGTAATTGTAAACACTCAACATACAGATAGATAAGTTAAAAAAAAAATACATACAGATAAAGAGATTACAACATTAATGGCCGGTTAGAAACATTATACAACAAAAGCAGGGCCCATTAATGTAAGATCGAGCCTTGAATAAAAATATAAAATCGAATAAATAAATCTTTTCTACTTTATGATTTGAAACAATTTATAAAATAAATTAAAATATATGAATCATGATGAAGATCATCCGAGGAAATGTTTTTCAAATATTGTGATACAATTTTAAGCATCTTAATTGATAGAACACGTTCTTTTATGTTTTCTAAAAGTTTTATACCTTTTTTTTTCCTCCCTCTTTTTCAGTTACTAATTTCCATCTTACTTTTATTAAATAAATAAATGAATGAATATTTCCACCTTTCAAGCTATTCATCATCAAAAGACAATAATGAAGAAACCTTGTGCGAACAAATACATATCGTGAGGGAAATAATATACTCATAATAGTAATATTACATTATCATCATTCAATGTGGTTTGATGGTAAAAGATACGGATGGAGATCAAGTGGTGGAAGATTTATATAAATTGAAGGTTTGATGATACTCTAGCTATGGAACTTATTGTTTGGTTTTTTATCATCAACATTTCTTAATTTTAGGTTAAATCAAAAGGAAAATCAGTGGCATAATCTTATTGGTATCAAATTGATTCAACATTGATCTTATATGATTTTGCTATAGTTATATCTTTTCTGAAAATTAATGTTGAATCCTAGTTACGTCACTCTACCTAAGAAGCCAAGAATCTCTCAAATAATGTGACAAACATCTTATTTTAGTGCAAGGCAAAATTCTTTGGTTGGAATGCTATTCTGAATCTTAGAAAGGCAGGGCGGAATTTGACTACTTTAGGTCTTGTGATAGAAGTTACTAGATAAAATAGTACATATATGACGTGTGATGATGATCTTAACATTTTGATTCATTTCAGGACTTTCCCCCAAGAGTATGTAATATCTAATTGAGTATATATCTTGTTCTTAATAATTTAATGTGCTGCCACATCTTGTTGGAGAATTTTGTCATTGAAGTATGCAATGTTACATAATCGATGCCTATTAAAACTCTTGATATTGTTGGCTTATTGACTCGAAGAATCGATGTGAAATGAGGTTAGTCACTTAAAACTTGGCAAGTAGTTTTGAATATTCATACAGTATTTTTGATTCCTTATTTTGACAAGCTATGTTCCTTACCCTTTGTTTTCACCTTAATTCAGTTGTCCAAAACTTCCCCTGCCAATTGTAGGAAAGAATCAAAATCCCATGGTCAATGGCATTTTAGGAGGAAGCAAATTTCTTCCTGGATGCCTTGTCAAGAAAGGATAAGGACAATTAGGTTTTCGTGGATCTTTCATTGAAATTTTTGAGTACATAACAACATTTGATCGATAACCGAAACAAAATCCAAGGTAACTCTATTTGACAAGCTATGTTCCTTACCCTTTTTTCACCTTTAGTTCAGTTGTTCAAAACTTCCCCAGCCAATTGTAGTAAAGAATCAAAATCCCATGGACAACGGCATTTCAGGAGGAAGCAAATTTCTTCCTAGATGCCTTATCAAGAAAGGTTAAGGACAATTAGGTTTTCGTGGATCTTTCATTGAAATTTTTGAGTACATAACAACATTTGATCGATAACCGAAACAAAATCCAAGGTAACTCGATCTGTTTGTGACATAATTGGGATGTTGTGTAAATACTTTTCTGATACGTTAGAAATTATATTGACAATCATCAGGTTTAACTATCACATGGAGAGTTAATGCATTGCAAACTCATGTAAATTTATTGTCTCTTTGCTTTGGGTTTCGATGCATAAGAGGCCAAAAAGAAATAAAGGTTGTGACCACTAGGATGTGGTAATATGATGGCTGATGCCTTATTCACTTGCGAATCAATTGAAGGTCGGATTTTTTTCCCAAGAGAATATAGACAATTGGCTGCAAGATGTTTCATTACCTGTATGTAATGTTAGTTTTTGAACTCTTTTGAATTTTGATGTCATTTCAGAAGTTGTACCAAACATACGTGATTGTACCATTTATATACCTATTTTAGGTCCTTATTTCCTATTGTTTTGTGCTTGTTTCTTAGGTAAAATTGGGTATTTTATTGTGTAAATAAGTGTTTCAGATACAAAAAGGAGTTTCGGAAAGGATTGGTGTAATTTTGAAGAAATTAGGGGTAAAGGTGAAAACTTCGAGGCAAGGTTGAAGTTTCAGTGATTTTAAAAGAATAAAGGGACCTAAATGTAATTCGCCATCAAATCAGGCCAAGAAGCAGCAACGTGATTGGAGCAGCCTAAATCAGCTTCTAAACGCATGCCAGTCCGCTACTAAATGCACCCCACATATCTACTTCAGGCAAATTGCACCTAGTACCCCTGAGGTTATTTCCATAAATTTCTACCGAGGGTACTTTTGTAATTTACCAATTTCTTGCCCTAGCTATAAAACTCAGCCTCCTTGTCTGGAATTCAACAACCAAGAGTGCTCACCTAGCTCTCAAACTCTCTCTACACCATTACTTCTCCATTCTCTACCCAAATCCAACCATTTCACCACCAAAACAACTCATTTCTCCACCATTTCCCACTACACACTATTTTTGCACCATTTATCACCAACACAACCTCCATTTACCACCATTGTTACACAAATTCGAGATTCTTGGAGATGAAGATGGAGTGGAGCTCTTGAAGACCTTCATGGGTTTTTCTTATTCTTTATTTTTCACCTTGATATACTTTAGTTTGTGTAATTAACTTTGATGTTGGGAATTTTGTGTATATGAATTATTTATATATATAATTAATAATTAGTTGATTCTATTACTTGATTGAGATTCAATTTATGTATGCATGTTGATTGTTGAACAATTATTGGCATGCAGTTAGGATTTGGACCATTTGAGAACTCAAATTCCATGCATGGATGACCATTTATGTATGGGTCTTGATTCTAAGCTAGGTTGATGAAGGATTATTTGATTTGTGCATGAACATGCTTTATTAAGTGATTCTTGGACTATTGAGCTTGATAGTTGTCTCTCTTGCCATTTTATGATCTTAGGTGGTTAGATATTAATGGACTAGTGTTTAAATCGTTTAATTGAGTAAGCTTGCCATTCTATGACCTTAGGTGGTTAGTAGCTTATTAATTGGTTAAGGCAAGGCTTATGTTCTTAATTTTGAATCAACTAGTGAATCGGGTAGTTTTGGATGACACATTTCTTTCCTAGCATTTCCATCACCACCTCACTGCTCTTGTATGACCATTAAGTTGTAGTTAGTTTAGTTAATTTGCATTTAGTTGTAATTGTGTTCCGAACTTTCCCATCAACAATCTTGATTTTACTTTTAATGCACGGAGTTAGATTTTGATAAATTGAGACAAGAACTAACTTTAGATTCCACACCTCCCTGACATGAGTGTCGTTCCACACCTCAGAACTTATACCAAACATAAACTTAATTGCTGGAGGAGCACGGCATGAGTGTCGTTCTGAAAGCATACATGCACAAAAAATGAGCTACTTCAAGATGTTGGTTCATGGATATCTCAAAAGATAAAAGGTAAAGGTGCTACATAATTTTGTTTTCTTTTTTTTATTGTTTTAGTATGTTGTGGGCATCTTAAGATGGATATTTTATTTGCTGAACAGATTCTCAAATTCATCTTAAGCTTATGCATGTTATTTTCCCTTCATGAGGATGAAAAATTCTGTCAGCCTAGTGGCACCATGATCTGTGCTATTGCATCCGTTTGGAGACTTTTCTTCATATTTGTTGCAATATACATTCATTTTGCAGCCATTTGAAGCAGATGATTTACCCAACCCAAGTTTTGCTTGCCTGGCAGATCCCACATGCATCATCTGCACTATTCCAACATACGTTTCTGACAAGCACACTCATTTCGCACGGTGGTGTTCATGGTTAGATGGCAGGGGGTATGCAGGCGTCACATTTGGCTCTGTTCATGGCGCACGTGCTTGCTTATATAACATCCCATTATGTAAGTTCCTCCACTCTAAAGAAACAGAGCAAATATCATTCGCCATCATCATTTGTAGTTTTCTGTAATGATTTGGTTAGCAGCATCAAACTCACCATATATATTGCCAATATCAAAGAGACCCAGTAGAAGCTTCATCACTTTCAATGAACAGAGTCAACTCGTTCAAGTACTTGTCTTGACTCGGATGCTGACGTACTTGTAAATGAACAGAGCAGCACAGTCAATTGTAGATGATCATTATTAATTAACAAGTATTGGTCTTAAACCTTTGGGGTACAGGAAATGAATGACAAAAGCATTTGCATTCCTCAACAGAAATCATTTTCATAGCATTTGCATGATATAGTGGGCAGAACAGGATGTGTCCAGAAGAAGATAGAATAGACAATCATTTTCATAATTGCACATTCAAACATGCAAATTTCTCTTATTGTAATTGCCATTCAAATATCATCTCTCAGTATCATGGCCGATGCAATTGTTTCTGTTGTCTTGAAGTCAACAGATACAACAAGAGGTGAAGTCGGGAAGCTCACTTCCAACTTCCAAACCATGCAGAGCAGAGACAAGTTACGGAAACAGCTGTGAGAGTTTGGTTGGAGAGGCTGAAAGATGTTTCCTACGACATGGATGACGTGTTGAACGAGTGGAACACTTAAATCCTGCAGCAGAGACAATTTAAACTGATCAGCCGACAAATTTTGAGATTTGTTATAGTGGTTTTTCGTCACTTTTCATGCATGCCCTTATGGCTGCCTATTGATATCCCTTCAATCCATTGTTCTTTGTAATGGACTTCAACTATGTCACGTTGCCAATTAGTGTATGTCATAAACTGACCTTTTAATCATCTTTGATCTTCCTTCTGCTTTGACAATTGACATTAATTATTTCTTATTCCATGGCCTCCCTCCTCGATATATGTACATGCATATCTTCTTCCAGCTTTTGGAAAAATGTTGAGATCCTTTAATTTTACAATAACAAACTAAAATTGCCACCTATCCTTTATTATTTGAAGATTTTGTTTAATTTGTGATGCATCATCTAATGAAATTATTCATATAAACAAAAATCATGTAAATAATAATAATTATTTAATTCTTTTTTATTTATTGAAGTAGAATTATTTTTAAAAATATTAATTATATTATAACATGTAATAAACTTTAATTAGAAAATATATACATGTATTTATTTAGTCAAATTAAGGAACAAATGTTATATTGTAGTTAGAAAATGTTCCAACCAACCAAAAAATAGGTTCGAAATCTTTTTTGAAAGAGTAAAATTTAATGTCATATCATAGTTAAAGGAGTTTTTAAAATGTATTAATCAAACAGTCTCAAAATATCTTATGAAATAAACAATCCAAGCAATAACCAAAAAATTAAGATTTTTACTTCTATTTTTTTTACAGTCAAAAGCAAAAAGTAGAAGTTATTTCGAACAAGTCTTAAAATAGAACAGGGTGCAACAACAGCGAAAGGGTGGTGGATAAATAGCATTCATTTTTTGCTTTTAATGGCCAAAAGAGAAGTAAGGCCCATTTTGAAAAGATTATTGGGCCATCAATAATGTCTAAAATACACTACATTCAATTCATGATGAGTGAAAAATTCATCAATAAGTTTAATTTATTTAAATTTTCTTTTTAATAAAAGTTATTATTATCTATTTTCTTTAAATTTTCTTTACCCACGCGTCCTTCACCTTCACGAATTTACTTTATATCATAGGCTTCACGCAAACATCATTCACTCATGGCCCAAAACAGGTCTAGTTATATATATATATATATATATATATATATATATATATATATATATATATATATATATATTAGTGAGTCTCTCATAAGGGATCCCTTATTTTAATTTCGGTAAGGACTACCATGAAATCACATCGATTTGAATGAATTTTGATCTGAATTTTTTTTTGTGGATGATAAGTTCATTGAAATCTACCTATGAATAAAATTTGAAATTTTTTCAAGTATTAGAACTATTTATCCCAATTATTTTAAATATGAAGGCATCAGGACAATGGGTGAAATATATGAAATTCAAGAAAAATAGTTTTAGTTCTTGGAAAATTCTCAAATTTTATTCATAGGTAGATTTCTATGAATTTATCGTCCACAAAAAAATTCAGATTAAAATTCATTCAAATCGATATGATTTCATGGTGGTCCTTACCGAAATTAAAATAAGGGATCCCTTATGAGAGACTCACTATATATATATATATATAATTATTATTTTGTTCAACTGCACAATCTCGTTAAAATTTCTAGATCTACAATTGTAAAAAAAATAGGTTCAAAATATCTTCTGAAAGAGTAAAAATGTCAGATCATAATTAAAAAAAGCTCAAGTTTTTTACTTCTCTTCTTCTACCGTTAAAAGCTAAAAGTTAAAACTATTCCAAACCACCCATGAAATAGCAACATGGTGTAATAAATATGTCAATACTCAAGCAAAACGGTGGATAAATATCATAGTAATTTTCTGCTTTTAATGGTCAAAAAAGAAGTAAGGCCCATTTTGATAAGACTAATGAGCCCATCAATAATGTCTAATATGCATTAGATTACAATGAATTCAATGTATCATGATCAGCGATGAGTGATAGTGACAATTCATCAATAAGTTTAATTTATTTAACTTTTCTTTTTAATAAAAGTTATTATTATCTATTTTTACTTTTAATTCAATCATGATTTTGATTCCTTCTTTATATTTTAAAATTAATTTATGCTTGTTATAAGAAAATTTAAATTTATTTTAAATTAGTAAATATAAGAGGAGTTATGGTTCAAGAAAAAAAAAAAGATACCGTTTAAACATAATTACGACTATTTATTTTCTTCATTAATTTCACTTAAGGGTAATATCGGGATATAAAAAGTACTGATTTGATGTGAAATGCCCTTAAAAAAAAAAGAATAAAAGAATATAAAATAATAATAATAATAATAATAAACCTCAAGACTACTTAGAATAAACAATATTAGCTAGTGTGGCATAAATAAAATTTTAATTTGACCGTAGAAAATTGCTACTGCACTGTTCATTCTAGTTCCTACTGCTTTTTTGCTTATAATATATGTAAAAACGGTCGGAAGTAATTAAAGTGATTAATTTGAATTACACTTTATTTCTTAGTTCTTATCAATGATTTAAGAACTCAACAAAAAAAAATTTCAATTTACCAAATGCAATGAACGGACCAGAATCCGCAGTAGCCTCTAAGATCCGATAGTAATAGTATGGTCGAACGATTCAAAAAAGAACCATTTCTATCTACAAAATGAGATTTGAATCTTTTCATATATAGGAAGATAAGGTATGTAATTGTAACCACTCAACATACAGATAGAGAGATTACAACATTAATGGACATTACACAACAAAAGCAGGGCCCATTAAGATAAGATCGAGCCTTAAATAAAAACATAAATCGAATTTAAATAAATCTTTTGTACTTTATGATTTGAAACAATTTATAAAATAAATTAAAATATATGAATCATGATGAAGATCATCTGAGGAAATGTTTTTCAAATATAGCGATATGACACAATTTTAAGCATCTTAATTGATAGAACACGTATTCTTTTATGTTTTCTAAAAGTTTTACCCTAATTTCCACCTTTTTTTTGTTTTTTTTTTTTTTTTTTTTTGTTTTGAAGAACACCTTCCTTTTATTAAATAAATAAATGAATGAAAATTTCCACCTTCCAAGTTATTCATCTTCAACAAACAAGAATGAAGAAGCCGAACAAACACATGTCGTGAGGGAAATAATTTAATCATATTAGTAATATTACACAATCATCATTCAATGTGGTTTTGTGGTAAAAGATATCGATGGAGATCAAGTGGTGGAAGATTTACAAGAATCATGATATTGACCGCAACTTGATTTATGCAATTTCATCGATCACCTATGATAAAGGTGTATGCTTAATTATATGATTTGACCAATCATAGAGATTATGGAGACATATTGTTTGGTGATATATATATATATATTAGGCTAAACAGTAAGATTCAGGATAAGGTTTTTTTGGATCTGTAATTGGAATTTTTTAGTATATGACAACATTTGATGATGAGTAAAACACAATACAAGTAATTTTGACGATGACGTAATTAGGAAGTTATGTAAATACATTTTTAATATGTTTGAAATCGTACCGATAATTATCAGGTTTAACTATCATAGGTAGAGTTAATGGATTCCCAAATTCATGTTAATTTCTTGTCTCTCTGCTTTGGATTTTGTTGCATAAGAAGAGGCCAAAGAGAAATTGAAGGTGGTAAATGGTAATATGGTGGCCGATGAATAATGCCTAATTCATGTGCCAATAATTGAAGGTGGAAAATGTTTACCATGATAATACAGAGAACTAGCTGCAAGTGGTTTTATGACAAGACCTTATTGTAACATGGATCAGCAAGATTCTTCAGGAAATTAAATGAGGTTGTCCATCATGTCGGTTCATGCATATCTCAAAAAATATAGGTAAAATATGCTCTGTGTGTGATTTTGTTTTCTTTTGTGTTGGATGTGTCGCGAATATCTTAAGATGCCAAACTCATCCAGCAACTACAATGTTGGATATCAAACTCTACTTCAATTTAGAGTTAAAAGGAAATCTTTTAGAAATATATTTACACCACATTTTTTTCCACTATAATATTTCACGCTAAATTTTACAACAAAAAAATATATTTAAAGAATATTCTCTAAATAAATATTTATACAATACTAATTAATTTCTATTAGTTAACTTATACACTATTCTTTAATTATTTTGACATAAAAATATTATTCTTCAATAATGACCCGTATAATATCAACAAAAAAAAGATTAAGCACATAATTTTTCTCTAATTTTTTCACCTAATATTATTCAACTTATTTATCCCACTAATTTTTGTTTAATTATTTCAACTAATTTTTTTTTCTTCTAATTTTCTTATCTAATATTTTTCCATCTAATTGCACTAAATTAAGTTTTATTTTTAAATATTTTAATAATTCGGGGTTTGAGGAGGGGAAGAGACTCGAACGCACAACTTAATGATGTAGGTGTGAGGGTCATACCACTAGCCAACCTAATTTTGTATTGCACCAACTTAGATTATTATAAAAGTTTAACATTATTTAAATATATAATTAATAAGTAAATTAAATATGTATATCAATATTGGTGTCATTTTAAAGATTTTAACGAGATCTTTCAACGGTATTTTTTTTTTAAATACATATTGTTATAATTAAGTATGAGAGAGTTAAATTAGAGATTTGAAGAAAATTAAACTAATCGATGTGACTATTAAACAATATTTTTTTTAAATTAAATGTTTAGTGCAGTGAACAATTGTGGCGCACCAACACAATTTTTTTTTTCTTGAAAATTATAATTAGCACCACATTGACACCTGGTTGGAGTGATATAAAACTCTATTTTATTGGATGATAATATGATATCAAACGCAAAAAAATATTGTTGTTATCTTTCATTGGATGATTTTGATTTTTCTCCGTATTTTTAAAATTAATTGATGCTTGTTTAATAAAATTTAAATTGCGCATCATCTCGAAGTAGGGATGGTAGTGTACTTTTCTTTCATACTTGATGGTAAGGGGTTTAAGTCAGACCATACGCATTTTATAAGTTTGTGTGTGGAGTTTTCTCCCACCCGACAATCTTATTGTAATAGTTGTAAATGTAATACTTAAAAAAAATAAAATTATTTGAAATTAGTATATAGAAGAGGAGGAGCTAGGGTTTAAGGAAAAAGATATGGTTTACATTAGTTAGTATTACAACTATAAATTTTTTTCATTAATTTCACTACAGGGTCATATTGAGATTTTTTTTTAAAGAAAATTAATGATTTAATGTGTATATACAATTTTTTTTTTTAAAAAACAACAACTAGATGGGGTTAAATGTTGATGAGTAATACTACTTTGTCCAAATTTTGTGTTCAAATATAGTGTTTAAATGATATAGCAACACCGTAATCCATTCATTTAAATCATACAAATATAATACAATTTAAATGAATTGATTATAATTATCTCACATTATTTGGACACCATATTTAGACACCAAAGTTCAACAAAGTTGCATTATTGAATGTTTATTAGGACTACTGGCATTAATATTGGCAAATAACTATAAAATAAAAATAAAATAAAAAAATAAAAATTTGACTTGAGCCATGAGCTGATCAATTGGTCAAGTCATTTTATCTCCCCAATGTGATGCTCTTAGT